>OU015491.1:40526703-40826703 GCA_907164885.2 Dolomedes plantarius
GAACTCTTTGCAATCTCGAGTTGGAGGTAGAGCTCGGTCGAACCGCCAGTTGGCGCTCGCTCTTGTGGATCGATCAGTGCTCGGCCGCATCCCTTTTTGCTCCGCATCCTCCGATGAGAGAGACGGGACGTTAGAGGCAGAGCGCACGAACCGGAAAAATAACCAGTTCCCACTCACACCTGGAAACCGGTTAAAGGAAAGCAAGGCGACTCGAAGAACATGGAGGGGGCGGACACTGGGGGGAAGGTTGTCGAGGATTGTGGTTCGAAAGAGGAAGGTTCGAAAAATTGTGCGGAAAATTCAAAGGGGCCCGCCGAAAAAGGGGGCCCTGAGATCGAAGCGGCCCCTGCCGGAGAAAGGAAGGATTCTACGACGGAGTCTCTTATTGCAGGTAATGCTTTATTTTCAAGTATCCGGTGTTTGCAGGTGTGCGTGTTTACGATAACGTTATCTCGGGAAATTTTTGTTTCCCGTTCAGACGAAAGATGCATGTGTGTTGTCAGTATGTTTAAAATAAAATCAGCAGTTCCAAGTTCATTAACCTTTCGCGGGAAATCTATTGATTAGTATCCAAATACCATCGGTCATTTCGATAGAAATATACACTGAAATAAACTCGAACGATAGAATGTGAGGAAAATATTTGAGTTGGGGAATGAAATATATAAACATTTGCTGATTGGTAACGGAAGTGTCGATATCTTTGGTGATCAATGATTATTTCTGAACGGTCGAGGAACGCTTGTAGGGTGTTTTTCATGCAGAACATAATAAAGGGTTGCAGTAGATATATATCTACAGAAATTAATTATTTTTATTTGGGTCTTGATATTTAACAAGTACTTAAAGTTTGATTATCCCCAGTAAAGCGATATGTTTTACGAGAATTCTCCTTTATGATGCGCATTTGTACGTTCAGCATAATTGTTTATTTGACTAGTAAAATATGCTCAGAAAAAAATAGGGATCTGAATGAACTATTTCATTCTAATGTTTAGGGCTCAGTTACGAAGATACCCGTGTTCGAGTTCTGTAGTGTACTTAGAGAGTTCTTTAAAGAATAAGGGATTCATAGGTTATAGAATTAACCGGCAATGCGAGTTTTACAATAAAAAAAGTTCATGCTAATGATTAAAGATCATAATTATTTTCTAAGCTATCTTTTTATTTTAAGGAAGCAAAAACGACCAAATTCAGTGTCTGCTAAAATTCCAATATTGTCAAACCAAGTTTGCGTCACTTTTGGGATAAACAACAGAAATTGCGTTTAAATCGTAGCTTAAATTTTTAAGCCAATGTAAAAAATTTTAACTGATTTAAAAATTTTGGAACATATTGCCTTTCATTTTCATTATGACGCATCTTAAATTTAAGTACCGTATTTAGAGCAAGGACTTTAACTAAGTGTACCGTTTGTTTAACCGGGTGATAAGTTTTCTTTTTTAAAATTTTAAAACCCCCTTGAAAGGCCGTATAATATTCGCAAGAATATGTTAAATGCAATTTTTTTTTTAGCTGTAAAATCGAAGATCTCATAATTTTTTGGACTAATTTTTGAAAAATATCTGCATCCTTTTACTTCAAATGAGTCAGCAAATTTGGCAAATACACGAAGACTTTAATCTAAAATAAAGGAAAATGTATGTAAAAAACAAAAAAGAAACTATACAAAAAAACTCGGTTCGATATTTTAAATTCCCACGAAGGTGTTATCGGTTTAATAGACTATTTATTTGTTCCTCTGCTAAACGTTTCGAAGACATCGCTATGTTTCTTGTTTTATTGAAAATTTTGGTGAGAAAAAAAAGAATAACGGAAAACTGTCAAAGTGATTACAATAGCATTCTAGCTCTAAAAATTAATTTCAATGTTCTCTCTTCTTCACAGAAAAGACAAACATTCCGTAAGGAGATGATCTATGAGATGAATCTATGAGATGAATTAAAATAAATAAGATGTTCAGTATCAATAACAAACGAGCAATTAGAAATAAAATCGAAACTTGTGCCTGAAAATCCTTCTATCGCATACGGAAACTTAGTCCAACTATACCTTTAAAAGTACTTAGAATATAGAAATGTGAGAAAACTTTTGTTAATCTTTGTCCTTAGATTTTAGTCTGTTCAGATCGAAACAAGTTTTCCGATAAAATTTTCCGTAACTTCACATGTGTCTTTATCAGATTTATTGGCAATACTCAGATTTTAAGCGTTTATATTATTTAAAGAATTTAATTTATTTTAATTCTAAGAACGCAATGTCTCCGAAACAGCAATTATCAGCAACTAGTATAGAGGACTATTTACAAAGGAAAAATACTCCCTCTTTGTTAATAAAGTAACGTTCTACCTAGAATTGCAATTTTGACTTCAATTTGCGTTTAGGAAAATAATTTGATAATAAAATCATGATTTTCTACAATGCATTCGCCAGAGGATATATGGAAATACACGCATCCATCCAGAAATCGTAAGCTTCAGAAAAATCTTTCATATTATGAATATTAGTTTTATTCCGTATTATACATCTTTATATTTTTTAAAGCCTCTCGGCTCGCATTCAAATATTTAGAGGATGTGAGAATTCGAGGCTGTCCATTATGTCCTCTATGTACTAATCCTATTGGATTCACTCATCTCTATGTTAACTTATGTATTAAATTTGTCTAGGGATTGTCCAATTGGATTTAAAGATATTACCGTAGGATTACGTTCCTCCATAACGGTCCTGTGGAAAGCAAAATTTCAGACGCTAAAACCATCCGTCGTCGCGAGTTATAATCTTGGCAGCGCAGCAAACCCAGTCTGTATCCATTGGGCAAGCAATAAACAGTTAAACAGAAAAGTACCAAAATGCGTCAAACTTTTGACATATATATATATGTATATATATATATATATATATATATACAGTGGAATCTCGATCGATCGTTTTCGGATCCATCGTTTTTCCGTATGTGTCGTTCATTTTATCCAGTCCCAACGCTCATATTGCTTTGTTATGTTTCCGCATCTATCATTTTCCCGCATTTATCGTTCATTTCAAACGGTCCCTTGAAAAACGATAGATCGACATTCCACTGTATATATATATATATATATATATATATATATATATATACGCACATATATATAGATACATAACACATACATACATATATACATACAAATTAGGTAGGCCACGATAAATAATCCTACGCTAATAACCCGCGGTAGTTTCGTTAGAAGAGACTACCTGAAATTTTTTTTCAAGTTGTGAACCGTAATAGAGAAAGAAAAATTTCCCCTTTGAGCATTTTCGTTTTTGAAAAGAGGGAAAATAATATTTTTTTAATTTAAATTATTCTGGGAAAAATCTGGTATAGCGTGTTTTAATCGCTCATCAGTTCCTTTGGTGGATGAAATTTATAAAATGAATCCTGTCGGTAGGTGCAGAAAAGTTCAGGCTATCTGAAAATATCATTTTTATTTGATTATCAGCATTTATATAGCTGTAAATAGCAGACAAATTTTCTCCATGGGTTAATAATGAGTTGAGCAAATCCTATAGTGTAATTTCGTAGCATTAAAGGGGCCGCTTAAATGGGTTGAAGCAGTAATTTTGGTCCGTGGTCATGGATGTGCAGGAACGAGAAGTATCGAAGTTGGTAGCAAGGGTATTTATTTGTTAACATATTATTGAGTTTATCTACCTCTCCGTTCTGAATAGCAGTATATTTTAAAACAGGAACACCACCACCCACGTGATAGGTAATATCTTCGTATCGTCAGGCCAATTAGTGGAACTAATTGAATTTTCTATCACATCAAATCATGTGTCGATTCTAGGTCTTAAATGATATATATGATCATCTATATATATAAAACAGTTCCGTAACTGAGTGACTGACTGACAGATAACGTACAGACCAAACCGCTGGACCTAAAGGGCTAAAATTTTGCATGGCGATTCTTCTTAAAAGTGTAGGGGTACACTAAGAAAGATTTTTGATTTTTAAAATTACATTTTTAAGCTGTTTTTGTAACATTCTTTAAAGTTTGCATTTAAAATAATAATCTGAGTGATATGCAATTTATATCTCGAAAGATCATAAAAATTCCTTTAAAATGAAATCTTTTTTCGAATCTTTACCTTCATTTGCTGATTTTTGGGGAATTTTTAAAGATTACTTTTTAGAATTTAATTTATTAAATGCTTATCACGTGGTTTCTTTTCTTTTTGTGATACTTTAAATAAATTTTGCGTCATGTGCTTAATAAAGAAATAAATTGGCAAAAAAATATTAAAATGCGGTAAAAGATCAAATTTAACCGCTCGACTGATTGAGATGGAATTTTTCTAGAATTTAATTCAGATTAGTATGCTTTATGGATATTAGACATACAAATTAATTGCATACATTGACCGTTGTATTTAATTTGAATATTTTCTTCTACATTATTTTGTCTATAAAAATATCTCTTACGATTTTTCATTAATAAATAAATAAATAAATATATATATATATATATATATATATATATATATATATATATATATTATTTTTTTTTGGGGGGGGGGGCATTAAATGCATACATTGACCATTGTATTTAATTTGAATGTACTCCGTAGCAAAGCACGGGTATTCAGAAAATTCTGCATAAGGTTTTTATTACCCTTGGACATTCAATGTTCTCTAATTCTGTAAAACTGTTATTTGTTTCCTACAAAATTTTCTTCTTTAACAGTTGTTACTGGGATTTTTTAAGCAAATAAATGCATCTAATTAATAACTATATATTCATGCACCATATAGTATATTTTCAGTGACGGTAGAAGATCGCACAAGATCTTCGATATTATTTTA
This sequence comes from Dolomedes plantarius, assembly GCA_907164885.2. Lineage (NCBI taxonomy): Eukaryota > Metazoa > Arthropoda > Arachnida > Araneae > Dolomedidae > Dolomedes > Dolomedes plantarius. The sequence continues at coordinate 40,531,550 of OU015491.1, forward strand.
CTCCCCAATTATTTTTCAACCACGAAACTTCTAATTGTTAATTTTATGATTCATATCAGTAAATAAATTTTAAATAATCCCCCGTCTTTACTGTTTTGCGTATTTCTTTTCAAAAGTGAAAGAAACTTGATTTTAAATTTTCAAATAATTGTGGTTTTTTACTTTCAAAATATTTACAAGTGTATTTTTTTATTTTATTTTTTTATTTTATTTTTTTTAATTGAATTTCTATTGAAGAAATATTGGGAGCAGACCTTTCCTAGGGCTTCCCGTTTTTTCATTAGTATGCAAAACAGTACTACGAAATAGCTGCACTGGAAATTTCGTTTTTTGAAAAGCTAAACGGAGATAAAGTACTCGTTTATTATAATTAAACAGTCCTACCATCTAAAATCACTGAAGATATAAGTACAGTGATTTCTGCTTATAAGAATCACGTTTGTTATTACTGTTTTTGATTCTTATAAGCGATTGATTCTTATAGCCGAAATTTAGGTTTTTGGACAGACACACACACGCACACCTATATATACATATATTAGATAATTTACCATAGAATATTCTTTAATTTACGTTAGCTTTTATTAAAATTATCTTTTATAATTTTAAAAATACATCTTAATTGCTAGACTTATAAGTAGATACACATAATTATAGTAAGACAAGAAAATAATCCAATATTTGTTACAACATACCTGCTTAACAGTTTTAGCATTTCAACTACAGGAAGGGAGCAAGTAAAACTTTTCTATGGTAGTTTGACGCAATGGAGTTTTCATGAGTCTGTTTATACCTCATTCAATACCAATAGTCTCAGACGAAGATTCACCTTCTAGCTTACGTTTCGCGGTTTGATAACGTGCTGAATCTACTAATGTTACGTTTGCTAAGTCATAGTGGATACTTCGCCGAAGATTTATGTGTTTCAGGGTCCAGGTAGTCGCAACCAGGATGTGGGAGGTGGGAAAAAAAGAGTTCCTATATTTGCCAGTGGAGAAAAGTGAAATCGGACCCGGGCGGGTAAAGATGCCCACGGGTCAAGCTAATAGGAGAGTGATGTGCTAAAGCGTTTAAGGGGAAAGTATTATGTTATGTCTAACAAAGAAAGGAACGCATTTTACAACTGTATTACATCCCATCTTAACACTCTTTTTTTAAAAAACATAAATAAAAAGAACTTCGTGCCTTTTGGGTGTTTTAGGTGCTTTTTTGGAAAAATGAAAGGAAAGCGAAGAGTGTAAGCTGATTCTTAAAACCGGTGGATTGATTCTTTAAAGCGAAAATTTTAACATGGAAATAATACATTTGTTTTTGATTTTGCGATATTGATTCTTATAAACGGTTGATTCTTATAACCACTGATCACTATAAGCGGTGGTTACTGTACTTGCATTAACGAATTTAACTCGCATTTTAAGAATACCGGTAGGACTTACCGTAATAGATATATACACAGTACGTTCCTTGAATGCAAAAATTAGAATGATCTGTCATGTTTGAAAACTACTATTCTTGGTATACTTTTTCTGGGAAAAACTACAGTAAGCCTAACATACGTTTCCTGCAACTACTATCTGTCGAGTTCGTTTTTCCTTCTACGGGTCGATTTTACAGGCCTCTCTGAAAACCATACTATGTAATGAGAAGTCAACGGGTTAATACCGGTGAAATAAAGGGAAGTGAAGAAATGGGAAAGGTTTAATCAGGGTAACAAATTGTTTAGGTATACATCAAATTTACTCCCCCTTTATACTATTGAATATAATTCTGTAAACGTGTGTGCATATTTCGCGTGAAATTAGAAAAAGTCATAAAATTTCAGAATCCTGAGGATGAATATACAGACATAGCGCTCAATAGTATACTGTAAGTTGTGTTTGTCTTTTCATTTTCTTTTTGACTTATTGCTTCCTTGGGGGATTCGGGACCTTGGGATGTTTTTTGGGCTTACCTGCATCCAATTCTGAAAGTTCCCCTTCAGGTAACTGATATGGTTAGGCTCCCTGATGACGAGACCTGTCGGTTACCTCTATGTTGTTTTATGGTTCAGTTCCGGCACTTATACAGAATCTTGCCGTTGGTGCGTGGATGCCCAGAGTGCTTGATTTCTGTTTGTTTTTTGTCTATATTCGTATTATTTTTATCTATCTCTGTTGGATTATTTATTTGTTTTTTTCATTATGGGGATATGAAGCTTCTGCACTATCCTCTATTGAAAATGTTTTATGTTTTCTTTGCAGGATATGTTTTATGTTTTCTTTACAGGATATGTTTTATGTTAAAGTGATTTAGCAGTCTGTGCTTGAATTTTAATTTTTGTTTATTTCTATTGTTTATATTTTACGCTCAATAGTATGTCCGACACAGTCAAAATGACGGTAGCCGTCTTTCTAGTGCTAAAACACAGTATAACAGAATTTTTCCCCGGATAATTTAAATTTTAAAATTTTATTTTAGCTTTTTTTTTAAACGAAAAATGCCCCAAGGTGTAAAATTTCCTTCTATATTACGGAATACAATGTAAGGGGAAATCTTAAAATCCAAGTCGCTAATCGCTGGACACTTTTTCACCATGGGTTAACTTGAGGTGAGCGAATCCAATAGGGTTAGTATACACCAGCCTTAAGTATAACTTTACAGGATAAAACGGTCTCATTAGCTGCGTCTTATCATTATTTTTTATGATTTTTATTCATATCGAGTTTACTTTTTTACGCCTAAACCATACCAGGTTGTCAGATCGGCATACCTGCATAAAAATATATATTAAATATATACTAATCTATATATATAAAACAGTTCCGTAACTGAATGACTCACTCACTGACATATAACGCACAGACCAAACCGCTGGACCTAAAGGGGTGAAATTTTGCATGGTGATTCTTCTTATAGTGTACGGGTGCACTAAGAAAGATTTTTGATAAATTCCTCTTAGATTTTTAAAAATTTAATTTTTAATCTGTTTTAGTAACTTTTTTTAAGTTTGCATTTAAAATAATAATTTGAGGGTTATGAAATTTATATCACGAGAAAGATCATAAAAATTCCTTTAAATTGAAATCTTTTTCAAATCTTTACCTTCATTTTCTGATATTTGGTGAATTTTTAAAGATTAATTTTTAGAATGTAATTTATTAAATTCTGATCACGTGATTTCTTTTTCTGGTACTTTAAATAAATTTATCGTCACGTGCATAACAACTAAGTAGACAAAAAAATATTTTTCTTTTCTTGCTAATGCGGCAGACGATTGGAAATTATCCAAAAAAATATTAAAATACAGTAAAAGATATGTTCCTCAAACTGTACTATATTAACTGTACTATATTCTTTAGTATGTCCTATTAGATTTAATTTGAATATTTTCTTCTAAATTATTTTGTCTATAAAAATATCCGTTACGATTTTTTTTAAATATATTTTTTCTTTTTTTTTACATCAATTGCATACATTGATCGTTGTATTTATTATAAATATATTTATGCATATTTTTGGCATTAATTGCATACATTGACCGTTGTATTTAATTTGAACGTACTCCGTAGCGTAGTACGGGTTTTCAGCTAGTCTATTATATATTGGCATAAAATAGTTCAAAATTTAAAGTATTTAACTATTTAAAAAAACATTAAAGATTTTAATTCTTCATTTTATTTTTAACCGTCAAAATGACGGTGTTCAGTCTCTTTAGTACAAAAAAAAAAATTCCCGCCTTTCTAGTGTTGGACGGCCATAAATTCCTTTGGTGGACGAAATTTATCAAATGAATCATGTTGCAAGGTGCAACAAAGTTCAGGATATTTGAATACACCATTTTTATTTGATTTTCGGCATTTATGTAGTTGTATATAGTAGAAAAATTTCCTCCATAGGTTAATATTGAGGTGAACGAATCAAATAGGGTTAGTACACAGCAACATCAAAGCTTAAATTATTCAGCATTCTGTTTCATTCAAATATGTAAAACTAAACACTTTCGGTAAGTGCTTCCTTCGTTCTCAGAAGAATAAAAGTTGTTTCCCACCTTTGAACATAGATAATAGTACTCTGAAAGAAAACTTCCATTTTCCAGTAACTGGAACCAAAACAAAACTATTTTCCAAATCTTTAATATGTCAACAATTTTCTAATTCTTGGTTATAAGAGAACTCAAAATTTCGTATTCCATAGCCGTGAGCATTTATCACTTAAAGAAATTAATACTTAATTGCAATTTAACCCTTGAGCTATAAGCACGGCACAGAATTCAAAATACAGTCCCTCTGATTAAGGTATGCATCCCTGAAGAAATACTGAACCGCGAACCCCTATACCTGTCAGTTTAGATATTTGGCGATATTGCACCAAGATGTTAAACTAGACGTTCCGGAAATTGAAAAGTTTTAATATTATACGGAAAACAGAGTTAGATTTGAAATAAACTGTTATATTTCTCTAGTGAATTCCGACATTTTAAACATTATGTGACATAATTTTGTAAGATTTGAAAACCGTCATTCATTTATTCTGTTGCGTATTTTAATTACAAAACCCTGTTTTAGTTCATTTTATTAAAGCTAGAATTTTGTAATACGGCTGTAAATGTTGTGCCCATTTATATTTGATTTGCAATTTATAAATTATGCCTTTTTCTTTAAGTGTGGGGGAGTTATAGCTCTACTTATATTTGAATAAACGATCCGATTCAAATGTTAATATGTTTAAAGGTGACTCCTTTAGTTTAATTTTACTAAACTATATTCAAGGTTTTGGATTTTAGAGAAAAAATTATGAAAATTCTTTTCCAAAAACAAAAATTACTGTGAAAGAAAATGATATTTTCTACCTTGAAGTGATTTTTTTTATATTATGTACAAAATATTCAGAAATTCCGAAGACAGACTTTCCTTACGTTTTGAAGTAAAAACAATATGCAAATAGAGTATGTCTCATGTTATAAAGCCAACCCCTAGGCATTTGTTTCATTATTATTCAAACATAGTAACTGGTTTAGTAAATATAGAAAAACCATACAGGATTTAAACTTTAAATTATTTCAAAACAAAACTTTAAAGCATAAAAATATTTTGTACTTGCATAACAAAACTCATTTAGAGACAATTAGATGGAAAATATTACAAATATGGAAAAATTATAGAAAAAAAATTCAGATAGTCTCTTCTAACGAAAATACCGCGGGTTATTAACGTAGGATTACTTATCATTGCTTACCTCTTTTGTACGTATATACGTAAGTGTTATGTATATATGTGTCTATATAAATGTTCGTATGTGTATATATATACATATATGTATGTCGAGATTTTGAAGCATTTTGATACGTTTCTGTTTAACTGTTTACTGCTTGCCCAAGTGATACTGGGTTTGTCGCGCTGCCAAAATTATAATTCGCGACGACGGACGGTTTTAGCATCTGAAATTTTTCTTTCCGGAGGACCGCTATGGAGGAACGTAATCCTACGTTAAAAATTGTTTTTTTCGATCTTGGACCCAGTTACTATCTTATGTACTTAATTTTGGTATATAAATGCCATGTTTTTTATTTTTCTTTACATAGAAGTAAGAAGCATCTATCCCCGAAACCAGCCATGGTACTATCTGGACTTTTAGCATAAAATTTGGACTTGAGTAGGCTAGATTATACCTAAACGGACTGTTCTCATGGGGATCAGGCTAAATTTGAACAAATATGTTTTCAGATCTATCATTTTACTAGGAAAATAAGTAACTATTTAGACCAGGGGTACTGAAACTGCAGCGCGCATGTTTGCATGCGGCCCACCAAGCTTTTATACGTGGCCTGAAACACTCATACTCATTATCTGGCAGGTGCTTTCGTCACCATAATTTTGAAAATTAGAGCGTGAAAAATACAAAACTGTACAAATATGAGTCACCTGCTGCTCACGCTGTTCGAATCAACGTGAATCTTTATGAATCATCCAATTCCAAAATGAAGCATGCGAAGAACCTTATATCGATATCGGCTTGCTAATTCTTACCTTGATGACGTATTGAGAGTACCATGTAGCAAGTATAAAGCTGATTTGTCTAAATTAGTCAAAAGTTTGTGTCATCATAAAAAAATGCTCATCTATATATATAAAACAGTTCCGTAACTGACTCACAGACTGACATACAACGCACATACCAAACCGCTGGACCTAAAGGGCTGAAATTTTGCATGGCGATTCTTCTTATGGTGTAGGGGTGCACTAAGAAAGATTTTTTTAAATTTAATTTTTAAGCTGTTTTAGTGACTTTTTTTAAGTTTGCATTTAAAATAATAATTTTAAGGTTATAAAATTTACATCACGAGAAAGATCGTAAAAATTCCTTTAAAATGAAATCTTTTTCGAATCTTTACCTTAATTTTCTGATTCTTGGTGAATTTTTAAAGATTAATTTTTAGAATTTAATTTATTAAATGCTGATCACGTGATTTCTTTTTCTGGTACTTTAAATAAATTTATCGTCACGTGATAACATCGAAATAGACAAACAAATATTTTTTTTTCAAAACTTAACGTACAAACTTTTTACGGGAGGTAGAAAACTCAAAAACAAAACAGAATCACGCAGGAATGTATGATCGAAAACGCAAAACTAGTCAGCTAGAGGAGAAACGAATATGCAGAAATGAAAAGCCAATAATGGGTGGAAAATTCTTTATTTAGCGATACTTTACACTAGAACTGTAAGTGTACACGTTCAGTTTCACAATAACCGCTCAAAGTTCTTACCATCCACAGTTATGCACGCTTCACAACGGCGAAGCATCGATTGTTGAACCCTTTCGAAAATTCCCGTTATTTCGCGGACGTTAGCAGCTGCGACGGATATTCTTGCAATGGGGTCGGTTGGAAAGTCAACGGGCGTCTCGTAGACGATGGATATGAAGGTCCCATATAGGAAGAAATGCAGGCTAGATAAATCAGGCGATCGTGGTGGCCATGGGACCAATCCTCCACGTCCAACCCATCGAGGTGCACACGTACTGTTCAAGTAATCACGTACGACACGGGAATAATGAGCTGAAGCCCCGTCGTGCTGGAACCGCATTGCACGCCGAACAGATATTGGAACAATGTCCAGTAATACCAGCAGTGCCTCCTCCAGTAAAATGCGATATTTCCAGCCATCCAGTGGGGTTGGTAAGAGGTATGGCCCGATTAAGTAATCTAAAAAAAATCCGCCCATACATTCACTGAGTAACCGTTATTGGGCAGTATGTGGACCATCAGGACCATCAGGAAAAATGGTGTAACTACGTTACATAGGCCACGCCTTCCAACGTAGGCTTGCATAGTGTAATGACCATAGAAAGATGAAAGAGATAGGTGGATTTTGGATCCGGGGGAGTGGCTTGAGAATAGAAAGTTTAAGTTGATAGAAAAAGCAAAGCTCAAGGAGAGCAGTGCGAAATTAAGTGAGAAAATACTGAACAATTTAAAAATTTAATAAATAAGAGCTCACTGCTTACCTAAGTAAGCAGAAAGATTACAAAATAGTTAGGAAATAAAAAAGTTAAAAATAATTAAGAACAGAGTACGGCTCTAGGCCGTTTTCTGTTAGCAGGGTCGGCAAAGTCATAGTTGGCAAGATTTAGTAGGAGATCATTGTGTATAGAATTATGGAAATTAGTAGTTAAGTTTTTGAGAAAATATGGAATAGTAAGGAGGCCAAGCTCCTCGTGGATTTCAGCATTCCTGAAATACCGCGGTGCGTTAACGATTTGCCGAACAGTAATATTTTGAGCTACTGTGAGCTTTTTAATATGAGAGTCTGCTGCGTATGCCCATGCCGGCGCTGCGTAAGTGATAAGAGGTCTAAGAAACGATTTGTAAATGAGCATTTTATTATTGATAGATAATTTACTGTTCCGAGCGATTAATGGGACAGCGCCCTGCAGCGGCAGGTTTGCGTTTGCGGTCATACATTCCTAAGAGATTATGTTTTGTTTTTGAGTTTTCTGCCTCCCCTAAATGTTTGAACGTTCAGTTTTGAATCACCCTGTATTTAGAATTTGAGTTCTATTTTTTATATTATTATATTATGAAGTATAGTGCACAATGTTGCGACCCGCGTAACGTAGCAAACATAATGCATGTGGCCCGATAGAAAAAAAAGGTTCAGTATGTCTGTTCTAGGCTAATGACTAACCATAAATATTTGAATTTTCCACTTAAGGGGGTAAAAAAGTAAAAGGTCAAATGAGACAGTTGAAAGGATTAACAATTAAAAAGTACATTTTAAATCGGTATACAGATAAAGTATGTAATTACAGATTATCGTTTTCAGATAGGAAAGTAGTGTGAGGTATACAGACACTAGGTAAGACAACCAAGTAAGTTCTCGGGGCAGATAAGCAGGAAAAATTTCTTCCGTTCTCGACTATTGGCCCATGGGAAGTTTATTAACTAACTCGATTTCCTTATATGGGGTAATCGACAGAATAGTCCAGAATAGACTTTTTTTTCCTGAAAAAGAACTCTATTTGAAATTATATGTGTATTTCTCAAAAAAGAACTTTACTCAAAAAACAATTCTACGAGAAGACAGTATCTTCATTTATTTACCTGATTTTGTTAACAATAATGTCCTGTTTGAACTGAGAGTCAGCAGTTTTTTTTTCTTGAAAAAGAACTCTATTTGAAATTATATGTGTATTTCTCAAAGAACTTTACTCAAAAAAACATTCTACGAGAAGACAGTATCTTCATTTATTTACCTGATTTTTTTAACAATAATGTCCTGTTTGAACTGAGAGTCAGCAGCATAAAATATATTTAAATTTTGATGCCCTCGGCTCATCAGCAACACTGGAGTGCCTTGTTTCAGATGTTAGAACAGAACACTTGTACACTGCTGAAAAATAAACTCTGAAAATCTAAAATTAAAAACAATAATTTTGAGAGTGTTCAAAATCAGACTGAAAATTTGAAAATATGTAAGATATTTTAAGACATATTTCGCAAAAATGTTCATCCAAGAACCTGTATGGGAAATATATCATAAATATTTTAACGTTCCTTTGATTATAAATTTAAAATATATCTTACCTTACTATAAAAACATAAACTACAAGGATGGAATTATTCAAAAAGCTTGAACAGGCTGGATCAAAATCAATATCAATTGAGCTCTGGTGGTCTGGAATCTTGAAAATCGAGCCATAATATTTATGTATGTACTGTTAGAATTAAGAGATGTGTAAACTAATTAAGACGGTAAGAGAAAGTATAGGTAGTTAATCTCTCATTATTGATAATCCAATAATATAATAGAGAAATTTTAATTAATATAATAATTAATTTTGAAAATCTCAATATCTCATTTAAGCTTTCCAATGTAGTAAAATATTCTTTAATATTAAATGCATTGTTATTCTAGCCATTATATGCGTATTTCTAATGGGTTGATGAATTCATAAATGTATTCTCGGAGAAACGCGGCGCTGTTTATAAATTTATCTCTACAGCTTAATTTCGAAAGCGGTAGAATTTACATAACAGATGTTTCACGGTTCTCTGCTTTTGATTCAATTTATTGACTCGAATGCATACAAAAGTTTGAGACAATAAACGAAGTGAACATACTTTAGTATTTCGCATTAAGAAAATTTAATCTAAATAAATGCAGGGAATTAAAGAGAAAAAGGTTTGCAGGGAAGATTAAATTATAAAATTCCCGATTAGCTAAATATGAGAATAACATGTTGTTACTTTACTAAATGAGATAAAGTAGAAACGAAAAAAAATTGTATGGTGAAATTAAACGTTAATAAACACGAAGTGAAAACAGTTTTTTGACGCGTATTATTTCGAAACTGAAAAGGTCCAGACGTTGATATGAACGTTGGCGTTCATTTGAAACTTTACCATGGCGTATAAATTCATTATTAACAGAATTCCATCAAGCTTCTTCATAATTAAAAACGTTCGTTAGTGTACGGATAGGATTGAAATTTTATCTTAACTTTAAGACATTATCGTTTGCAATTTAAATAGAAAGCCGTTTATAATATGTATATTATAGGTTTGTAAGGTATACACAAGATTCGATTCACAAGAATCGAACTTTTGAATGAATTAAAGAAGCTGCTTCAGATATGCTAATTTCGGCATACGCGCTTAGTATAAATACCATGCAGCGTCATTAATAAAAGGGGGAGGTTGTTAAGGTTGAAAAGGTGTTATCCTGCGCTAGTGCTTAGCGGGCCAGAAGTTTACGTGGCAGTACTGCTGGTTTGACTTACTGTTCGTGAGTATAAAAATATATTGTTCTTGAAAGCTGTGTTTATACATTCCGTACAAGTAGTACGTATGCTTATTGCTGTAAAAGCCAATTATATGTGCAACGAATTCAATAAACATTGTTTCATGTATAAACTGCGTTTGTATAAAATTCAAATAGAGTGCCACTTCAAATTATATACACCCAAGTCTGGGTAGAAGTGAGTATAGAATCTCTATAGGTTTCTTTAGGCAAGTTGTGATGTGTTTTGTATATATCAGATATGTTGTAAGGTTTATTCAGGTTTAATATTTTAAAAATACCAGTCAAACATTTTTTCTAAACTTTTATACCTGAAACGTTTAAAAGTTATATTAAATGGACCTTAGAACACGTTGCAATTTGCGTTCGACATTGTAGTAAATGCAGGTGATAAATACAGTTCTCGTCTTATTATTAAGGATGCTGTGTACTAACCCTATTGGATTCACTCATATCACTGTTAACCTATGGAGAAAATTTGTCTACTATTTACAGCTTCATAAATGCTAATCTATATGTATAAAACAGTTCCGTAACTGACTGTCTCACTGACATACAACGCACATACCAAACCGCTGGACCTAAAGGGATGAAAGTTTGCATGGCAATTCTCCTTATAGTGTAGGGGTGCACTAAGAAAGATTTTTGAAAAATTCTTCATAGATTTTTTTAAATTAAATTTTTAAGCTGTTTTAATAACATTTTTTAAGTTTGCATTTAAAGTAATAACTTGAGGGTTATAAAATTTATATCACAAGAAAAATCATAAAAATTCCTTTAAAATGAAATCTTTTTTGAATCTTTACCTCCATTTTCTGATTTTTGGTGAATTTTTAAAGATTAATTTTTAGAATTTAATTTATTAAATCCTGATTACGGGGTTTCATTTCTTTTTGTGATACTTTAATCTAATTTTGCGTCACGTGCATAACAACGAAACAAACAAAAAAAATCTTTCTTGCTAATGCGGCAGACGATTGGACATTATACTAAAAAATATCAAAATCCAGTAAAAATATGTTCCACAAACTGTACTGTATTCTTTAGTATGTCCTATTACATTTAATTTGAATATTTTCTTCTACATTATTTTGTCTGTAAAATATCCCTTACGATTTTTTATAAATGTATTTATTCTTTACATCAATATTATACATTGATCGTCGTTTATATTATATTTATATATATATATATATATATATATATATATATATATATATATATATATATATATATATATATATATATATATATATATTTATATATATATATATATATATATATATATATATATAAATATATATATATATATATATATATATATATATATATTTATTTATATATATATATATATATATATATATATATATATATATATATATATATATATATATATATATATATATATATATATATATATATATATATATATATATATATATATATATATCCATTACATCTCGTTCTTAAAATGCAACCTGAAAAGGAAACCTAGCTCATATTTACATGGCTGGAGCTAGACTCAGCCTGAAAGGAATTAAAATTTTGAAGCAGTCTAGTCAAATCGTTTTATTTAGAGCGATAAAAAGTACGTCCATCCATGGCAGATGCTCGGAAGCGAAGATACCACCTTTCAACCTTATGCGGAGAGGCGAGGTACATGTGGCTGTTATTTTTGAAGGGTCAGCGGAATATGGGGCTGGCGATGCGAATCCACGCCTTTGAATCCGGAGATGTACACTTGTAGAAGTGCAAGGCATGCGTTTTTATGGGAAGTTCTGTTGCTATGGCTTTTAAAGTGATAAAGCAAAGTCACTGGGGATTGAATTTAGGAAAGGGAATTTAAATGATAGAATGGAGGGCCTAATATTTAATTTATTACACACACACACACACACACACACACACATATATATATATATATATATATTGGCATTAATTGCATACATTGACCGTTGTACTTAATCTGAATGTACTCCGCAGAGAAGTGCGGGTTTTCAGCTAGTTATCCAATAAAAATTATATTTTCGGATAGCCCAAACTTTTCTGCACCTTGCAACAGCATTTATTTTATAAATTTCGTCCATCAAAGGAATTAAGAAGCGTTTAAAACACCCTATACAAGATTTTTACCCGATTCATTCAAATTTTAAAATATTATTTCCACTTTCTAAAACACGAAAAATTTTCAAATGTATAATTTTTTTTCTGAATTACAAAGTACAAATTTTTCAAAAAAAAAAAAAAAAAAACTTTCAATCCAAGTCGGCAATACTTGGAAAATTTTTCTCCATAGGTTAACATTGAGGTCAGCTTATCGAATAGGGTTAATACACAGCAGCCTTAAGCATTTTAAATTAATATTTCAACTCATATTACAGAACTTGACAGATGAACTAATCAGGATTAAAAGAAATAATAGTATGGGTTCTATAATAAATGACTTACTTTGAAAACCTATTCTCTTCGAAAGTCTCATTTAAAGTAATATTTCCAAACAGTGTTCTAGTTATCTACGAATTTTGTTTCTAACAGTATGGACGCATTTATGTGACACAAAGATTCTTCTGCGAAAAATGAAGATTCACTTGACGATCCATGATCTGACAATAGTAGTAAAAGAAAAAATATTTTAGGTAGTCTCATCTTACCGCGGGTTATTAACGTAGGATTACTTATCGCTGCTTACCTCTTTTCTTCTTTTTTTTTTGACGGATTTTGGTACTTTCCTGTTTAACTGGCGTTGGCTTGCTCCCAAAATTATAACTTGCGACAGACTCTGAATTTTTTCTTTCCGGAGGACCGTTATTGAGGAACGTAATCCTACGTTTAAAAAAAAACTAGTAAATATTATTAGTACAATTTACTTGTGGAATGTCACATAACTTGAGTGATAATAAATTGTGTGTAATCTACTGCTGCGGTTTCCTATGAGCATAATAGATATTCTAGATGTCAGAGATAAATGAGGTTCTACTAGCAATAGAGGTGAATAGGATTACAACTATAGAACAGGTTAGGCAGAATTTTATACATATTGAGCATACGAAATCATATTAAGGTTTAAATGGATGATGGATGTTACAAAGCAATTTTTGAAATTTTTACCTCAGAGATATCAAATTTTGCATATATATTCATTAAAGTATAACTATGTCAAACATGTTATGAAATTTTATAAATATTTAATTTTTTTTATATTTTAAAAATTGAAACTTTTATTATGCTTTTTAAAATGCTTCTTATGATCCAATTTTTGACTTCCCTTAATTTTGCATTTATATTGTTTATAAATACATTTTGAACAGAGTTATGTATTATTTTGTGCTTTCGTTGAATAGTTAATTCTTAGTAAATATTTTTCTGCTTGTACTCTGCTTGTCTTCTGCTTGTAAATTTTTGTACTTTTCTACACTTAAATTAAAGTTTGATAATTTTAATGATGTCGAAGCCTGAAATGGATACATAACTTCATTTTAATGTATAAGAGGAGTCTTTGTTATAAATTTTATAAAATTTCGTCAAAAATTGGGGACGCAAGGAGCATTTCAAAGACTTGCAAATCTGGAAAGGACTCATTTTGATAAAAAGCCATTTAAAACATATTTTTTTCACCTACCTTTAATATTTACTTTTCTTAAGCTTCCAAGTTTTCATTTTAATTTTCATTACATATTTTAAATGCATTTTATTCCATTATTTGCATAGTTTTAAAATATAAATACACACCAAAAAAAATCCCAATTTTTGTTCAATTTTTGGTTATAAGTCCACCATCCCCTTAATTTCTAGTTTTATTGAATTAATTTAAATATTATATAAATTTTATTGACTTATTAAAATTCAAATGTATTTGTTCTGTAAGCTGCGTTAAAGCATTCTTAAGAAGATAAAAATTGTGATTTCTTAAACATGTGCCTTAAAAATAGAAAATAAGCAAAAAACACTAATTGCAACTTATTTATGTTTAAAACTTTAAAACAATACGTCACTTTCTAAATTTTAAGAAAATAATACGATAGAGGTCTAACCTTTTAATCTGTATCGTTCCTACCAAAAATGTATTTTGATGTATGCGGAAAAATTCAGCGTAAATTATGGTTCATTGCTCTACTTTAAAACCGCATTCCGGAGAATGGCAAATTTTCAACGAATAATTCATTGTATCATGCCATTTCCTTCATTCATTCTTTCAGATAAAAGTACTACGATAACAGAATAACACACAATAAATTTTTTATGGCTCGCGTTCAATTTGTCAAGCTTATCTCCATGAGAGCAATAAAAGTTTGCACGGACTCCATTCTGATGTTCATTCAGGGAGTGTGAAAAAAAAAATGAGATTTTAATCAAGGACTTGAAACTCCCATCATTGCACTATTTTTCGAAGAGTTCTTTCGGAAAGGATTCTGAGAATATTCAGTTGATAAATGCTCATAGCTGAAACATCTTTATGTGATTGGGAATGAGAGTAATAAATTAAATTCGCCATTGAACCTCGAAAATGTAGAAACGTAAATTAGCGGTTTCTCTTCGCGCGTAAATTATCCTGTGTTATGTTTCAAAATCTTGAATAGACAAAAAAGTGTTATCACGTGATTTTTGAGAGCCGCTAACCGTCGTAGATTAAAGTGATAGTATCTGTAATCAAAATTATGAGTTTGCATAGAAAGTTTTTTCTACCTAATTATGAGACTTGAAGAATGCGAGAAAGGTTTCTGTGGTAAGAAATTAAGCAATAACTGAAGTATAAAAAAAGATTGATAACCGATAGACTAGTGCATAATGTTAAAGATAAAGGAAATACGGGTAACCCTCGAATAACACGGAAGTTAAGTTCCTAAAATATTCCGTGTTATGAGAATGCCTGTTATACGAAATTAAGACCGTGTACAGCAAAACAAAAAAAATCATTATTTTCTTTTTGTAACTAAGAGAAATCAAAACAATCAAATATTGATCAAAAGTATTACATATTAACAATACATAATGTTCTCTTCTTCATCACAGCTGCCCACCATTAAACGAAGGCATCCCCCCCCCCCCCTAAAAAATGTTTCATCTTTCTCTTGTTTTCGCATGAGAGACTTTTATTTATAAATTTCGTTGTATAGAGCTAAGAATTTATGACGTTTTTCTTAAATTTTGTACTTCTTTTAGTGTAAGAATCTGTATTTAGAAAATGAAACTCATAATTTTCGGCTAAATTTTTAACTTCTTGTGTCAGACTCACGTCCGACATTCATAATTGGGACCATGGACACCTCATTTAGAATGATTAGTGAAGGCCGTTAGCGACATTCAACAAAGTGAAAGCGGACGGCGGTGAAATTCGCCATAGGTGGTCTACGTAGAATGGAACCGGAAGACGGGGGTACGAGGTGTGGAAAGATCTAGATTGTTCCAGAAAGACAGAAAAGGGATAAATAGAGGTGACCGCGAGAAAAAGAATAGACTAAGACTTTGCCGAAACGAGGCGGGCGTGCGGAGAGAATATAGAGAGAGACAGGGTCTCGAGTGAACTGATGTATGAACTCCACGCCCGTGAATCGGTGTATGATGGTTCTTCTGAACAAATGTGTATATATTGATAATAGTCTAGATATTGATTTTATAATAAACAAGATGTAAATAGACATGTATTAGTGTCCACATTAATATTACAAATTGCTTATACGTCGGATCATGAAGATTAAGTTTACATCTTGTAAGCTTTTTCAACGTAAAATTTCAAGGTAAAACTTCAGCGTTCCCATCTGTGCTATGGTACTCTGAATTATTGTTCAATGTCCTATGTCATTTCTGACAAATTTGCTTCATCGGCCTCTTCGTTTATCGGTAATTCTCGAATATCTTTAGGATTCATACCATCAAAACCTTCCCCTCCTAGTTATTTAGCTAGTTCTACGGACGCACTGATTTTTGTTTCTTCTGGTTCAATCGCATTTCCGATTTGATTTGAACTTGCCCATATATTTATCTGCGCATTTTATGTTGACTGCTTTATTTCTCTTGTTAGGAAGTAAACCCTAAAAGGGCTTCCTAAACTTTAGTTTATAAGACTTAGTTTACCTGTATTACTCTCCGACATTCATGTTATCGTTTTAGACTTACTAGCACTTGTTACCTAACTATTAATGACGTTACGGCAACTTTTGACGTCATACATCTGAGTAATGGGGTTTTCCCATTTGTTTTCTTCGTGGTTTATTGTTTTTCCTTTCCAGTGTATTTTATTCAAATGTATGTTCATTTTATCTTTTTTTTGTATAAATAACACTCGGGGTAGAGCAAAGGTCCCCTGGCAGCACACACAGTTGGACCCACGAGCTGAGATGCGTTTCTTAGAAGTCTCTGTGTGAGATTATTTTGTTTATACCAATGTTCTAAGTTTATATGTTTAACGCTCATGGAGCGAGTTTGTTGAAAGTTAGTTTTTTTTTATTGCTTTTAATATTTTAGCGTTTATTAAGGTTCTAAATAAACCTTGTGTTTTTTACCTAAAGTCTTGCTTATTTATGAATACACCCCATGCCTGACATCTGGAGACTGTTATATTGCCACTCTGCGTGGCATCTCAGAGGGATGAAAATACGAGACTAATATGTACTTCACAATTGTAAATAGATTCCATGCCTTCATGAATTCGATTGTTTCGTAGTTGGCTGTATTCTTGCACTCATAATTATCTGATGTAATGAGTTTTTATTGTAAGTATAATTCCCTCATCCAAGATCTGAATTAATGAAGTAAGATTCGGTGATAAGAATATTTATTCGAAATTTGGTCGATTCAAACTTTCTGTTTTTTCTGCGAAAAATTGCCAGAAGAAAGACTTTTCTTCAACCGTGTAATGTTTTTTACACCACAAAAGTGTTACGTAAGAGTTAAGTTTCCATAAAAATTTCGCAAGATAATGCGTGACAGACTTTTTAGCAGTTTTGAAGTTTGCAGAAAAAATAATTTATCTCTCTTGAATATTGACTCGTAATTTATTAAATTAGGATTCAAAAGCAAAACTATTTTCTTTCTTCACATCAACCGATAAGATTTCCATGTCCAAGTTGTTTTTTATCATTAAAAATATATATTCACGCAAGGTTTATTAAAATGATTATCCGAGTCTGAGCCGAAAAGAAGACGGAAATAATTTAATCCATAGCAAAACTATAATGCAAAAAATATTCTCTTGAGTGCCTAAGGTAAATTAGTTTAAATTTTTAATAAAAATTTATTGAATTTCATATGTTTATCAAATTTTCCTCGCATTTTTACTCTATCCATTTCTCTATTTGAAATACCACTGAAAAAGTCTTGCATCTTTCGCAATAACTGTCTGATGTAATGAGTATCAAATGCACCTATAATTCCCTTATCTAAGGTCTGGATTAATGAAGTAAGATCTGGTGATAAGAATATTTATTCAAAATTTGGATGATTCAAACTTTGTTTTTTCTGTGAAAAACTGCCAGAAGAAAGATTTTTCTTCATTCATGTAATGTTTTTTACACCACAAAAGTGTAACGTAATAGTTAAGTTTTAATAAAAAATTCGCAAGATAATGCGTGAAAGATTTTTTAGCAGTTTTCACGTTTACAGAAAAAATAATTTATCTCTTTTGAATATTGACTCGTAATTTTTGAAAGTAGAATTCAAAAGCAAAACTATTTTCCTTCTGAACATTATCCGATGCGATTTCCATGTCCAAGTTGTTATTTTATCATTAAAAATATATATTCATGCAAGGTTTATTAAAATGATTATCCGAGTCTGAGCCGAAAAGAAGACGGAAATAATTTAATGCATAGCAAAACTATAATGCAAAAAATATTCTCTTTGAGTGCCTAAGGTAAATTAGTTTAAATTTTTAATAAAATTTTTATTGAATTTCATATGTTTGCCAAATTTTTCTCTCGCATTTTTACTCTATCCAATTCTCTATTTGAAATACCACTGAAAAATTCTTGCATCTTTCGCAATAACTGTTTGATGTAATGAGTTTTAAATGTACCTATAATTCCCTCATCTAAGGTCTGAATTAATGAAGTAAGATTCGATGATAAGAATATTTTATCAAAATTTGGATGATTAAAATTTCCTTTTTTTTTTGGGGGGGGGGTGAAAAATTGCTAGAAGAAAGATTTTTCTTCATTCCTGTAATTTTTTTTTTACCCTAGAAAAGTTTTATGTAAGAGCTAAAGTTTTCGTAAGAAGTTCGCAAGATAATGCGTGAAGGAATTTTTAGCAGTTTTTAAGTTTACTGAGTAAAAGTTTGTGTTTAAACCCGTGCTGTGTTGTACGGGGAATTCCCCAATTCTCGACCATTGTTAGAACAAAACCGTTTTGTACGGGGGTTTCCCGTCATGACTTAGAAACCAGGCGAAATGGGAAAAGGGAAGTGGGGAGGAGGGGGGGAGATACTAGGTGCCGAGAGCGTTAGATAGCCAGAAGTTTTCATCGGGTCCAACATAAGCTGTTAAGGTGGTGCATCATTTTACCCTGCAAATCTTCAATCCCCGTGTTAAGCTATGAGAAATTAATAGGGATGTGGCTCAAATGAGATTCAATTTAAATATTTTTATTTGGAAATGAAGTATTTTTATAATTCCTTGAAAAAAGAAATCTAAAAATTTTCAGTTGATCTCATCTTCTTAAAATTTATTGTTAAAATCTTCTAAAATTTATCCCTTGTTCCTTATACTATAAACTTGTCTAGAAATTTAAGGTTTTTTTTTTCATTAAAACATCAGTAATTGAAAGTGCAACTTTAATTCTTACCAATTGTAACGCTTTAAAGCATTCAAGTGGTTCATCGGTTGGCATCGAAAGTCTTGAATCTTCATGTTAATCTATAGGAAATTTCTCTAAGTATATTTTTTTTGTATATGAAGTAGATAAAAAGTGTGTAGTTCTTAAAATTTTTAATATTTAAGTAATAATTTTTTACATAGTAATAAATTATTTAAAGTTCGATTATTAGTTTATTAGTTTGCATGTAAAGATCTTTTTATTCAAATTCAGAACATATATTTTAGAAAAATCTATATTCCCTAATCTGTGATAAGAAAAATACTGAGAATAAAATTCTTTATAGCTTAACATGGGAATTAAAGATCTGCGGGATAAACTGGTGCCTCCACCAGGTTAATCTAGCATTATCTTCAATGCTATTCACTCCAAAGCTTCTTCTTTTACTATCTACGCATTACAAGAGCTGAAACTAAATCATCTGTCTTGGTATTGATTATCCGGTGAATCTACTTGTCTAAAAGGTTGTCCTTTTCTTTCGACGTAGAATAGCTTCTTAGAGCTGAATCTCTCGGTTTACAATAGCTAGTGACTTCACTCCCGATGAGAGCTACAAGATATTTCGAAAAATTAGTGCTTAGAAATTGATGAGAGGAAAGTTAACTGGTTAAGGAATAAAGGAATGATGTCAACATAATACCTTTCCAAATCATTCCACCATAATCAGCTGATAAAAGTAGAGACAGATTAATATAAACCTTTTGAAAACAGTCTATAATGCACTGGTTTTCCTATCGACTATGTCACGGGAAAGGTTCTTATAATAGTGATGTTTTTTAATCCTTAATTTGCATTGAATGTAAATTAAATCGACTTACTTTCCAAACCAATTTTTCATGCCCTCCAGCTATTTAAAGGCGTAGATTGCATCCCTCAAGAAACGTTTACAACTGCTTTCGTTTTAACTTCGTTCCCCCTTCCGTTCAAATTTGTTACTTTAAGGGGAGAAGGGCTTGGTTTGGTTTGGAGCAACAGTCAACTTTTTGCTACACGAGGGCTAATTTGACCGGGACCTACATTTTAAAAACATCCATGCAAACAATGGAACTCGAACCCACGGGATCTGAACCGAATGCCAGCGCCCTAACAATTCGGTCATCACCTGGTGAAGGGGACAAGCGACCTTCAACCTCGAATATATTAATTTTTAATTTTTAGCTCTCTATACAGAATGAGAATAATTAATATTTTTTAAAGGGAACAAGCGACCTTCAATCTCGTTCTGACATTTTCAGTATTTTATTCTATATACACTATACGTATAATTAATATTCTTTTTTACTACACCGAAGATACTTAGAATTCACAAATAAGTATTTTGTGTAGGAATAAGATTTGTTTATCAAAAATTTCTTCAAAAATGCTAGAATTTCTCAAAAAGCTCCATGCGTATTCATTTTCTTCTGATATCTTCCAAATTTCTTAGAATTGTTAATTGAAGTGTTTGTCACAAAACTATGCATAATTCTTTGAAATCACAAATATTTTTCAAACTTATAGACCATAAAAAAAGTAAAAACTTTAAAAAAACGTAAAAAATAACGGACAGAAAAGAAAAAAAAAATCATTAAGACTTTAGATTCATATATAAAAAAATTAAATGCATATTTATATTTCTATACATATGGTAAACTTACAATACAAAATTAAAGGATTTTTATTAATATAGAATGCGCATAGGGCAATTTGAAAAGTGTTACGATTTTTGAAATTTTTTTTTTTGAAATATAGACATTATTCTGCCAAAAATTCCTTATTTTGAATTTTAAAGGTTTTCAATGCAGTAAAATACAAAATTAATAATTCTCATTTGTATATAGAGACAAAAATTGTAAATTAAAAAATTCGAATTCATATATAAAAAAATTAAATGTACATTTATATTTATATACACATGGTAAACTTACAATACAAAATTAAAGGATATTTATTAATATAGAATGCGCATAGGGCAATTTGAAAAGTGTTAGCATTTTTGAAATGGTTTCTTTGAAAATAGACATTATGCCAAAAATTCCTTATTTTGAATTTTAAAGGTTTTCAATGCAGTAAAATACAAAATTAATAATTCTCATTTGTATATAGAGACAAAAATTCTAAATTAAAAAATTCGAATTTGAAGGTCCCTTGCACCCTTAATAAAATGAAGACCATTAGGATTTTAAAAAAATTTTGCGGAGATAAATGCGTGTTTTCAAAAAAAATTTTCAAAAATGCATCATTCAAAATGCTTCATGCGCCTTCCATAGGAATTGAAAACCTTAATTTTTTTAATATAAGCTTTCCATATGTATATAAACATAATTGTGCATTGAATTTATTTTGAATGAATCTAAAGTCTTAAATATTTTTTTATCAATTCTGCAAGTTTTTTTTTATGTTTTTGCATGTTTTGATTTTATTTCATGGTCTACAAATTTGAAAATATTTATGGTTTATAAGAATTATTCACCGTTTGGGAGTACTTCAATTAACAAACCAGAGAAATTTGGAAAAAATCGGGAAAAAACTGAATACGAATGGAAAATTTTGAAACAATTGTAGAGTTTTTGAAGAATTTTTGGAAAAAACCATTCTTATTCTTGCACAAACTAATTATTAGTGAATTCGAAGTGACTTAAATGTAGTAAAAAAGAATATTAATTATTCTCATGAGATATTCAGAGTAAAATATTGAAAATTTAAAATAAACAAAGTTGAGGGTCCCTTGTCTCTTTAAACCCATGAGGCTAGTAGGACTATACGTTTTTTTAACTATTCGATATTTCACTTTTCAACAACTGCCCCTCTTTTACCCGCACATAGTTGTGAAGTCCTTTTGCAGCACTAAAAAAAGGATCATATGTAACAGGATAGAATAATATGCATTAATCAATACAAGTAAGGAAAGTAAATGGCTTGCACCACAATAAGTTACTTGAAAATTGAGATTTTTTAAATAAAAATAATTATTTAAAGCCTTTGAAATAATTGAAACAGTGGTTTTGGATTTTTAAAGAGTAATCGGCTTTTTTTTTTTAGCTGAACCGCCAGAAAATATTTAATTGATTTCGCATAAAAAGAATTTGTGTATAGATATAATCAGAGGGGAACATACATTTGATGATCTTTAGGTTGGATATGGTTTTATAGATATTATGATATTTTAATGCTTTTATAATATTACAAATGAATACAACACATTTCTCTTAACACTGCCTTCCCCAGACAGCATCCACTTCATCCAATAATAGAGCAAATCACACAAAATTTGCAAACAGTCAGCTGTATGAAATCTCCAAATTTTCATCAATATCCAAATTTTCCCCGCATAGATAGCTAAATAAAATTTATTTATGTTGGGATATGGAACGAACGAGATTATGTTTTTAACGTAAAGTACATATTTTCTCCACAATTTTTTCAGAGGCGATATAAAAGTAAACATTTTCTCTCAATTCGCTGTGTTGCATTCAGGAGAACTAAGATAGTAAACGGAAACGGTGATTCTAGATAGAAATAAAGAGAGATTTCTCTCTAATCTTGTTCAAATGGGCATCTTAGGCAATGCTATCTGAGTTAGTCTCAGTTTATTAGATTTCCTAGAGTTATGAATATCTCTATTGGTTGCCTTCTGCGGTGAGCAATGACTCTGAAAAACGCATATTCAAGAGGAAAATATGCCGTTTAAAAGTTCACTTTACTGATAGTTCATGTAAAGTAAAAGTGTGGAATAAAAAGAGATTTAAGAACTTAACATTCTAAAATAATTCATTTTTGTATTTTAGTCAGAATATAATGCTTTGTATTTTAGTAAGAATATAATGCCATTTAATTCTAATATAACACTTCAGAGAAAATAATTGACCAATCATTGTCTTAGCATTTAGTAAAAAATCCAGAAGCTGTCATAGTATGTATATGACAAATATATTTAGTATAGAATAGTGTTTGAAACCTGAAAAAGTCACCGGCAACAATAGAAGAGATATTTCTTTCGAAATAGCTAGTGTTCCTTACTCTGAAGTTATGTGGAAAACCATTTCCGGAAAGAAATAATGATGGATTAATCTTTGCGCAAAAGTTTAATTAGATTTCTTTGTTTTAAGAATAAAAATATCAAAATAATCTTTTGTGTATTTTTCATAGAGTTTTATGAAAGATAAATCACTTTCTTTCTTGTAAAAATTTGAAATAGGTTATATAGAAAATTCTGCATCCTGTACACCAGTCATTTCTATGTCCTTGATATAAGCTTTTACTCGGACCGATTTAAACAAGGATAATCTTAAATACAATTCCATATTTCCAGTAATATATTTCAATTCCTATTTTGTAAACAATGTATGTAAATCATGGCAAAAATTATTTACTACAGATTCATTTAATGAGTAGGTAAACTTGGGCATCAAGTTATACATGTGAAACATACCTTAATTTGGTTATACATACATTGTGTTATACATTGTGTTATACATACCTTAATTTGGAAACAAAATCCCATATTACTTCTATGACTAACTGCTAGATAAAATCTTTTGAACTACTTTGTGAGCTGAATAGTAATTATAACTGTAAATCAGTAACTTCTTAGGATTTCTAGGCCCAATGGTTGATTTTAGGAAAGTGTTTCTTGTTGATAACGAATTTATTGCACTAAACAAGTTCCGTTGAAGTAAAGTTTATGTAGTTTTCTAATAGTGTGTGTGTGGGGGGAGGGGGGGGACTAAGGTCCCTGGTGCTGACAACTGTCACATCTCAGTCCGGTCTACATATGAATACAAGGAAATAGAAACATAAATCACACAATCACAGAAGAATTTTTTATTAACGAACGATGACACCGGCGATGGACGATGGATTGCAGCTCCCCTTTCTAGACACCTTTCTCTTTTTGCATGAGGAAGACTGACGAGTTTCCCAGAAAACAACCAAGTCTAATGCGGGAATCTAACCCGCGCCCCGGGCGTGGCAAGCTGATGCCTAAACCACTTAGCCACTGGGCGACTATATTACAGGGTACGGTAGAAAGAACGTTCTAATTTGGAACTTCAATAACAAAAATAAAAAGCAAGACAGAGAAAGAAATATTTTATACCTGAGAAGTACAAAGTATGACATTGTCATCCATTAAGTTTTAAAGATTACATTAGTTAAATGGCGACCATCATTTTCGATGCAGTTTTGAAGTCTGTTTCGGAAATTTTGCATGGATCTGCGGATCATGTCATACAAAATTGCCGTGATTTCTTGCGTAATTGCTGCCTTGAGTGCTTGCAAATTTGTTGGCTGGTGTTGGTACACTTTTGATTTGAGATAGCCCCACAGAAAAAAATATGCAAACATATAAGGCAGCAATTACGCAAGAAATCACGGCGATTCCGCGGGACATGATTGGCAGATCCATGAAAAAATTCCGAAAGAGACTTCTAAACTGTATCGAAACTGACGGTCGCCATTTAACTGATGTAATCTTTAAAATTTAATGGATGACAATCAGTGACGTAGCGAGCATAACTGGCGCCGGGGGCACGATACCTTTTTGGCGACCCCCTTTCCGAAAAACATATAGTAATATAGTATATAGAATGAGTGAAAAGGACCATTTGGCGCCCCTGTTCGAGTGGCGCCCGGGGCATGATAGACCCCCTTGCCCACCCCACGCTACGCCACTGATAACAATGGCATACTGTGTACTTCTCAGGTATAAAATATTTTTTTTCTCTATCTTGCTTTGTATTTTTGTTATTGACGTTCCAAATCAGAACGTTCTTTCTTCCGCACCCTGCAGTAGATAACAGCATTAATATCAATGTGTTTAACAGAATTTTAATGGTTTTAGCAGTCACACGCTTTCTCTTCTATTAAAATATATCCCCTGTTCGATACATGCTTGAGTGTTGGATGAAATATAAAAAAACTGCAATTCTTTTCAGGTTTAACATAAAAAAGTTACCAGAAAAAGGTTTGAAAAATATCCCGATTGATTTAAATTTGCTTATTTATTTATTACCTAATTTTTCAAAATAGCAGAATTCTCACTTATAAATAAATACTAGGAAAAGATAACTAAATTTTTAAATATATGAGATTTTAGATAGATAGCTATAGTTTGTATCCATAATCGTGAAAGGCACTTGGCGTTTTGATGGATACGTTGACTGGAATTTATCACTGAAATTTAAAGGTATTACGCATTTGGACGTTATCTTGCCTTTCATAGTAACTGTCGGCTCTGCCATGCTGAAGATCCCATAAAGCAGAAAAACCTAGGTCTATGATTTCTTCTTTCCCTGAAGATGTCTACCTCCAAATATAAATTTATTTTATAGAATTTTAAATAAAGTTCTGTAGAATAATTCCTCACGTTGAAAGTTTTATATTTCTCAATCTCTTTTATTAAGGTCTTCTAAACATAGTATCAGATCAAAATAACCATGAATTATAAAAATGCCGCATGCTTTGTGAGACTGAAAATTCGTAATCCTTGCATACATTTAGCTTTCTTACAAAGACTGCATCAATTTTATTTATATGTCTCATAAATGCAGAAATTTCTTTTCTAAATAAATCTTCAGTATAAGTAAGCCGTGTTTCTTTTTTCCTAGACATTCTCTGGTTTTTTTAATACACAAGATTAAGATTATGAAACATTTTGCAAAAGTTATTCATTTTAAAGGAGTATTATATAAAACCTCCTTAAAGAAGTCTTCAAGAGAGATGTGTATAAAATGTTTAGAAGTCTAGTAGATAATGTTTGTTTTTTGCTCTTCGATTATTTTCTTTTCCTCATCGAATTTTAAAATTAATTTATGCACAAATGCATCTGACTATCTATACAATGTATGTAGTTCAAATTATGTATTCAGTTTGTTTCCAGGGATGTTTGTTATATAAAAAATAACAGAGTGAGTTATATTCATGCAGTTATGCCATATTGAAGTGGTGTTAGGACTATCACCTCTCCGGTAATCAATAAGTTTCAGTTTTGATTGCCGTTTCATTTTTTTTAAGTGTGAGGTGAAATTATCTCAAAGTGTTTGGTACATAAATCTACAGTATTGGTCTCTTTGGATATCGTAAAGTCACCTCAATAGTGTTATATTAGCCATATTGGACTGATTATTTATTGATTTATTATAATGATATATATATATATATATATATACATATATATATATATATATATATATATATATATATATATATATATATATATATATATATATATATATATATATATAATAGCCTTTGTCTCTGTATAACACTTCCGGACTGTACTCATCTTTCAATTGAAGCCCTCAGTAAACAAAATGCCGGTTAGGCTTAATTTCAATTTAGATGTGGATCAGAATTTTTTCTTACGTAAAAACTAATATTTTCTCCATCAAATCACGTTTGTTCAGCCTATTTTTCTATAAAACATTCAGAACTAAAATAATTGGATGTTTTTAGCTGTATATTTAACAGTTTTTAAAAATCTGTTTACTTTTGCGATGAATTCTGAAAGTAAACAAACTTGAATGCGAATGAATCAAGTAGCTCAAGTATTCATATCGCGTAGTGAGCTGTAAAAAACTGGATGGCAGTCTACTACTCCAATCGCATGAAAAACTAAATAAATAAAAAATAATGAAAGGGTTTGCTTTTACAAGGTGTGGATTAAATGCAATATGGTTAGATAATTCGGGATATTTTTTAACTTTCATATACTTTTTCCATTATGACGTCATTATAAGTATTATGACGTCAAAATGGCGGGTTACCTTCTAGTAATGATATATAGTTATAAATATCTATAGACTAAAGGCTACACATATATATGAGTATCTATAAATTTATTGAGATCTATATATCCAACTAGTCAATTGCAAGAAAAGAAATAAATTATAGATATAAATGTGTTTGGTAGAGAGGTTCCAATTAATTTACTCTTCTGAAGACTGAAGAATCAGAGCATTGAAGTAATTACATAATTATATTTAAAACAGCAATTACCATTATGTTACCACTTTGAGGTCTAAGCCTGAGTGACACTCGGTTTCCCATTTTCTTTGAAGCGAACTAAGCCCGAGAGTCTCTCTGGGTCACCTTTTAACTCTCTGAACTGCAACATTGCCATTTTTATACGTTCGCCATCTGTCAGTCATCAGAGTTATTTTGAACGTTCGGTCGCCATACTTGTTGTGTTTAACGATGTCTCGTAAACGATTTTTAGATATATCTAATTCAGAGGATTTGGCGGCAGTAAGAGATATATCAGCATGTGATTCTTTGTCAGGGCTATCCTAATCAGGTTTAGATGATGAAAAAATACATCTGAACAAATATGTAAGAGAAATCGCAATGCAATTGGTAGAAAAATGTGGAACAGTAATGACGGAATGACAACCTGCAACAACAGTTGACAGACATTTTGTGAGACATTTCCCACAACCAATACCACCGACAGAAAAAAAAGAGAAACTTATAAGAATTTGCAAGGTTTGCAACAGCAAATAAAAGGAAGTAAAGTGAAAAAGAATGAGGAAAGAAACTCGAACTTATTGCGAATCTTTCTATATTATGAATAAAAGCAGTTTAAAATTTCTAATAAAAAATGTGTTAAGATATATATCTTCAAAGTATTTTTTTAAAACGAAGAGTATATGGTTCTGTGTCTTATTTACCATGAGAATCCTCTAACGGTCCAGGCACACTATAAAGTAATAGGCATAAATATAAATAATTCCTTTATTTTCTACGTAGAGGTAGACTAACATAGACCGACTTGGGGCTTCAAATAATAACACAACAGTACCGCAACTTGCAGTACTAAGAAACTGAACTTTAAAGTCGTAATGAACCCTTTCAGGCAGAATATACGTTCACTAACAATACCCTTAACCATCGGGCTCTGAAATAACTATCGAAATCGTGCAGCCACCTAGGCTAAATACTAATACATTCTCTATCAGTTAAATGCCGCTATCACCTTCAATCTAACTTTTCTCGACTCTTTCGTATCTCTACTAATAGCGTAACGCACTGCCGTGCAAATCTCCACTCCCTTCTTGGGCTTTTCCAACTCAGCATGTGTCACTTAAATAGACCAGACTCCTGCTCCGAACTCACTTTGACTGGCCTGCACCGCGCAGCTACCAGAAATTTGCATCTGAGCAATACGCGAACCCTACAAGAGTACCAAAAACTCTCAGTCCAGAGGGAGACATACGGTCGAAACAGCTCGGAACTGAAAGTGTTAACATGCATCAATATACACAAATCAAACAAAACAACATACACAAATCAAGCCTTATGTTAATTTAACATTCGTTTTAAGGCTCTGAATACAGTACAAGAGGATTAATCTAATTCTTTTTTCAATTTCTTGCACTAACCGGGCATGCATTAGCCCTGATAATAGCTCATTCAGTGTATGTTTAAACTTTTTCTCGGTGTAGATGGTATATAACCACGGTACATACTTTTTTGTCTTTTTTCTCTATGATATTCCTTTTATAAATTGTAATCAGTTATAATGGGAAGCTTTAACGCCTTATTTGTAGCAGGTATGTAAAAAATTTAGAGACTGGTTCATGACAGTAATCTGCATTTAGGGTAACATTACATTCCGTTTTCATGGAGCTCCTTAAAAACAATTGTAAATTAGTTATTTTTTTCAGTGGCTTAAAAATAATTTCTAAACATAATTGTACTTAAAATGTATAAGCGGTATAATGTAAATATAAAATATTTATTAATAGAAATTGATATTTCAAGTATTTATTGCCAAGAAAATAAAATATTATCTATGAATTTCTTTTATTATTGATTTTAAGCTATATGTCTTACGTGCAGGAGCTATAGATGTAATAAGAGGAGTAAAACCTGCTGTAAAATAATGTTATTCAATTATCCTAGCTTATATTTCTCACTATACTTATCTCAACTTTGTTAAAAACTTATAACCAGCATTTAAACTAAATACGAAAAAAAAATTCAAAATATGTAAAATACAGTTGAAGAAATTTTTACAGTCCGTATAACTACTTAATATTAAACACCTAGAGAAATATAGATAAATGTATTTTGAATTTGTACTTCAGTTTATCTTATTACTATTTCATTAGCAGAAATTAAATTACGTGAATATTGATTTATATTCTCTATCTGCAATGCATAATTTCACGAATATATATATCGCAAATATATATTTCATTTCAACATTTATACGTATCTTTATATCTCCATAAATCTCCATAAATTTACACATGTATTTTGTTAAATATATAAAGATATTTTCAATTCTTTACTTAATATGGAGAAAAATATATATTATAAATATAATACACAATATATGTATATAAATATATATATATATATATATATATATATATATATAATATATATAATAAAATATTCATTTTATTTTAATGTTACCTCCGAACCACAACACGCATCCCAATTTTAAGTCGATTTTTTATGTAAAAAGGTGTGTCTTATGTTCCGAAAAATACGGCAATTAAAGTATAGACTGGCTAAAATGCATATTGTTAAATTCATGTTTTTTTATGCTGATTTCACACTCTGAATTTTATCGTTCAGTTATATATATATTTTTTATTTTATCGATTAATTTATGTTTCCGTTATAAATATACGTTTCCGTTTAAATATTAAATTGGAGAAATTCCAATTGGGTTTCCGGTCTTTATTCCCGAAATTATGCATTTTGTATTGGATTTTGAATAGAATGAATACTTTTTAGGCATTACAACAAATAAAGATATGGCTGAGACAAATTATGAAATTATTCTGATAAATGTTTCAAAGCAGGAGAAAAAGGTATAATTACCTTCGAAATATTGAATCTAACAGCTGCTTCTATTTTCGGTCGGATCTGCTTTCCCTAATCAGACAAAAGAGCATATCATATCAAAACAATAACCAGTAAAAACACCTGAAGTGGAAATTGCATTAGATTTACTTTTATTTAAACTCTGATGAATGTTATAGTTAACTTTCTGTGATGTTCTCCAGAAATGTTGCTTGCCGGATCATTGAGTATACATTTCTAAATCTAGAAGCATTTCATCAATTTTACCATATTTATTTGGACCATAAGACGAACCTTTTTACATTAAAAAGTCAACTTAAAATTGCAAATGATTTAAAAAAAATACAAATTGTAATCTTATGTATTATAGTCCTAAGTCAACATTAAAATAAAATGAATATTTTATTTTATGTATTATATATTTTTATATGTAATATTTATTATATTTATTATATACATATTTTATTTTCATTAAGTGAGAAACTGAAAATATCTGTATACACCTAACAAAATACAAAATATTCTTTTCTAAAAATCCTCCCATAAATTTGAGGTGCATCTGATCGTCCGGTGCGTCTTATGATGCGAAAAATACGGTACATTTAAATATTCCGAATTATTTTTGGATAAAACAACGCTGTAAATTCAGAAGATATTAGACGTCAAGTTGCCATAAGAATGGATAGTAATATTGTTTCAATATAACGTTACAGACTAACTTGAATATATAAACTATGTAACTGGAAAAGATATCGCAAGTGTTGTGTTTAGCTACCACATAAAAACTGCGCTTAAAAGGAGGTTTTTAAGAACTTTAAAAATAATTGATTCTTGGTTAGCCGTACAGGTTCTATTAGTGTTGTTGTTGTTTCTAATGCCCCCTGGTTGGATGTTCCATTCACCAGGTCCTAATAGGCTATTGGGCTGAAAGGGGCGGCTCCCGTTTTGAATTAGAACCACAAGGGTCGGAGTCCGACTTGGTTAAATGACCGGTGCCGTAATTTTGAACCGAGTCAAGTGAAGTGACCGAAATACTTGACCCCGCACCTCCAGAGGTAAATTGGTTCTAATAGTAAGGAAAATAAACTTGAAATAAGAAGCAAATTGGTTTACTTACATTCAACTTGATTTCGTTACTAAAAAATATATTGCATCTCATAAACTTAGAATCGCTCTAACAATTTCTCGATAGTTGAGTACCTGACATAATGGGCCCAAATTTCTTGCATTACTTTTATTTATGTGACTGCTGTTAATCGATTTAACGAATAAAAAAGCATCAATAAATACTGTGTAAAATATATGTTCAGTACGGTGGCTATCAACAAAAACTGAATAGTATTCCGCTGAGTTATGAGACCCTTTGTTTCTTGTTAGGTGAGAGTGTGAGGTTTTGACTACTTTGTGGTACTGTTGTACAGTAGTTAGAATATCGGACTACGGTAAGGAAGTCACTGGGTTCAATCCGGCCTTAGAGATAGTCGGGTTGTAATTGGAGAAAAATATGAGCTTTGGGAAAATGTAGGTCGTTTTTTACTCGAAGCTACATTTGAATGCTAAGACAATGATTTCATTACTGCTCCGTATATCAAAAACTCATCTAGCTAACTAGTCGTACTCTTAAGGGTACGTAGATATCGATTTTTCGATGTCCAATGACTGCTTATACTGCACCGTGGAATCCGATAGTCTCCCCACATATTTCTTCATAAAGGTCTTCTATTCAAGATTTATTAAAATATTTTAACACATTAAAGCTTATAAAGGGAATTAATTACCTCTTTTTATATCTCCACATTTTGTGGATCCATCAATTGTGGCTTCGCATAGAGACATTAAGAGCCTGTTCACATAGGAGTCCGTTGCATTGCGTTGCGTTAAGGAAAAGATGACGTTGAGACGAAAATAAACCAATCATAGGCGTTTAAAATTTCATTGCTAATCGTTAGGAGGCCTATGATTGGTTTATTTTCGTCTCAACGTCATCTTTTCCTTAACGCAACGCAACGGACTCCTATGTGAACAGGCCCTAAGTCTTTATTTACATAAAGGTATTTCAACAAATTAAAATTTTTTCATTATATGTTTACACTTTGATACGCATATATCTGCTGTATCCTAACCCGTATTTGCCCAATTTGTTAACTTATGGTTATAGGGAAGTTTTCGAAATCGTTTGTCTTCAAGATTTATTAAAATATTTTAACACAGTAAAGGCAATTTTTTCCACGGTGTTTTTGGTTTGGGGAAGATATTTTCAAACTTTTTACTCTAAATCGAAAAGCCTGTGCATATAATGACTGTGAAGAGAAGGGAAAAAATGCTTTTCAAAATTTTGCTGCGATATCTTATAGGGAATTTGAGTTACATAATTTTAAAGGTGAAAAAATCATGAAAACTTCCATTCCAAGATAAATAGACTTAAAGTATAGGTGTAGAACAGGGTCCT
This sequence comes from Dolomedes plantarius, assembly GCA_907164885.2. NCBI lineage: Eukaryota > Metazoa > Arthropoda > Arachnida > Araneae > Dolomedidae > Dolomedes > Dolomedes plantarius. The sequence goes on from OU015491.1 coordinate 40,563,885, forward strand.
GTCATTAACGGCACAGCATAAAAATGCTCTGTCTGGCTATGTAATCTATGAAAACACTGTTCGTGTTATTTTATTTTTGATAAATACTCTATAGTACGTTTTATGCTAGGAAAATAAAATTGTGCTGTTTGAATTTTGTGCCCCAGACATCCTTAAGCTCTTCTTTTTTTGCGGTTAGCGTCATTTTATTTAACTAAACGTTTACATCCCTTGAATCATATACAAGAGAAGTTATGTTGCGTGAGCCGTTGTAAAGATAGATCTGCGAAAAAGTTCCATTTGGAAATGAACTTATTAAAAATAAGCTGATGACTTAAGATAATGATGGAATATCTAACGTAGGAGATATATATTTAAGTTGCTGACTTTTTGGGCAGTCCGTGAGAGAAAACTACTGCATCAATTTACTTCGTTTTGGTCTTAAACGAAAGATTGTAATCTATAGATTTGTCAAATTTGGTTTTTGTAACCGCAATTTCTATTAATTAGAGATAATTTGCAATTAAAAATTTATTTCTGCGCATGCTTAGGGACATGTTTTAATGATAAGCACGTTTATTCCTAGGAGTCTCTCTAGATCTCTCTCTGCCATTTTTATTTTCATTATAATTACGTTTGTGAAATATAAGATTAAACCTGATGGAAATTGTTTATTTCGCACTGATTAATTAGAGATAATTTTCAAGTAAGAAATTGCTTTCTGCGCATGCCCAGTGACATTTTTAAATCTGGCTTTAGATACTCACTAAGCACGAGGCCGCTTAAACACATAAAGTTGTTTCTGCACATTATTATGATTTTCAACTTTTGGCAATGGTGTGTGGAGTATAATTTGTGTTTGAGCACATTTATTTACTACCTAGCCGCCATATTTTGTCGGGTACCAACTAGTATTTCAAAAATATTCAGATTATAGTTTTCCAATCCATATACAAATTATTTACCACAATCAATCTGTTCATTTAAACTGCGAAGAAAAATAAAACTAGAGACTGTTTGAAAGAGATTATAAAAAGAATACGTACAGCCCTAATTCTTTTGTTATAAATCTCTTTTTTTCCTTTCATATGGCTATATTTGGAAACCCATACATACAAATTACAGGCAACATGAAGAAGCAAGGGACAGAGAACAACAAAACAAAGAACAAGAACAAGTAACAATAAAACAGAGAACAAAAACAAGCAAATAAATACAACGCTTATCAGTGAATAGAGATGGTCACTTGTGGGTGTAAAAAGTTCATAGAGAGTTTCATCGTGTTTCAAGTGTCCCAATATTGTTTGGAAAAGTCACCACATTTTGGGACTCTGCATTCCTTTGGATGTTCTTAATTCGTATTGCTTGCTTTACAGACCTGGCATTCACTTGTGGTTACTATGCCGATTCGATTCAAATGTTCTACCAAGCAGTTGCTACCATTGAGTCTACCAAAATTGCTGCCTTAGTAAAAAGAAATTTCTTTAAAATCCAGGGTGATTTTTATTAAACTGACTCTACTCAGAGCCATCTGTAGCAGACTTTATCATCCGGAATTCCACCGAAATTGATAGAGAGACTAAGGACGACATGGGAAAGAGTTTCCGTGGAAAAAAAAGTTCCAAAAGTCTCCGATAGGGGAAGATATGGCACTGTTGTTGTCGGCGCATAAAACGCAAGTAAAACATCAAAATGCAAATTCGACATCAAAATCAAGTCAACAGCAGCGCCAGTATTTTAGGCTATAAAGATCGGTGTGGAATCTGTTCCGCCATCGCTTTACAGAAGGAAGGGTCATCAGTCGCTTTTTTCCACTTGCATGGCCACCTCGCTCCCCGGACCTAACCCACGTGACTTCCTTCTGCGGGGTTATTTAAAGTCCAAGGTGCATCTTGGTGGAGTCTCCAACTTGGAGGATCTAAAGGACAACATATCCCGGACTGTTATGAACATTCCTGGTGACATGTTACGCTCAGCCGTTGAGAACGCAGTGTTCAGAATGCAATGTGTGGTCCACCAGGATGGTGTTCACATTGAAGGAGGGAGAAGTAAATTTGCTGCGTAAAGCGGTGTTGCAGGGAAATTTATTTGTTATTCATTTGTCTGCTTATTACAACTTTTCGGTATTCACGCCTTATCTTTATGGCCCGATATACTAGCGCTGCTGTCGACTACGCAGTCGTGAATTTGCATTTTGATGTTTTACTTGCGTTTTGTGCAAATTCTCGGGTGCACCGAGAACAACAGCGCCATGTCTTCCCTTATCGGCGACTTTTCAATTTTTTTTTTCATGGAAACTTTCCCATGTCGTCCTTAGTCCCCCTATCAATGTTGGTGGAGTTCCGGTTGATAGATCGTGCTACAGATGGCTCTGAGTAGTGTCAGTTTAATAAAAATCACCCTGTGTTTCTCCCTATTTTGATATGTTTTCTAAAAGAGAGATGTATTATTTCCTACAAACTAATTCCGTTAAAATATTGTTTTAAGTATTGAAAGATGCTAATCTTTTAAAGTAATTGCGCTCAAAAAATTGAAAATGAGGAAAAAATAAAATTATGTATACATTAGTTATGAATATGTGTAACGTAAAATACCATATTTAACCCTTTCAGTCCCAAAAGTTTATTACTCATTCTAAAAATATGAATTTCCTGAAATGAACTCATTTTATGTCCAGTATAAAAGAACAGAAAGAAAAAAAATTTTTTTAAATTATTTAATCAAAATTTTAAATGATTCCAAATGGCATCATTGGGAATTAAGTAGTGCTTGAGTTAAAAATAGAGTTGATGCCATTTGGAATCATTGGGAGTTGATGGTAGGTGGAAAAAATTAAATATTTTAATGTATTTTGATCTATACATGTATCTGAAGCAAATAATATATTTTAATGAATAAAAAATATATTTTAATGAATTTTAACAATGTATTTTAATAATTATTTTAATTTATTTTACATGAAATTTTTTAAAACAATTATTAATTTTGTTAAGGCAAAGTGACACATTGCATTTTTCACACATTGTTCTGGTGTACGATTTGATACACAATTTACATCTTCTTTTTCCTTCTATAGGAAGAGGCCAGTGGCCTAAATTGTCAATAGATCAAATAGATCCCCATTCATTATCAAATAAAGAGCTTTATCTATCGATAAAAATTCCGATTTTCTTTTTGGCATGTTAAAAGATTTTGAATCAAATCAGACGAAGTATACTTATATTCAATTAGTACTATTCAAGTATTCAAATTTGGTACAACCATGTGCTACAACCGCTAGCAATCGTAAATAAACGTTTGGAGGTGTTGAGTTGCGCACCCCATTGATAACTCCCAGTGATGCCATTTGGAATCACTCGTTTTTGAAAAAATATTTAACAAATGCTATTATCCATATATATGTATGTATGAAAAATATGTAATTATTACGTATAGCACTATAAATAATGCAAAAAAATGTAACATCCTTGAAAAATTCTATTAACGAGAGCTTTCTTTCATATTAAAATTACCTCAATAATTTATTATCGCACTTATTTGAAAAGTGGAAAGATTCATCATTAATAATAAATGAAACTCGTAAGATGTGTAATTAATTCATATTACAGTTAAACCTATCCTAAGTATTAAAAATACTTCTTTGAAGGGAATATTTTCCTTCCCAGTTTTGACAAATATTAAAAAAAAAAATTGAGATTTTTGTGCGAAAACTCATCTTATCTCGTTTCAATTCTACGAATATAATTCGAAGAAACGATATATCTTTTTGTCAGACAGACACTGAAATGTCGAAGAAAAAGTATAGGTTGTTCAGTTTGAAATGTTAGATTGACCTGTCAAAATTTGGATCTTTATCTGTATGCCAATGGTCGAACGTTTATAAATCATAGAATTCTTTCCCTTATCATTTATGGGTATAATCTTTTAAGAAAAGTGTTTTACACATGTTTTTAAAATTATCCACCATATTATTTTCTCATTTTACATCAGTATAAATTGAAAACGGTTTATTATCTACTATTTTTCACTTTATGTGGACCTAGAAGTTAAAATTTTTAAATTCATTGATTTAGTACTCATTTTTCACCAAATTATAGGGCAAAATTTTCTAATTACTATGATAAATAATTTTGCTTTGTTTTACTAATTAGCATAAATATAAATAAATAATAAGTAAAGAGTAACAAAAAATACTATGAAAGTAATTTTTAGTTACCCTATTTTAGATGCTTAATTTTGGATTGAATTTTGTTGCCAATTTTCTTAAAAACTCAGTTTTAGAATTTATTATTAATTTACTTTACTTACTGGAATATGACGTGTACTTTGATTCCAAAAATGCCGTCGTAAATATCTGCAAGTTTGAATAGAGTAATGGATGATACTTTGCGAATACATTTTACAATGTATAAATACTGGGTGCAGTGTGTCGAATGGTCGTTAGTGTAAAAAAAAATATATTATGTGTAAAATGTTGTGTCTTCATATTGGGAAGGAAAAATAAATATTTTTGCTTTTTAGCCTATATCAGAAATTAATATTCAAACAAAATTTAATCCATCCGGTATTTGAATTGTGAAATCCGGTATTTGAATTGCCAAAAACGAATATTATATTGTAACAAATCCGAGCTACTGGAAGATATAACAAATAGTAAATTTCAAATATAGAAATAAATATGCCAGTTACCGCAAATTGGATAATAGAAATTTATATAACATTAAATCTTCAATACACTTTCTTAAAACTAGCAGAAGAGTAGACAAGATAAAAACGTTGAATCTTCGCTCGAAGCCAACAATTCCAGCACCTAAGAATTTTTATTTAACGTGGAGGAATTCAAACGCAAAATTTAATTTCAATATAACAATTATTAACAAGTAGCATACGACCTTTAATTTTCCTCCTTCTAAGGACCTCGTCTTAAACCATCCGAGACTAAAACTTTCCACAAGAAGAATCACCTGATAAAAAAAACCGTCAATCGATTGCATCAAAACCAACTTTAGAACCGAACTTTTTATTCCAGGCTCTTATTCACCTAGGAAACAAAACATGTGTTGCCACACCGCTCAACCAAACCATTTTCCAACAATAGACCCAAGAGCAGGATTTATTACTTACTCTATGGTAGATGCGTGAACGTGCTAAACCATTGTTTTTATTTATCGTGAACTCCAAAACATCGCATGCTGGCGATAACACGCCAAGTTCGCTCCAAACTCGTAACAATATGCTAATCAAATTTATATTGTTTTTTTCTAACACTTGTAAAAATTTTATACAAATGTAAAAATGGTTCTTCGGGCAGGTTATAACCACGGCTACTTAATGTAAATTAATAAGCTTGATTATACTTTCAAACGTATTGATAAGCTTGACGTATTAATTTAAGCCCTAAAGCTTGATATTTTTCAATTTGTTTAATAAACACACGATATAAGGATTTATTATCAGTTTCTGTAAATAGCTAATTTATGCACGAAACAAATAATATGCTGTCATGTACCTTAAATCAGCTTTTCATAAGTCTGTATTAAATATCTATCGTATATATATATATATATATATATATATATATATATATATATATATATATATATATATATATATATATATATATATATAGTGTGTGAGATACTTTGGAATGCCTAAGCTGTCATAATTTTGTTAAATGATAAAAATGCTATGCTTCATTAATTTCAAATTCATTCCCCATAATATCCGAAATATTTACGTTTCCTATCTGTAAATTTACCAAAATACGTTAATTCCTAACGTATTTTTACAAAGTAACTGAGATATTTACATATTTTACAAATGTGACCCCATTTCAACTAAGTAGCTTTAATATCACAATATGTGAATTATACTTCTGAGAAACAGTTTCTTTGAAAGCTAATTACTTCCAATTCTTTCATTATAACATTCATTTCATCATTTTAAGCATATAATGAAATGTTACTTAAGTACATGCTTGTGGCATAAATCAGGTCAATCGTATTGAGCATTTAACGGCTTAATTAATTTCAATGACATATTCTTTTCCTAAGAACTTTTACATGAAACTTTTCAGTTATTCCCTCTTTGAAAATCTGAGGCTATTCAACTTTTCAATTTATCGGATTTTCCGCTAAAACGAATTGCGATGTTAGAATATTTGATTCAGGAACTGCCGCTTGAAGTTTCTTAGCGTACAAGAAATTCAAACGTACAGAACTTACGTAATATGCAACTTATTTTGAAATATTTTTAAAGATCATTATTTTAAGCAACATTGTGATACAAACCTTTAAATAAATAAAGTATCATCTTTAATTTTTCGGCCTTACCATAAATATTCGCGTATTTTGGGTTACTAATGGATACAAAATAACGTTTATTCAAATATCTGCCACTAGGACAGGAACAAAAGCATAATTACTCTTTTCTGGCCAGACTGTACTTAAATATTAATGGCATTCTCTTTCAAAATTCTAGAACTCATGTTAGATTATATTTATAATTTTGAATGAACTAGGTTACCCTTAAAATATTATGCACCGACTATTTTTAGGTTATGAAGTCTTTATGCGTTACTAAATATTGTATAAAATAGAAAACCGAAGGTTTATTTTGAGATAATTCACATATTTAATTTCTACCAATATCGATAGCTCGGTATTCTCATAAATAATTTTTTCCAATGTATGTAGTTTTTGCTGTATTAATCCAGAAAAATATAACACACACACACATACATACATACAAACATATATATATATATACAGATGGAGTACAAAATAATACGAACACCTGTGAAAAAATATGACGTATTTCACACCTGCAGTACAGCCGCGCCACCTGCAACAGAAGTCTGCCACCTAGTGAGCGTGAAGAGGAAGGTATCAGTCTCTCAACAGCAGTCACCTACGTTCCATGCTTCTATCGAACTGTCTGTGAGAAGTTGAAATGTCAGACCTGTCAGAGTTCCAAAGAGGAATGATAGTTGGAGCGCGTGCAAGTGGAGCATCGATTACGGAAACAGCAAACATTTTGGGGTTTGCAAGGCGTACGGCATCAGCCATTATGACAGCGTACACGAAAGAGGGTAAGACGACGTCTTCAAAGCACAGCAGTGGTCGAAAGTCAAAGGTTGCTGATAGGGATAGACGGGTCTTGAAGCGCATAGTAGCCCGAAAGCACAAGCAATTGTTATCCGAGATAACATCCGAAATGAACAGTCATCTCCAGTACCCCGTTTCAACAAAAACTGTCAAAAGGGAACTTCATGCTGCGAACATTTATGGCAGAGTGGCAATTCGTAAACCCTTGGTGACAGCAACTAATGCTTTCAAGCGACGCCAATGGTGCAGAGATCACAAAGGCTGGTCCCCACAGCAGTGGCAACAGGTAATATGGTCAGATGAATCGTCATTCACCCTATTTAAGACGACCGAACGCGTTTATATCTGGAGAACGCCCAAAAAAGCGTTTCATCCTGAAAGCCTCTTGCTGACTGTGAAGCATGGGGGGGGGGGGGGCTCCATTATGGTATGGGGTGCGATATCTTGGCGCGGTCTCGGGCCACTTGTTATTCTGCATGGGAGGATCAAATCCAATCAATATCTAAGCTTTCTCGGGGCTCATGTCCATCCTTTTGTCCAGACTGTACTCCCTGGAGAGCGACCGCTTTTTCAAGACGACAACGCCCCTATACACACTGCTAGGTGTGTTCAAGAATGGTTCAAGAGCATGACGATGCAGTTGAACATCTCGTCTGGCCCCCTCAGCCTCCGGACTTGAATATTATTGAACATTTATGGCAATATTTGGAGTCCAAACTTCGTTCCCGATTTCCACCTCCATCCGGACTTTCGGAAACAGAGACCGCTCTGCAGGAGAAATGGCTTAATATTCCTTTAAATAATGTCCATGATCTTTATGCATCTATCCCACATCGCATTAAATCAGTACTTCAGTCAAAGAGTGGTTCAACCCCCTATTAATAAAGATTTTCTATTATTTCACAGGTGTTCGTATTATTTTTTCCACCATCTGTATATATATACATATATATATATATATATATATATATATATATATATATATATATATATATATATATATATATATATATATATTATATATATATATATATATGTATATATATATATATATATATATATATATATATATATATATATATATATATATATATATATATATATATATATATATATATGAACAAGATTGTCAACCTTTTTGCATTTACATGCTTCAATTGAATTTCTTGGTCAAATAAAGGCTATTTACAAATTTACAAAGTAAAACAAATTAAATTCGTGTGTACACCCGGCATCGACGAGGAAGGTCAGACTTGAATTGTCACGGCGTTCATACAAGTCTTTCTAGACACAGCAGACATTCGGCGGCATTTTGTCTCGGCTTTAGCTCTACTTAACTCTCACTCCATCTCTAACTAACTATGACTAACTGACTCACCCACTCCACCGGTGTTTGGCGACTTCATACACCTCCGCTGAACGTTCTCGACAGGTCTGGGAAACGCCTCCTTTCTTTGTCCAGTTACGTTCCCAGCTGACATGAGCTTCCGGTCTGCAGTTCCCCTTTGTAGCTAGCTTACTGTTCCGTTCACTGTTGTTAGCACGTCCGGCCTTTTATGTCGCCAGGCGGATGTCTGTCTGCGTCAGCCGCAACACAGGTAGTTGAATTCCATTAAGTGCACAAGCCGCACACTGGGAGGTCTTTTCTTGGACTTTCCCCGTGCAAAGATAACCGTTATTACACGGGAGTCGTTACAGTCAAATTCCTCCCTTCTCCAGATTTTTTTCTCTACCTGAAAAAAATGGCACCTTTCGCCAGGGCAACTATGGTTAAAGTAAATTTTCACGAAGACAAGCGCGAGCCTATCCTGACTTACAAATAGACCGTGGATTCTTTCAGACTCTGGCTTTACCTTCATAAGAAAAAAATATTTAGTAATATGTATTACAATTTATCATCCTTAATTCGGACACACTTTTTTATACGATTACTACAGAAAAAAAATTATGATTTTTTTTCAACACAAGGTACACACAATTTAAATTATATCGCAATGGCAAAATTTCCATAAATTAATAATAATTTTATTAGACGTTACATATAAAATTAAGATATCAACAGGGTCACACAAAGAAATAATAACTCGAGTCATTTAATACTCTTATATTAGACATTCAGTTATTGGTCTTTTTTTGCCTAATCTGGTTCTCGGCTTATTCCAACAGCATTAAGATGCGCCTCGTCTTTCTTATCGGTAGGCCTTCCCACTGTATGACACTTGTAACAAACCTTCCCGTAACTCTCGACGTCTAGATAACAATCCGGCCAATAAAGGCTATTAAACAATGCACCTGTAGTTTTGGCTGCACTTAAATGAACACTTTTTTTTTCGTGACACAACTTCTTTAATTGTTTACGATACTTCTGAGGCACTATCAACAGGTTTTTTTCGGTTTCGTCCTTATCTTTCTCGTTGAAGAATGGCATCCTATCCACAACTATATATTTGTTCTCTTCGGGCAGCTTCTTTTCAGCCATACTAAAACACAGTTTCAGTTCATGATCTTACTTTGCGCTTGTTTAAATTCTTCGGGCGACATCTTCAGTTGATCAGGAAAAACAATTTCCTTTTCCTCGAGAGGTAAAATAATGTCACTCTCTTTTGAAGTAACTTCATCTACTCTATCAGTCGCGGGGATAACTTTATATGTCACTGCTACTGATTTTTCTAATGTTGGCTCTTCCCTCTCGAATTTTCTTTTTCCGGCATTGTGTACGGAATTTGTTACCTGGTTTTCCTCGTGCTTATTGATCTTCATATCGTCGATCAAAGCTGCGGTCTTATTACCTAGCAAGTAATGTTCTTGATCAAAAAACTTATCTCTGACAGCTGCTTTCGCTTTTACATGACCCAACTCACACTTTAAGTCTACTTCAGCTACGGGAAAGTGAATAGGCAAATCCATATATTCCACGAGTTTATTTCTATAAAAATAGTGGTCACGAAAGATAATCTTCTACTGCAAGCAACGAAAATATTACGAAGCTCAAAAAGAAAATTTCCTCCTGCTCAAATTTGTGATACCGTACGAATACAAGTCCCTGATGTCGACCGTGGTCGTACAAATGCCCGAAATGGGTTGTTGTTGGAATTGAGGACTCCAACTTTTATAAATTAGCAAACAAAAATGGTGGTATCCTCAAGCAGCTTTATATCCGTATTCAGTTCGTAATTTGTAAAGAAAAATTACTTTCCATAGATGCGATTTCTTTTCAAGAAATGTCGCTGAGAGAAGCAGCTGCAACTAATTCGAGGAGTGGTACGCAAGGCTATACACGCGGTACTTGCAAAAAAGAAGTGTTCCACGACTAAATGCAGTTGTAAAAGCAAGGGGAATCTTGTGCAATTCAAAGTGTCAACAGTTTAAGTTGTTGCAATAAATAATATTGTATAACGTCAATCTCATAATTAAGTAAGTTTATTATTGGTGTTATTTTATTTTCTCATTTAGAATGTACTGTTCGTTTTAAGTTCAACAGTTTATTTACATGTTCCGTTACTTAAGATTTCTCCTATTTTGACATATATAATAATATGTTTCAATAATAAAGTATAATTTAAAAACAAAAAGATTTTTACTCAACATTCACCATCAGTGCATGGCGAATGCCGACATTTGCCGGTGTAAGTGAGAAATAAGGATATTTAGCAAATATTTCGGGCATAGACTACTAATTGTTGACATTCTCCAGATTTCGGTCTTTCACGGTCACATATTGCAAACTTATTACAAACTGTTTTAGATTTGTTTGTCAAGTTGTTGAAATTAAATTTGAAAACCTTTTTAAAAATTATGACAATTTTTAACTTAAATTTCAAATTTTAAGACATGATAAATTTTCTGTATAATTCCTTTCACAGTTGAAATACAAAAGTGACCTGTTGATGGCTTATCTTGAAAAATAAACTAGCAATGGCAAAATAGATTAGATTTTCTGCTTGCTTTTCTACATTACAGATGTGATTTTGAAATTTTTTTTATGAGGACCAATGGTTTATATCCTAATATAGTTTCATCGGTCATGCTAATAACACCTTCGAATTTTTTACTTCTAGTTCTAGATACATATATGAATAATATCCATTTTCACTGTACAATTCTTTTTAACCAGATTCTATGGGGTTCGAGTCCCATGAATTTCGTGGGTGTTTGTAACCCTAATCAGTCCGTAGGAAAATATGACCGTAGCACAATTCATCTACTAAGTAGAGGTATTTTACTTTAAGATTGTGATCTTTATCAGAAAAGTTCCAGGCCTGATTTTTTAATTCTTTACCTGTGATATTCAAACACAAGAAATGAGTGTTATTCTCTCACCTAATATGCAATCTAAATAGACATACCTTGGAAGTGTTTCCGTGTAAATTCACTAGGTGGCAAGGCTGTGCTTAGCCACCCATTGTTGATAAAGTTTCAGTTTGGTAGCTCTACAGTGCTTAAATAATTATAGACTCCATGGGGAGCGCTGCCTGACTAAGATAATCTCGTATCCTCTCTACCTGAAACATTAGGTTTAGATTATGATTATAACTAGTTATATAGAGTTTGATACGGGACGATAGATCCTTTTTTAACGAGTTCTATGCTTGTATATTTGATTGGATTTTAAAAACCTTAATTTCCCTTTATGATTATTTTTGATGTTGTTTGTGTGTGTCATTAAAAATATTTGTCAAGTTCAGTCGTACATCAGATTTCTTTTGACTATTTTATTTTGATTTTACCACTGAACCATTTCGATTTTGCAAAAACACTGTTCGGCTTGTTGGCGCATTTATTTGGAAGCTATACGAATGACATGGTGGCCGTGGATTTCAAGCAGAGAGTTAGGGCCTGTTCACATAGGAGTCCGTTGCGTTGCGATAAGGGAAAGATGACGTTGAGACGAAAATAAACCAATCATAGGTGTTAAAAAGTTTAGCAATGAAATTTTTAACGCCTATGATTGGTTTATTTTCGTCTCAACGTCAGCTTTTCCTTAACGCTACGCAACGGATTCCTATGTGAACAGGCCCTTAGGCTCTGTTCACATTGCAGCCCGTTAGCGTAAGCGTAAAAGTACTGAAATATATTTAACCAATGACCAACCCCCAAACAATTAGCAACGAAATTGTTAAGGCCTATGATTTATTCCTTTCCGTCTCAGCGCCATTTTCCCTTTTACGTTTACGCTAACGGACTGCAAAGTGAACAGGCCTTTAATATTAAGTTACCCGTTAAGCTATGGAACATCCGTTGTGCATTCCTCCTCTTTCACACCCCCATATTCACCCAACATGTCGCCGTATGAAAGGGAAGCGTCATGAAGATATTGCAGCAATCCAAACTGCTATGACATATATGGTAAGAAGCATCCCGCATGAAGCTTTCTTTCTGAAGGTCTTGCTTCCATGACCTTCAGAAACGGTAGAAGCTGTGCATAGAATGCCCAGGGGACTACTTTGATAGGATTTAGGACCATTAGTTGCTAAGTTGAGTAAAATACTTTCTATGGGTTCAGTCCTGTAACTTTTCTGACAAAGGTTATATAAGTGAACCACATACCGGTGCTTCGCTACGCAGTACATTTTAGCATAATTACAATGAAAAAATAATGAAATTGCTTTTTAGAGGATTTCCTTATAAACAATATTTTTTGGTTTCTTCATTGGGTGGAACTAATATTACCAGGTTCATCCGCGAACTTACGCGTGAGCAGGCTACGATAAACTGACTGTGTGAGAAACAAATTTCTCTTAAATCTACGCCAGCGTATTTTAAAGTTTGGCCCTGAGACTTATTTATCATCATGGAGAAGCATACTTTGAGAAGAAATTGCAATTTTATATATTAATATTCATAATTAATTAATTTAATAATTAATTATGGTTTCATTTAATATCCATAAAACATACTAATATGCATTAAATTCTTAAAATACTTCCATCTCAATTCGTCTAATGGTTATCTTTTACTACATTTTAATATTTTTTTGTCAGTTTATTTCGTTGTTATGCACGTAACGAAAAATTAATTTAAAGTATCACAAAAAGAAAAGAAATCTCGTGATCAACATTTAAAAACTTAAATCAATGTTTTAAAATTCACCAAAAATCTGAAAATAGAGGTAACGATTTGAAAAAGATTTCATTTTAAAAGAATTTTTATGATCTTTCTAGTGATATAAATTTTATAAACTTCATTATTGTTTTAAATGCAAACTTTAAAAAAGTTACAAAAACGGCCTATAAATTTAATTTTTAAAAAATCGAAGAAGAATTTTTCATTCCGAAAAATCACCATACAACATTTCAGCCCTTTAGGTCGAGCGGTTTTGTTTGTGCGTTATCTGTCAATCAGTCACGGAAATGTTTTATATGTATGGAAAATATGAAAGTGCTCTTGTCCACTGAAATAGGCTAAACTGACGCCCAAAATAAAACGGTATGGGGACTATAAATACTTCGTGTACCTAAACAAAATATGTGGGCTTTAGATGTAAGTTTAGTTGTAAAATAATAATGGACTCAAGGAAAATATAAGCTTCTAAAAAGTCTTCCCATAGCAAGAAATATCATGGTTTAAGGAATTCAGGTATAATATTTTATAACATCTAAAATGACAATTTTAGAGTGAAACCGTATCAAAATATGATAAATGTGGCAGGCCCAGGGAAAGTAACGGATATATTCTCCCTTTTCCTCAAAATGAATGTGTCACGAACAGAAAGAAAACGTCTGAAATGATTGAATGGATTCCATTAAAAGAATGCGTGCACGATGCATTTTTGTTTTGTACTGTCGAATATATGGAATTTTTTACACGTATATGGAATAAGAGGTCTTCAAAAAAAAAGAATGATATAATCTCCGAGATTTTGACAGAATATTCTGAAATATTCAGAAATACAAATTCGTATGCATTATACAATTCTATATAAATCCACGTTCCTCTTTCTCTCTGCATGTAAAAGCGTGTAGAGCATAACAGTGTTTGATTCCTTTCACACAGGAAGGGTATATTACTATTTATTTAAATTTAAAATATGATCCAAAATATATCAGGTCGCAAAAATCTACAACTACGTCGAGGATAAGTCTTTATTCCTTAAATTTCTCTTGATTCGAAGTAATTTAGATGAGAAGATGATTTAGTTTAACAATATATAAATGTATGATTAAAATTTAAAATATGATACAAAATATATAAGGTAGCAAAAATCAACAACTACGTCGTGGATAAATCTTTATTCCTTAAATTTCTCTTGATTCGAAGTAATTTAGATGAGAAGATGATTTAGTTTAACAATATATAAATGTATGATTAAAATTTAAAATATCATCCAAAATATATAAGGTAGCAAAAATCAACAACTACGTCGTGGATAAGTCTTTATTCCTTAAATTTCTCTTGATTCGAAATAATTTAGATGAGAAGATGATTTAGTTTAACAATATATAAATATATGATTATAATTTAAAATATGATACAAAATATATAAGGTAGCAAAAATCAACAACTACGTCGTGGATAACTCTTTATTCCTTAAATTTCTCTTGATTCGAAGTAATTTAGATGAGAATATGATTTAGTTTAACAATATATAAATGTATGATTAAAATTTAAATAACCTCCTACGTTGAAGATCATGATAACATGGCTTTACTCTTTAACTTTGGAAAAAAAGGCAAATATAAACTCGGATTTTCCCAGGCACTACAACCTGTAAACCTCTTAGGATGGTTATTACACCGCTTGGATTACATTCCAAAAGTCAAATAGTATATTATGGGAAAGATATTCATCGAGTACTCAGTATTAACATAAATTTTCACATCAACTGCATTCACTTTGTAAAACCAAAGAATAAAATTTTATTTATTGACAAAAAGTACTAATTTTTCTGCTATCAAAAAGTGTTACACTCTTATAAAATAAACAAACCATTTTTCAATATTTAATCCGTAGGGTAAACTAAATGCTAATTAGCTCTTTTAAATTGAATACGTATGTAATAAAAAATTAGTATTTAAAATGTGAAGCTGGTTTTATGAAGTGTTTGCAAAAATTTGATATTAAACGCGAATAATGCGTGTTATTTTTCATATTTTTGAAAAGAATTCCCCACTTATGAAATCGAGCAAACTCGAAAATTAGACTACTGCACTATTAAAAATTACATAATAGAGTCCCTTGGATCGGAATTTATGTTATAAATAATTGCAGCTCAATAAATAAATGTAAACAAACTACATGAAATGGGAAAAAAATTAACTGTTATATTTACATGGTCCATTTGTAAGTTGACGATTTATACCTATCCTAGTAATTATTTTGTTTCAACACTAGGTACAATGTCCATCTCATTAAATCTAGAATTTTTAAAAAAAGTATGATTTTACAGTTAAAAAAATTCAGGTATTCTCGTCTAACGAAACTACCGCGGGTTATTAATGTAGGATTACTTATCGTTGCTTACCTCTTTTGTATGTATATATGTATGTAAGCGTTATGTATGTATGTATCTATATATACAAATATGTATGTCAAAATTTTGGCGCATTTTGGTACTTGTTTGACTGTTTACTGATTGTCCAAGCGATACAGACTGGGTTTGGCGTGCTGCCAAAATTATAACTCACGAGGTACAAACGGACGTTTTTAGCGTCTGAAATTTTGCTTTCTGGAGGACCGTTATGGAGGAACGTAATCCTACGTTAAAACCCTGTTTAACAAAAAAGGCTATTTTTGGTGTGCGACTCTGAAGCATGTGAACTGAGTAATAAGACTCCATTGCAGGTTTCTGTAAAATTTCCCAAGTACAGTAATACTGATTTTTTAAATTTTCTTTTCATGTTGTGCACCAGGGTATTATTTTTAGACATAACTCTCGTTTGAAGTACCTCGATTAATCATATACCTCACTTGCGTGCAATGCTTCGTTTTAAAAAGCAGTTTAAAAAGTTTTTGCTTGTACACTCCATATTTTGCTGAAGTTAAACCGCCCTGGAGTTGATTTATGCTTCAATCACTCTCTCCTTCCTCCTGTGATTTTTTTTCTTGTTATCACAATACCTCCTTAGGAAGAAAAAGTTTCAATGCCTAGCTGTCGCGCGTAGTTATTTTGAAGTTACTTTATTCTGCAACTTTGCATCTTCCAAAATGTGAAAAAAAATGAGCATGTATTGAATTTTTTTTAAAGGAGAAATTTATATGTTTACAAATAATCCTTCCATATCAGCCGCAATAACTAAGAGTACAAAAGAAGCAAACTCATCCCCATGCCAAAATTTAAACTGTTTTTTCATATATAAAGTTACAGTTACTGTAATGACTGCCTGCCTAAATGCATCGTTGGAAAAAAAACTGTGACTTGCGGTTTACCTCTGTTCATGTTTTTAGATGGACAATAAACAAGCATTGTCGAAAATAAAATAACAGTAAAAAAACAGATTAGAATTTTATTTCATAAAACATTAATTCAGTTTGAAAGATTGTTATTTGCAGGCACTAATACAGTCAAACCTGTTTTGTAATTTTAATACAATATTTTTCCTTTAAACTGGTGTTTTTTTAATTTCTTGGTCCCAATTAGACAAAATTCATATGTATTTATATGCAAAGTATTAGCCCGATTTACGCGAATTCGACTTACGACTATTCGACCTTATTACTGTACTTTAGTTCTCCAATTGAGAGTTATTTATGCACTGAAGAAAGTAATATTTTAGAAAATTCATTTCGTAGCGTATGACGGGTAACTTGCTACAAGAAAATTTAGTTTTTAATTTATATTTTTCATTAGATAGTGATCTAGCATATATTTATACAAACGAGTAAATGGGTCTAAGCAAACTCATCCCCATTCCAAAATTTAAACTGTTTTTTCATATATAAAGTTACAGTTACTGTAATGACTGCCTGCCTAAATGTATCGTTGGAAAAAAAACTGTGACTTGCGGTATACTTTTTTTCATGTTTTTAGATGGACAATAAACAAGCATTGTCGAAAATAAAATAACAGTAAAAAACAGATTAGAATTTTATTTCAAAAAAGATTAATTCAGTTTGAAAGATTATTATTTGCAGGCACTAATACAGTCAAACCTGTTTTGTGCGGTAGATAGGGAGCGCACAAAACAATTCAAAAACTTCATAAATAGCTATGACAAATAATTTTTCAAAACATATTAAAGAAATGTTTTTTATGCGCTGGAGAGGGACCGCATAAAAAAGTATCACTTAGAAAATATGTCAAAGCTTTACGAAATAGCGAGAAAGCGATTTCCAAACAAAATAAATACAGACGAACCTCCATATATCGAAGTAGCAAAGTGGCGGAAAAAAATTCGACATATAGAAATTTCGATGTATAGAATTGATCTTAGTTTTATCATAATTCTCCTAAATAAAAATTAAAGCTAATTTTAGTATACGAAACTCCATTTCTAATTTATATGCGAATCCCATTATAAATATATAAGTTAATAACTAAAAAATGAATTAATATGAAATATTTATTGAGTACTACATACCTTTTAAAAAAACAATAATCCAGACAGTGGTTACAATGATCACAGTTACATTCTTTAAAAAAACTACGAATATCTTGCTGAACAGCCAGTTTTGCAGAAAGTTCATGACAGAAATGTTCGCATTTATTCAGTCCACTAAAAACTTCATCAGGGACATTTCCGAGAATTGAAGTCTACGACGTATTGTTTAAAACGCCAAAAATTTGGGAGATTTTATCCTAAACTGGAATGAAATCTCCCAATATGTCTTGAAAAATAATTTCGATAGATATAGATTTTTTTCGATATATAGAAACAGTTTTTCTATGTAATGAACATGGAGATTTGCCAAGAGTTCGATATATAGAAAATTTCGATATAGGGAAGTTCGATATATGGAGGTTCGACTGTAATTCAATCACACATGGAAACATTTCTAAAATTTTGAATTTCTCATCTTACACATGGAGAAAATTTTCAAAATGTACATAATTCGATACTACTCGTCGTAGTCCAAAATGCGCATATTCTTGTGATGAATAAAAAAGTGATGCCAACACCGTTGAGATTGACCTAACCTCGCGGCGAACTTACATATAGCGATCAGAATCATATACCGCATAAAAAAATCGCACAAAAAATTGCATAAAAAAACGCACAGAAACAGGTTTGACTGTATTCATTTTCAAGTTTTGAGGGATATGAAAATTTTAATTTTTTTTTCAATGCGGCAGGAACTTGTGTCTGATGGTAGGTAGTTGGCCCATGAAGACCCGCTAAGTTTTGCTTGCTACTTTATTTTGGCAGCACACTTCATGTGAGTCAGCATTGTTCCCTATGAGGGGGACAAAACTGAAACGACCAAGCCTTATTCAGGATTTGAACCCAAGTCCAATGAGTGGAAACTCAAACCGCTAACCACTATAATACTCTGTGGGCGGAAAAATTTGAATTGTATATTTCGAGTATAAGCACACAATCAGATAATATATTTGGAATAAAATTGGGAAAAAAGTGTTTACCAGTTGTACCAACCGTAACAGCATAAGTTATCAGAAACAAGTGGGAAACGCTAAACAAGAACCCACTGACTCTTAATTTCCCCAATAATAAAAATAAAATGTTTGCAACTAATGTCGAACTAATGAATAGTTCGAGAACTAATTAACTATAAATAGTTAAATTAGTTAAAACTAGTAATTAGTTCGAAACTATTTATCCCTCTTTTATTTTTTATTATGCATATTTAGAAGCTTTGTGTTCCTGTTGTACGACAGCGCAGTACAAGTATTTTTCTTTGTTTATACCTTTTTTGGCATTTTCAAAGAAAAAATATAAATGCTACGATTTGAATTTTTTTTCGTTATTTAAATTAATCTCAAAGAACTTATTATCATTCTCGAGTAAGTATGTTAGTGAACTCGTTAGATGCATGACACCATTTTAAAATGCTCTTACGCTACTGGGAATTGATTTGTACATAATAGTTCGACGGTCGTTCGAAAAGTAGAACTAGTATAATACAGAACCTCTTTACGTGGATAGGTCTAACTGTGAATCATCTGGTCACATTCCCTTGCTTGTGAAAGCGGCATTTTTGTTACTTATGTAAATGTTTGAAATATCCGTTAAAATAGATAATCTACCCCTTTCATTAAGGCTACTAAATACCAATCTTTGCTCACCTCAATGTTAACCTATGGAGAAAAATAGTCTAGTATTTACAGCTACATGATCATACAATGTTGATGATCAAGAACAAGGGGCATTTTCAAATAGCCTGAACTTTTCTGCACCTTGCAATAGGATTCATTTTATAAATTTCGTTCACCAAAGTAATTTACGAGCATTTAACACTAGAAAGACGGGAATTTTTTTCTTGCTAAAGACTGAACGCCGTTATTTTGACGGTTAAAAATAAAATCAAGAATTTAAAATATTTAATATTTTTTAAATGGTTGAATACTTTAAATTTTGAACTATTTCATACCAATATATAATAAATTAGTATACATTTAGATATATTTTTATGCAGGTATGCCGAGCTGACAACCTGGTATGGTTTATCAGTAAAAATACATACATGGTTTGTGCAGTTCTTATTTTTATACACCAATATTTCCGAAGAACCACTATTTCTGTTATTTGCAAAAAGAGGAAGTGACGAAAAGTAAATAACATTTTCCCGGTATTATTTTAAAGATTTCTACATGTTTTCTATATTGCCGTCAAATTGACGGCTTTCAGTCTTAGCAGGTATGCAACATCTTTTCTCCCCTCTTTACCATCGAATATAATTTTGTAAATGTGTGTGCGCATTTCGAGTAAAAATAGAAAAAGTCATTGTGATGAATAAATGTTCGTTAATGTGGAGACAAAAGTCTTTCTAGCATCAAACCTGTGGTGAAGAAAATGGAGAGTTGGACAGTCTTTGGACTGTTGGGAATGGTCTTTGGACAGTTCGGCTGAGTACTGCAGTATAAAATAGTTCTGCTGCAGGGGGATGATGCCGACGGAAAAGTCTCAAGGCGTCAATATTTAGAGTTGAAGGCTCTCACGGAGATGAGGAAAGATTGTACTAATGAAGACTGTTTCCTAAGGCTCCGGTTTGCAATGAAGAAAAACAGTGCTGATGATCTCAGGCAGCACTCGGCATACACGAACGTTGAGCTGAACTAACAGACACTCATGGGGCCATTCTACAGTCACGGAAACTGCAGCTAATGTGAAAGTTCGCTAGTCTAATTTGCAGCCCATGTTCACGTTGCTATGATAACGACAAGCAACAGTTCGATGACCGAAGGCGGCAACGTAGAATAACTGAGCACTCGCAGAATCAACACGTAGCTTGGCAGTGAAGGTATAGGGACAACGATGATTAAGGCGTTCAATGCAAAGTCCATTGAAACCAGTATGTATAGTAGTAGTACTTTAAAAAAAATGAAGTATCGTTGTGCAACAGTACTGCGATGTTTCATATTAACTACAAGTTCGTATGCACTGTCACAAGCTGGGTAAAAATATTGAAAAAACGAAATAAAAGTAGGCAAAACTGCATCTCAAACTATTGAAGATTTACTTTTCACGATATGGCAGGTATTATCTTCATTACAAAAATATTCCGGATTAATAATGAAATAGTACAAATTCGTACATACATGTTGTAGAACAAATAGCATGACCATTCAGGTCTGCAGCTAGTGCAAAAATGATCAAAAGCACATCTGGTGAACTCTTAAGTTCAAAAAAGGCTCTTAAGTTCAAAAAAGGTGGTGAGCAAAAAAAAATAACCTCCCCCAACATATTCAGGCAAGGCCTTCTTCTGAGGGGGGGGGGGGGGCTTGTAACAAAAACGTGTTAGCAACACCAGTAACAAAAATGCAAATATATAATATCCTTTTTTTCAACTCCTGACAGAGTATAAGAGAGAGCAAAAGTTGTAATAAAAAGTAATATGCCAAGGCGCGCCAATCGACGAAGCATACAGTGGAATCTCGATCTATCGTTTTTCAAGGGACCGACTAAACTGAACGATAAATGCGGAAAAACGATAGATGCGGAAACATAACAAAGTAATATGATCATCGGGGCTGGGTGAAATAAACGATACATATGGGAAAACGATGATTCGGAAAACGATCGATCGAGATTCCACTGTACTTTGAAGTATGATTCTCCTCCCCCCCCCCGTAGCGGTAAGCCCTACAAACGTGGAATAGGAGAAATGGCGATTTCTCACAAAAAGCTGCACCCCTTCGTTCGCCAAAAGTGGCAGGGGCGATTTGAATACGGCGATTGGATTATAGGTATTGACGTCATGATCCGTGATTGGTCAGCGTTCCCCTACGCGCCAAGCCTAGAAGTAAGGGACGACATTTTACAGGAATTTGTAGTTCTCAGAGAAGTAATTAGAAAAAAGAGGAGGCTTTTAAAATCAAACGTCCGGTCCTTTTTGTAGATAAAATTATTAAGTTTCCAGCAGGGCACGGAAATTGGACATACTATATAACTGCATTTTAAAGGATAGCGCGTTCCTTGTTGTCCATATAACAGGAAAACGGTTTCCAAGACAGCGTCACGCTGTGATAACTACAACTGTCGCCAGACGAGAAAAATAGCCTAATCTTGAATAGGCCACCCAGAATATGAGGGCAGAAGTAAAAATTAAAAATAGTATAGCTAATATACTATAGCTTCCATATTAAGGACTGCTATGATACAGAGAATTAAAAGAGTTATTGAATTTTAAACCATATTTTAAATTAATTTTAATTTAGAGTGGACAGAAATTGCAAATAACAACTGTAACGAAAATTCCTCGTTACAGTCATAAAATTTTAGAGGCCTGAGGTCATAAATCCAGACATAGCGCTCAATAGTATGCCCGAAACCGGCAAAATGACGGCAGCTGTCTTTCTAGTGTTAATACAAGATTTTTTCCTGAATAATTTAAATTAAAAAATATTATTTGCATTTTTGTAAACTAAAAATGCCCCAAGATGTACAATTTCTTTCTCTATAACGGAGTACACTAAGAAAAATCTTGAAATCTAAGTCGGCAATTCTTGGATTAATTTTCTCCATATTTTAACATTGAGGTTAGCGAATCCAACAGGGTTAGTGCACAGAAGCCTTAACCTTATCCGTTATTGAAAAAAGAAAGTACATCCTATTAATATGGACATTCATTTAAAATGCCCCATGCTCTCAAAAATTCATTTATTTTCGTGAGAGCCAATTATTTCCTTTACATACGCTCGTGCATATTCAGAAAATTGCACTCATTCCATAATTTGCTCTTACGAGTCAATACTTCTTACGTTTCCTATCCTTGACAACTTTTATTCTCGTATTAATCGACAGAAATAAAGCCTGGTAAGAGAATATTCTTGACAGATCGAAATAACTTACTCCATAAAATATTTCCTGAAATATTTGCATACTAAAAATAGCTTATTGCTATTTTCGAATTTTCAAAAAGGAAGTAAAGCGGAAATTGTCTCCTTTTTTTTAACACTTAAGATTCAGAAGTAACTAAATGCCGCTGTAACCGAAACCGTTTAACCTTCGCTTTTCGGATAAAAGGTCGTAGTTTTTTTTTTATCCGTTATCCTGCTCTCATTTATGGAATGAAAAGAAAACTTACTGATGTCAGTTTCAATAGCAAGAAAAGTTTCTTCGCTCAGTTACTGCAGGTAAATTCATTTAATATTTTATCGTTAAGGGATTTATGTTTGGGTTTGGAAAATGTCGCTTCTAGTTTGAGTCGCAGATGAACAATTAACAAAATAACTCGATGTGAATATTTAATAGAAAATACACATTATTTGTTTGTGTTATCTCTTATTTTTGAAGGCGCTTATTATGTTTCGAAGAAAGAAGTATTTCAGAGAGCAAAAAGAGCACTTACTGTCTTATTCAAGCAAGGATTTGCGATGAAAGTTTCGCACAATAGCTCATGTAACATGCATACAATACTGCGAAAATGATAGTGTATGCTCCAATTTCTTAGTGTTGCCATATGAATGAAACATCAATTATCACCAGTGTTTCGAGGATAAATTTATTATTTTAATAAGCTTGTTATGAAATTTGACAATTTGTTACTTTTTTATACTTTCTTTAATAATATTTATCTTAAACAGAAATATATTTTATCTCCCTGTCTCTATGCTGTACATATTGTCGAACGTTTTCAGGGGAAATTTTTTTGCTCCTAGTTACATATTTTTCCGACATTATGGTAATCGCATACATTTAATAAGCAGATGAGAGGAAAAGACATTTCAAAAGCAAAAGTTAAGTACAGGGCCATCGAAAAAGGTGTCCGTGATTGCAACGTGAAATAAAGAACCGTAAAATAGAATTCATGGTGTATCATTTTCCCCCAAAATGTATGATTTTTCTCCAAAAAAGATACAGAAATGAGTGCAATACTGCGAAAATGATAGCTGAATGCTCCAATTTCTTAGTATTGCCATATGAATGAAACATCAATTATCACCAGTGTTTCGGGAATACATTTATTTTTTTAATGAGCTTGTTATGAAATTTGACAATTCTCGATGAACAATATGGAACAATATGAAGTTTAATATCCTTTACATATTTTTAAGCTTTACGACAATATGTTACTTTTGTATACTTTCTTCAATAATATATATCTTAAACAGAGATATATTTTATCTCCCTGTCTCTATGCATGGTGGCAGAACTCATGGTGTATCATTTCCCATCTAAATGTATCATTTTTTCCGAAAAAGATACAGAAATGAATCAGCCAGATG
The DNA here is from genome assembly GCA_907164885.2 of Dolomedes plantarius. Lineage (NCBI taxonomy): Eukaryota > Metazoa > Arthropoda > Arachnida > Araneae > Dolomedidae > Dolomedes > Dolomedes plantarius. Next base: position 40,587,753 of record OU015491.1, read on the forward strand.
ATGGCCGAACGGCTAGGGCATTGGCTTTCGGTTCAGATCCTGTGGGTTCGAGTCCCACTGTTGGCATGGGTGTTTGTAGCTGTTCGGTATCAGCTCTAAACTGTAGGTCCCGGCCTAATTAGCCCTCGTGTAGCAAAAAGTTGACCGTAACGCTCCAAACAGAAATGAATCACGTTTTGGACATTACCTAGTAGGTTTCGATATGAGCGTCTCTCGGCACACATCTAGGCGATAGTCGATCTACATCCAAGTACGCTCGATCATATCAAAAGCAGTCGCTATTGCGGCAGTAGGTACGATAAATGGTGTAGTCTCGGAAATTCAAAGCGTACACAATATTTTCAGATAATCCCGGAGAAAAAAAAAGTCTAGAGGGTCAAATCGGGGCTTCTTGGTGGCCAAAAAATTGGACTGTCCCTTCCAACGTCAAAACACATGTAGGAAGAAATGCGACGTCACCCAACGCAGTCACGGTAACCATAGCAGGGCCGTCCAGAGAATTTACGGGGCCTGGGGCAAACTTCTGTTGGGGGCCCCAAGAAATCTGATTAATTGAATATTTTTTAAAATTTTTTTTCGAGGGGGGCCCTTTTTTCAGGAGATTATTTTGAATTTTGAAGTATGGTACAAGTTTCAGAATTTTCTTTCGGAGGAAATCTAATAAATCATTTTTTTTTAACTTTTGGGGGGTCCCTCCGGCAGTTGGGGGCCTGGGGTAAAGTGCCCCAGTTGCCCCCCACCCCCTCTCTGGGCAGCCCTGAACCGTAGCATGGGGAAATAAAACTACCAGAGTTAACATACCGTCTGCTGCTACGCAAAATCCAATCGGTCTATTTCTGTTCTCAGTGTGAACAACTGAAATCACTGACACATTTTTCGATGACCCACTATGTTGGGTAATAGAAATTTTTCATTATTTGATCAATTAAGGCAAACCCTTTTATATCTTAAAATTAAAGATACTGTAAACCTTTAGATTTAAGTACATATTCCTTTATATACGACATTTAGCTTTGAACCAGATATTTTTGTTGATATCCATAACAACTTGCACAATAATACGTTTTCAATCAAACATGATATACTTAATAAAAGTATAAATTATAGTTATAGGCCACTGCAGGGCACTTGTCAAGGAAGGCATTCGCAGTTTATTCGTCAGAATCGTTGGTTGCTTTCAATAAGGTCACCGTATAAGTGAACCAACACCGCCCCCTGGTGCCACCTCAGTTATTACAGAGCACCCCGAAAGTCACGAATTCTGCAGGGCTCGTACAATCTCAAACCCACTGACCTCATAGAAGGACATTCCTGCCTAGACATGAATGTATAAATTATAGGTGTTAAAAGAAAATAAATTTCTGAAAGTAGCTTTTTTTTTGTTTTGCCGACAGAAACTTTCCGAAACAACAGTTTTTGTTTTGTTTTGTTTTTTGCTTAAAAATTTGCACTTCCCTCAAAACTTATTATAAACGCTAATAATTATATAAAATGAAGTGCAGAATTTAAGACCCAATTTTGAATGCATCATATATTGTAGTTAATCAAAACAGTAATCCTTTTACAGCACTTTTTATACTAATACAATGGATATCTACTGCATTATCTCTTTTGTTAATGCAGTAATACCACGACTTACGCTACCCCAACCTACGCGAACTCGGAGTTACGCGATTTATAATTTTACCCTTTTCCCCTTTTTAAATCTTGGAATGAAATTTCCCCCAAAACCTAATATGGTGTCTGGAAGAAACTTTGGCCAGTATTTTTTTTTTCAAAACGAGATGGAAACAACGTCTGAAACTGATCATATTGCTTGTGTGATACAAAAAGTTGTCGATTTTGCCAGGCAATTAGATATGGAAGTCGATGGAGACGATATCAACGAGCTGTTGGATCCTCATCTTGAGGAGCTGACGGTCAATGATCGCATAGAGTTGCGCGACCAAAGCATCGTGGAAGATTCCGACGCTTTAGACCCTATTCCACAAGAAAACCTAATGACAATAAAATAAATTTGACAGGTCTCAGCGCAATTGAGAAAGGGTTACAGATTCTTTAGAGAATATAGACTGTAATAAAAATCGCGTGATCACGACAAAGCAGGGAATAAGAGAAATGTTGGTCTGATACGAAGAAATTCTTCGCAAGAAAATGGCGTTAATACGGCAGACTACTTTATTGAATTTCTTAAAACCATCAACTTAATTATTTTTATTATGTTGTATATATATATAATATTAATATGTAATACAATATATTTTTCTTTTAAACTGGAAATTTTGTAATTTTTTGGTCCCAATTAGACAAAATTTATATGTATTTATATGCAAAGTAGTAGCTCTATTTACGCGAATTCGACTTACGACTATTCGATCTTATTACTGTACTTTAGTTCTCCAATTGAGAGTTATTTATGCACTGAAGAAAGTAATATTTTAGAAAATTAATTTCGTAGCGTATGACGGGTAACTTGCTACAAGAAAATTTAGTTTTTAATTTATATTTTTCATTAGATAGTGATCTATCATATATTTATACAAACGAGTAAATGGGTCTAATTAAATATAGACATATAGTAATTGGTATTAAAAATAGTTCATATCTTATACGTATTTACAACTCTAATTTCATTTTAATGTTCTTTAAATGTGATTCGAAGCCCAGGGTGGCAGTAATAACGACATATTAAAAGACGAAAGCTCGTTTAAAAGGCAGTTTTTTTTAAAAGCTCCTGAAATGTAGAAGTGGTATCTGGTAAGCCAAAGGGTATTTCTATAAAAGCAAATGTTCTGTGACGTGTTATGGGAGAGAACTTTTTTATACGTGAAGATATTATAGATATTTAAATTAGCCTGAAATTCTCATCAATATTGACAGAAGGATAGCTGTCGTTAGTTATACAAGAAACTACATTATTGGTTTGGCATAATATCGTTTGTTGGTTTGGCGTAATATCATAATTGGTTTGGCACAATATCGTTTGTTGGTTTGGCGTAATATCATAATTGGTTTGGCATAATATGGTTTGTTGGTTTGGCGTAATATCATAATTGGTTTGGCGTAATATCGTTTATTGGTTTGGCATAATATCATAATTCGTTTGGCATAATATCGTTGCGAACTTTATGACATTTAATCTTAGATTATTCAATAAAGTTTAGTTTCAGTCGGAGGTAGATGGGTTTTCATTCACACACTTCAACACAGGAAAACCAACAGGTGAAAATCTCTTTGGGAATATCTAAGAGGGTCTTTTGACAAGTCCATGAGAAATCCGACATATGTCACCACTGCACTGAAATCGGTGGCTTTCTCAAACGTAGTATACTTCAAAGACACGCGCGTTTTCAAATTTTCAAAGCATTCGACGTCTAGTCTGTGATTAACCCCCTTTTAATCGGTCCAATCTTGTTCCTACTCATACAATGAAGAAAAACGAGTTCCGTGTATTAATAAGGCATTGCTTTCTTGGAGGTAAAATGAAAACAAATATTGAATCCAGGCTTGAAAAACATTAGGGTGAGTTTCACCTTCGCTAGGGTGCGCCACCTTTGCTAACATTAGGGTTCTCCACCTTCGCTTAGAATGATTTACAAATGATTTGCTGATTTTCGTTTCAGACGAATTTGTACAAGTGAAGTTGAACGTTCTGGTCTCTCTGCTGATATCACTACGCCAGAATTTATTGAAAAAATACATGACATGAGGATTAAGGATAGGTGAATGACATTTATAAGGCTGTTGAAATATCATCAGACAGCGTACACAGTATTTTCCATGGATATTTGGATATGAGAAAAGCGTAGGCAAGGTGGCTGCTGCGTTTGATAACGATCGTTTAAAAACGCGAACACTTCGTAGCACAATTAGGGCTTGTGTCAAGGAAATCTAGGCGGATTTTTGCCTCTTTTTGTAATTGTTGATGAAACAAAGATACTTCACTACCAGCCAGAAATGAATTTACAGTCAAAACAGTGGACTGATGCAGGAGAACCTGCACCAAATGAAGCGGAAACATTTATATCAGTAAGAAAAAGTTATGGCTAGTTTTGTTTGGGACTCTCATACAATAAGTTATCTTCATATTCTACTAAGGAAAGGAGACTATAAAGATAATAAATTAGGTTAGGTTAAATAAGTTTTATAATTTAGGAAATAATCACTGAAGATCATCTCTATGCATCTTTACTGAATCGTTGAAATCGTAAAATTAAGACTAAAAGTCCACATTTTCTTTTTCATCATGACAATGTTCCGGATCATTCATCTGCAATTGAGGGGGCAAAACTGTTATTATAAAGTAACAAAATTGGTCTCCACCCTCCGTATTCTCCAGATTTGGTTCACTTGGACTACTACTTGTTCCCGAATAGGAACAAAGTAGAAATTTACCGCTATTTTCGAAGTAATTCTTGAAATAAACGCCCATTTTGCAGAGTTGGACAATTCTTACTTTATACATAAAAAAGAGCTGGAAAATCATTGGACGAAATGCATTGAGTTTCAGATGGATAAAGTAGAACAATTAATAAAACAGTTTTCAAAAGAAAAGTCATTTTGATTATTTTTGCATAGACTTAAGGGGGACTGGGACACATTTTAAAAAAAAAAATTATTTTTTGAGTTAAAATTTGGAATTTTTATTTTGATCGTTAACCATATAATTTGTAAACAAAATCACATCATAAAACTTCTCATACAGTTTATTAAAAATTTAAAAATTTAATTTTTTTTAAAGGGGGTAATTTAAAATTGTCATAATTCGAAATATTATTTGTTGAATTCCAAAATTTTTTCATTTAATTAAACATAAATATATAAGTTTTAATTTTTATTCAGCATTTTTTTAAAATATTAATTTTAAAAACAGTTAAAAATATTTAGAGTAAAAATTTCAAAAAAAAGGATGTAACTTATTTTTAAAAAGTTGTATTTTCAAAAGTAAATATTTTTTTTCAAATTTGCCGAATCAGAATTAAAGTAAAATAATTGAAAAAGACATGTTCCAAGTTTGAACCATTTATCTTTAACGGTTCTTGACTTATAACAATTTACAAACGAGAAATGGTGAAAAAAATCCATCATACAGAAAAACGCATTTAATGCTTCAAACAAAGATTGGCTGCCATTAGAATGTTGCAATAATAATAATAATAATATATCCTGTTCTAATTAAGATAGAAACATGATTTAAACGTCATTTTAAGCGGAAAAAAACATCAAATATTTTAATGCAATAATTTGTTTTGATAATTTGAAGAATTTTGTGTCCTGGACATCTTTAAAGTATTTTATAATATCGATTTTCAAGCTCCTTAGGATGAAATAAATAGGCTCTTCTGCCTAATTTTATCAAATTCTTGTGTAGGAGATATTTATTGAAACAATATATAGATAAGAAAATCTTACTGAAATCCTTGCAATAGGTCTATGGAGCTGTGCTATGGATCTGATTTTGATCGGACGAGAAGCACGTTACCTCTTTAAATGATTTCCGATTTCACACAGGACTCTGAAATCTTTTGTCGAAAGACTTGTATTTAACTTGAGATGCTTATGTCATCTTACTATCAAAATCAACAGGTAATTTTTTCAATAATATTACATCCTACTGGTATGCAAGTTATTTCTTTTCGTTTGAGTTGCTAAGCAGTTCCGGAAAATTTAACTCCCGTCTCAAGTCATTCAAGTCCTTCTAGTAGCCTAAACACGTTCTTTTTATCTGGGTGTAAAGATGGTCAAACAGCTAGTGCGGGAATCCAAATTCAGCATGCAGAGTTTGTAATCACTCGTAGTGGTTTGAAAACGATTGGAATAGGAAATAAATGATAGAAGAGATACAAAACAGATATATCGTGCAGAAAGAAAATAATGTAACAAAAGCAGAAACGGGAAATTTGGAAAAGATCTTATAACGACGGCAATGTATAAATAAGCGTCCGAATGAAGGATGAATGTTCTTAGCTAGACGAAGCAAGTTCTTTGTTGAATTTGAAGCCCTGGAATTCAGTAGGGCAAATAGATGTCATCGGAAAAAAAAGCCATTTTTCTCAATTAGGGAATGACGACGAGAGAAATTTAGAAAAGGATTATATTATGATTTACGTTATGTTCTTACCCATCAGGAGAAATGTGACCAGCATTTCCCATTTTAGTTGTAAAAATAATTTAAAGTCTATAATATAGTCTACATTAAGATTAATAGCGGTGTAGTCTATATTAAGGTTAATAATAATAAGGTATATAAGATTAATAATATTAAGGTATATAAGCTTTTTGTAGTTTGCTCTCCAAAACCCCAAAAACTTAAAATATATACATTTACTGTACAATTACACGTAATTATAATACATTAGCAAATAAATACAATAGAATCACTAAACATGTCCCAGCATTTTAGTTAAAAATCTTCATTGACCGATCCAGTAAAAAAATTATAATTGAAAATTATATGATAAAATTTTAATCTAATAAAACGAAAAAACATATAATTATATTCTTTATTACAATATATTTATTTTTCTTTAAATAAATTTGTTTAAGTCATAAGATGAGTTTCTAATAAGGCAAAAAAATTATAACGTAACATTTATTGCGTAGAAAATCTCTTATGAAATTTGTTACATTTATTTCTCAAAAATGCGTAGGACAGAAAAAGAAACAGCCTGAAAATAAATAGCATAAAGGCAAACAAAATATTTCCCTGATATTGGTTATTTTTCAAAATTTAAAACCTTATAAAGATTCCTAACATAATCTTAAACCGTAAATAATCCAGTAATTAATCGCTTGATAGGTTTGTCATAACAACAATATCGTTTTAAAGTTGAGAAAATCTTTATGAATTACGAATATCCCCACATGCAATCCCACTAGATCTTTCGGCAAGCTGAAAAACGATTAAGTAACACTTTTAATGCCCAAAAATGAGTGTAAAAGAAATTCAAAATTTTCATTAAACTTTTATATTAAGATTATTTCTCGGAATACGATGATTCATTAGCGTAAAACGTTTCTGTAATATCAACGTTCTGTATGTTTTTCAAGTGAAAAAACATACTGAATATATTTGTATACTCGTAAGCTTATTACATTGTTGCTTTTCTCTAGCGTTTTTATTTAAAGATTTATATTACTTAGGGCAGTAAATGGCTAATTTTGAAACAAGGAATTTTTTTTTTAACACAACCACATTTTGTATTATACTTAAAAATAATTACAACTCATGCTTAACACGATTGAAATTTTATCTAACACGTTATTTTATGAATATTAAAACCGTTTATGACATTTACAACGTTAGGATAATGCTTCGTCTATTTTTAATTATCATTTCATTTATCTCAAAAGCCAGAGGTATTCCTGCAAACGTTGTTCTCCCATCTCCAATTAAAAATAAAATCTTTATGTTAGAAAATCCTTAACTTATCTAAGATTGATCTGCAATTATAGCCACAAACAGGACTGTGGGACGTTTGAAAGCACTTTGCTTTCTTCTTATTGATTTGTTAGCTTTAAGGCGATTAATCACTACTTGTTTATATCATTCAGTTCCTACTTATCTGGATTAGTTTAGTCAGTTTTGCTTTTTACTTCATATTCTTGATAGTGATGTTCTACGAATTAATTATGAAGCCGTCTCTCAACTGAGAGCGGAACTTCATATTTCAAAGGATTTCATTGTCAGTTATTTTGAGTGATATAAGTGGCATTCTTAAAACAAAAGTGATATTATCACTAAATATTTAATTTCAGGTTAACAGTTTTCTTTATATTTCAGTATGATATTCTAATGCTTTGTTGTATTAATCTTCGACAGTTCTAATGTTGAGTCAAATAATGATTGTAAGTATTGAATTATACAGGTACATCACGAACGCGAAGAATAATCCGAAAATTTAAGAATATTAATTGGAGACCGTGTATAATTATATTTCAAGACTGACAAATCTGCTGTTAAGGAGCTGTACCGATAAACAGATAAACGATAAAGTAGAAGATAAATGTAAAGATAAAATAGATAAACGATATGTCATAAAAGGACTTCAGCTGGATTGTGATCAGCGTAGAAAAATGCTGTTTGTTATTTGATTCTAAATGCTCTATAGTATATTTTAAGACAAGAAAAAGGTACTCTTGTGGAGACCTCAGTCGCAGGCCCTCTTAACTGCGAGTGCATATGGGAATTAACGATATGGCAAGGCTGTTAAGTGATCGGGAGTTATGGAGAAGGAGGATGCGATTACTAACTCGGCCAAAATAGGTTGCAAGCGAATGGGCTCGCTAATCATAAAACTATGTAGATATTTCCTTTTTCAACTCTATAATCAAAATTGCACTCTGTAATCAATATCTTTCATTACTCTTTCCTATTGCAGCAAAAGTAATTAAATTATTTCTTGTAAAGCGGCAAATAAAAATACTTGTCGATCTCCGTATCATATGAGTTTACTCTGCGAAAAAGTATTGAAAACTATCCAATATTCTCATTTTTTTTATATTTCGTTTAAAAGGCTGTAATTCTTCATTAAACCTTTAAGCTTTCATAAATGGAACTTTAATAGTGGCAACACTGTTGTAGAGCCCAAACACAACAGAACCCAAGGAAGAAGCTTACACCATACGTAAGTCACGTACCTGCCTTATCTCAGAGCAAATGCGCTCTCCCCACAAACATCACACGCTTGCACGGTGACAGGATGACAGCAGCCATATTTTAGTTACCGGTGTATCGTACAAAATAATTTGTTGCATCGTACGATGGAAGGAAAATGCTTGCGCCCACATTGTGGCTGATGTGCTTGCTCGCTGGGGCTGGGAAGTGCTATACCATCCCCTATATTCCCCGGACTTAAGCCCCTGTGACTTTGATCTCATTCCCAAGATGAAGGAATCGTACCGTGGATTCCATCAGAGATTCTGCAGGTTCTAGACCGCTCGAAGGATCAACAGATCAGATGATGCCAACGGCATCCTGCAGCTCACAGAACGTTAGCAACGGGTCCTAAACAATGCTGGTTACTACTTTGAAGGGCTGTAAAAGTTTCACCCCTGTATCTCTTCTGTATACTTTGTGCATACCTAGTTGTCACTATTAAAGTTCCATTCTATGGCATGTCTTCTCGAGAATATACACACTTAATAAATTAATCGTCTGACATAGTGGGGAAACATCTCTTCCCCTCCTAAAAAAACTAATAAGATTTTCAAATATACGCCAAGCAAATCCGTTACCGACAGCTGATAGATAGTCCCCGAATATTTCTGAGTACATTTTTCCAATATTTGAAAGCTAGTGAAAATAGTCAGTTAGATCATGACCATGTTCATTGAGATAAGAAGAAAATAATTCGAACATATACTCAAGATTTTGCAGAGAAGGTATTTATCCGAATGCATTTTTATCGTTATGGAAAGCCTATATTAATAAGTAACAAAAATGATAAAAAAGGAAGAATTATTGATCTCTCGACGAAACTGTTTCCCCAAGAAACTAATACATACCTTCAGAGACTCACAAAATTCAAATTAAACAATAATTTAAGAATCTGTAATTTCTGAAAACACATTAAACTTTTTCTTTTAAAGTTAGATTAAAAATACCTTGAACAAATTAAGAGCCTTTAGACGTTTTCTGCTCTTAATCAACTCTTTCTATCTGGATATATATCACCAAATGTTCTCCAGAATACCTTAGTTACCGGACCAGGACTTGATTACTTAATCGAAGTCGATCAATTTTTCGCAGTTCCTGTTATCAAACTAAATTACCCATTAATAAACGAATATTTAACATGCTAATTAGAAAACTCTTTCTAGAGAATGAGAGTTTTACCGGAGATTAACGCGCAAAATAAATACTGCATTAATTTCGGGAACACGGTTACATGGTTAAGATTTGAGTTTTCTTATGGGTGAATATTTTAAAATTTTAAAATGTTGCTAGATTAATAAATCAATGTAATCAATATCAGTCTGTTTCGATCGGGTGAAAAACAAGAATCGATAATGCATTAGAGAGAGGTAACTTAGATAAATGTTTAAGTAGTACGTAAGAAATTTAAGTAGTAAGTAAAGGGTATTCAACGACTAAATTAGAGTATCTCTAAACTCCCGCAGAGAAAATTTAAAATTTAACTTTAGTACAGCAGTAAGAGTCAAAATCTGTTTTCCGTATAGCACTATGCTTGAAATATATTATTTGCTTTGTGGATACCATAGGCAAACCCTGAAAATCGCTGATATCCTCTACAACATCACGCATAATATTTAGAAATATGATATATTTTTTTGGTTATTTATTTTGGAAATAATCGAAATCAAGTGCATCACTTAGCCTTCACTATCTTTCGTGGATTTTTTTTCTTTTTACATTTTTCCTCTTGGAACAATGATGGAAACAGGGTAACAGAAATAAAAAATATAACTTACATTTTCCACTTTTTTATTCAAAATATTGAAATATGTTCCTCAAAAAATATTTGCTGTGATGAGTTTGTTTCAGGATCATGTCTTTCAAAAACAATTCATCCCTCAATAGTGATCATAAAATCGTACTGAAAGACATTTTCATCCAGTCTTACATTGTGGAATTCTTTATCTTCCATTAGCTTCAGTCTTTACGTTTTTTGCATTTATAAGTTTCGACGGTGGTTCAGCGTGGAAGCATTTGTATTATTTTCCGTTTATCCGACCCTTTTTTGGTGGTTCTTGCAATCTTAGTTCTGAGATTTCATCGTTTTGTAAATCTTTGTACAATTACTATTACAGTTGAACCTCCATATATCGAAGTCGACGGTTCCCGAAAAAAATTCGATATATAGAAATTTTGATATATAGAAACGGTTATGCTTAAATTATTGGTGATACATTGTACTGCAAGAAAAATGTGCATTTTCTTCTAATATACGAAATCACTTTCATATCAACAAATTTAAATATGAATCACATTACTACAAATTACGTACGTTCATAAATGAAAATTATTATCGATTAAAAAAATACCAATACATTGAATTATACTAGATTTAACTATCAAACAAAATTTACATACCTTTAAATACAAACGCAATTGATTTACATTTTTGTAAAAAACTTTCGAATGTCTTGTTGCACAGTAAATTTAGAAGAAAATTCATCATAAAAGTGTTCACACTTATTAAGTTCACTAAATACAGCCTCCGGGACATTATCCACGAATTGAAGACCACGACGGATTACATCAAATGCTGCGCGCATTTCTTTTTTCGAAGGATTAGCGATTTCTGCTTCAGTTAGAGTCTCTTCATCTTCTTGGATGCCAGTTTGTTCTTCCTGAAGTGAGTTTATGATGTCGTCATCTGTGGGGTAATTGGAAACAATGATGCCTTCATCAACGTCTAAAAAATCTCTAAGGGAAATTTCATCTTTGATAAGGCATCGCTTTTGTAACTGTTCCCAACATTGTTCGATTTGTGGCACTACATGTTCTTCTTCGATTAGAGGTGAATCAATAAAACCAGCTTTTGCAAAGCAATTTTTTATAGTGACTTCTGACACATTATTTTCCCACACCTTAGCTAGCTCTGCTATACATATTCTTAAATCAATCACCTTATCTGAAGATTGTTCATTTTCCAAAGCAGTAATAAGTCTTCTAAGAATGCGTTTACGATAATGAACTTTAAGATTTTTTATAATGCCTTGATACATTGGCTGCAATTTTGAAGTAGTGTTGGGCGGAAGAAAAATAAAATTCACGTGTGATAGTTTTGCTGACACATCGGGATGAGCTGGACAATTATCGACAAAAAGAGCAATTTTTCTTTTCTCCCGAATCTTTTTTTTATTTAGATTCATCATCCACTCTCCAAAAATATTACTTGTCATCCAAGACTTTTTATTAAAACGATAATCGACTTCTAATGACTTAACACCTTTGAAGCATCTAGGTCGCATACTTTTCCCTATCACCAATAATTTAAGTTTTCTTTGCCGCTCATATTAGCACCTATCAAAACGGTAATCCTATCTTTGCTATGTTTACCTCCATAGCAATCATCACCTTTAAAAGTAAGGGTTTTGTTTGGCAAACACCGAAAGAAAAGACCTGTTTCATCGACGTTAAAAATGTTATCGGGAGTGTACTCTTCTAAAATCTTTTTTAAAACTGTGTCTTTCCATTCATCACAATCAGCTTCTTTGACGCTTCCGCTTTCCCCCGAAATAATCTTTTCTTTTATAGCATGTCGTCTCTTAAATTTATCTAACCAACCACATGTTGCTTGGAAATCATCATGTCCTAAACGGTGTGCAAACTCTAATGCCTTCTCTTTTATAAGTGGACCAGAGATTGGCAAATTTTTGTCACGAATGCTTCTTATCCATTTTAAAACATCGATTTTGGACATCGTCTTCACTGCGTTAAAAAAACAAGGCAAAATTGACTCTGGAAAACGCTTTGTCAATTCAACAATAAGAACTAGAACATTCCATCGGCAAAGAAAGGGGAAGAAAAGTGAAGAAGCGAGAGCACCAATAAACGATGACCAAACGTTTCTCTTTAAAACACCGGAAATGAAGCGTGTTTTACAGTGGAGGGCTGTGGACACAACTATCTTTTTGTCCGAGGCTAGATGACCTGTCAGTGTCACAATGACCTTGACAAACTTTTTGCCTTGTTTCTATGCCCTGCACTTCTATACGGGAGAGAAAAATCACGTGCCACGTTAAGAATCTTTTAGAAAAAAAATTCGATATATAGAAATTTCTTTCGATATATAGAGATAGTTTCTCTACCTAATGAAATCGGGGATTCGCCAACTGTTCGATATATAGAGATTTTCGATATATGGAAGTTTGATATATAGAGGTCCGACTGTACTTCATTTTCTCAATATAGTCAGTCTGGTTGGTCGTAAGTATGATCACTGCGAAACAAAAGATTATTTCTTTTTGGGAGAAATATTATGCAGATGAACTCGGGTCAAAATGATTCCCTTCACACAGTGAAATAAATTTTATATCTCTTTCAATCGATGCTTGACGATCGAATGACATACTTGTGGCCCTGGAATCACATCTCACCACTTTTCGAAAATCCCAGATAATATGAAGTTTCCCACAGAAACGCTAAGCTACTTTAATTCTTGGCTAAAAATGACCATAAGAACAAGGGTAAAAATTCAAGACGCCCACTTTCGCTGATAAGAAGCAGGAAGTATTACACAAGAAATTTAAGGCGGATTAATCTTTTCATTGCGTAGATCTGCAATCCCGATGCTAAACTATGAGAATGTTTTCTTTCAAATATTTAGTTAACTACAGATTAGAAAATGGATATTTTAGACTTCTATATTTTGCAAATGAAGGTAAAGCGTTTAAATAAAGGCCGCTTTGCTTTCAAAATTTTTCGTTTTCCATTGCTAAAGTTTTTCCACTTAATTGAGAAGATGACGCTTCATAGCTTTATCTGGAAAATTAAAGATCTGCGATGCCAACCTATGTGCGGACTTCGGAAGAATAAATAATTAAAAAGGATTCTATTGAAAATGGAAAATATAAAATTTGAAAATTGTAATATTTAAGGCAGGGGTGACACTGCAGTTAATAGAAAGCTTAATTTTTTACATTTAGCATATAGCATGTATATCCTCATACCATCATATATATATATATATATATATATATATATATATATATATATATATATATATATATATATATATATATATATATATATATAAATATATATATATATATATATATATATATATATAAATATATATATATATATATAAATATATATATATATATATATATATATATATATATATATATATATATATATATATATATATATATAAATATATATATATATATATATATGTATATATATATGTATATATATATGTATATATATATATATATATATGTATATATATACATGTATATATATATATGTATGTATATATATATATATATATATATATATATATATATATATATATATGTGTGTGTGTGTATAAGAACATTACTCATACGTAAGTAAATACCTTTTTCTTTACAAAAATACACAAGGAGAGTCTAAGGGCATACCTTCAATATAATGTGCCTAAACAGAAAAAATCGTCTATCTACATGGTATCTGGGATTTTTATTATTATTGTTATGGAAAGAAATTTTAAATATATTTCCAGATAAAAGACATTTGACGTATTCTTATTTGTTTCAAAAATATTTTTATGCTAGAAAATGAGAAGTGCATTTTTAATAGAGATTTGTGAATAGTTCCATTTCATTTATTAAAGTCGATGAAATATTTAAGAGTTACTTCAATATATGAATAAAAAGAACAGAAACTCAAAATCTGCCACTGAAATTGAAACAGAACTCGATCTTTGAAAAAATTTCGAGCGCAAAATTCCAAATTTCTTGTAGAGGCAGAGAAGAAAATTTGTTTTCTTTGAGAGAGAATAGTACATTTTTCTTACCGAAATGCATAGCTTACGTAATGTTTTAGGAATGCTAAAATCTCATTCTTCTAGATTCTACTACATCATTTCTACACGATTTTAAATTATGTTTCTTTTCTTACTGTCATCTTAACCTTAACATGCACAATACTCCTTTTCCAGATTATCTTATTTTTCCTCTTTCTAGTAAGGAAGAAGATTTTGAATTCCTGGTGGGGAATGTATCTAATTCTTTGACTGATGTTAATGCTTCTATTTAATCAGGGAATAAAAACTCACTGACCATTAGTGAAAAAATTATTCTTCGCACTTTGCAAATTGCTTTAAAAACAATTTGCAATATAGTTCCCAATCCCTCCTGAGTTCAAGGACTGGGATTTAGGCCTCTACATTTATATATTTATTTTTTAGAACATATAACCATCACTTCCGCCATGAGCTACAGGACTTAGCAATATTATCCTGTGATTGATAAACACTGCATGATCGTTGTTGTTAAAGCAAATGTACAGGTATAAATGCCAACTCGAGTACCAGGATTAAATAGAAGATAATATAAAAGTATTTTTATATTATATTCCATTTTAAAAATATTATCTAGATTCCTAAATAGAAGAAAATTTATATTATCTTCTATTTTAAAGATTTTAAAGAATTGTTCTTCTAATTCGTTACTGGAAAAGTAGCATTAGATACTGATTTTACAAGAAATGACATTAGGACGGAATGCTGACTTGATGCTCCATATCAATGATTCCCAACCTGTGTGCAGCAGCACTTTAGGGTGCCACGAGATATTTTGGAGCTTAGACAAAACAAAATTTTGGTCCCACTAAACATTTAAGTTGAATGAATTACTCTCCGACAGATTGTGAAAAAAATGGTTTCCCTCGTTCTTGAGGATGAATTAGTTACTCTCATGCCCACAACTGAGACGCAGACGTTGAAAAGATGGTAAGTGCCAAAATTACCGAAAAGTATTTTTTCACTGATGCAAGGGTTTTGTTCCAAGGCTAATGGCGTTGAAAAGAAATTAAGTTCCTAGCTCAGAACTAAACCAATGTAGCTAGGCACTTACCTTCTTTTCAACGCCATTAGCCTTGGAACAAACCCTTGTATCAGTGAAAAAATACTTTTCAGAAATTTTGGCACTTACCCTCTTTTTAACGTCAACGCCTCAACTGTTATGGTGCATATACATTGGTGCAGAGTTCTCTGCCTGTACCTTGGGGAATCCAGTGATTTATGTTCACTCTGTACTCTGTACTATGCGTGGATCGCCTCCTCTGGCGGTCCATCAAAGAAAGGGCGGGGGGTCAGCGGGTCAAATGGTGTCGAACGGGGTCGGGGGAGACACCACATCAAAGAAACCTTGGGGGCGGGAATGGGGGTGGTTCTAAATACCGTGTCTAATGTTACCGTGACTAATGTGATGACAGGAGTCGGGGTTCTGCAGGCAGAGAACTCTGCACCAATCTATATGCGCTATGAGGGCCTGTTCACATAGGAGTCCGTAGCGTTGCGTTAAGAAAAAGATGACGTTGAGACGAAAATAAACCAATCATATGCCTCCAAACAATTAGCAATGAAATTTTTAACGCCTATGATTGGTTTATTTTCGTATCAACGTCATCTTTTCCTTAACGCAACGCAACGCAACGGACTCCTATGTGAACAGGCCCTTAGGCATAATATCAAAAATTTGGGCTCTAAGTATCAGTCGAAAATCTCACATTAATAAAACAAAACTCTTTTAAGTTATTTCAGTTGTAGTCCTCTTGTGTTGTTACACTAAATCCTATGGCTATTTTTGAAACTGCATTAATATAAGCTATTCTGGTGTTTGCTACTTATATCTTTACATAAATGAATAAGATCAGCGATGAAGGAAATATTTATTTGAATTAACTTTTTCATTTTTCTTGTATATAATCCACTTTGATTTAACAATTAAATAATAAATTCTTAAGAGGGTAACACCAAGTTTCTAATTTCATTCCTAAGGATGCCGCAAGCGTAAAAAGCTTGGGAATCCCTGCTCCGTACTTTGGAGATAGTACTTATTTAGCAAAGAGGTATATGTTTTAGCCGATGACTATGGATTAATCAAGTTTCGCTTTTCTGTTATTCCCCTGGCATTATTGGGTAAAACAATATTTTTCATTTTACATTCAGTGAAAGGAAATTTTAAATTAAAGCTTTGAAAATCACTTAAAAATCTATTGTGAATAGAGAAACTCGCCTTTCCGAAATAAATTGAAAGAATATTTTTTCATTTCCAAAGTCGTAGAGTCATTTGTAAACAAATTATAAATGTATGCAGAGCCCTGTTTTCAATTTACACTCTTCTTAACAATTCAAAATAACTGAATCCTTTAGAGACTATCTACTTTAACTGTTCGAAAGAAACACGCAATCTACTTTTCTGAACATTGACATCCAAAAATGAATAAAAAAATAGTCGCAAAGTAAATGTGTTCCTAGGATAAGAATTTTTATTGTCATTTTAAGGAAATTCGTGAAAATCTTATTATGAAAACACAATTATTTCAGTGAAAGTTTTACAAGCAAATTAATAACATAGTGGTACATCTTCTAAGAAAAGCACCATAAATTATATTGCATGAATTTTTATTTCTCACCCTGAGCAATTTAACCTTTCATCTCAGTCACTCAAATACGTTTTAATAAAACGAATTCTAGATTAAAATGCTAAGTTTAGAGCATATACGAAAATATGTATCAATGAACAAACTACGTCTTGATGAAAGAGTGTACTTGAGTAGTTTAGCATTTCCATTAAGCCTCTATTTATCCATTGAAATTAAGCCAAGTTGATATAGAGTCCTAACTTTTATTATCTCAAACGAAGTGCACTGGAAAAAGGAAAATATATTGTTTAAATTTTTTTTCAGAAGAGGAGTCTTGCAAGTTTTATAATTTAATTAATAATTTTTATATATATATATATATATATATATATATATATATATATATATATATATATGACACGAACGTTTCATCACGTCCTTCTTTAAATATCCATTTCCCCAAATTACTCCATAAAGTAGCAGTCGAAGGCCGAAATATTAATTCTTCTAGTTGCAGTCGAACATCATATTCTAAACTATGTGGCTCAAGTTGGACAAAAATAAGTCTTTAAACTTTTCGAAACATTTATTATTTCACATAAAAGCTCTCGACTCCAAATTAAAATTAACCATTCCACTAATTATCTATAACACTTAAATTCTATGAATTAAAATCCCTATTCCGTTCCCAATTTACTCCCGTGCCATTCAATCTGTTAGGCCAAATGGCGGCCTTCCCCGTTGAAGTCTACATCATCTCTGAATTTATTCCTTTGTTTCAAGCCCACGTAGAATGATCTGCTTACGCTGCATAGAACTTCCTGGAACATTCTTTTTGATTAACTTGCAATATTTTTTCCCGCGAAACTCTAAAAATAGCTCTCTACGTGAGAGCCCGCTATGAGGCTCGTAATTTTCCCCACTGAACTCCGTTTTCACTCCTGCGTTGCTTTATCAAATGTGAATAATCTGCCATTTAAAGTTTTCATTCAGACTTTCCGTAGAAAAGCCCCCCCCCAGCCCCCTTAAAGTTTAACTTCTCAAAGACCCTTTACACACACACACACATATATATATACACATATATATATATATATATATATATATATATGTGTGTGTGTGTGTGTGTGTGAGGCTAAAATATGGAGGGGGCGATCGCGTGACCTTAAAACGGGATATTAGCTAGTAAAATATAGGATTAACAATTTAAAAGTCTGGGAGTTCAAATAAGCGGCATAAGGCATTGCAGTGAAAATAGAATAAATGGGTTCGACTTGATTCAATCTCCGAAGAACCGAGGAGAATTTTAGGTAGACGTATAGCCTTGCAGTTTGGCGCTAAGAAAATGCTTAGTTTAGCAAAAAAGATCATCCGATGATGACGAAATGAATAAGTAATGAGCGTCGGCAGCGCACTATTAAAACTTAGGGACAAAGCATTTATTTCAGAGCCATGGATAACTAGGGAATGGAAAGGACGTGGGCCAAAGGCGCACAGATTTAAATTGGGTGGGGTTCTTAATTAATGTTTGATGGAGCTGAGATTCTTAAAGAAATTTAATAAATATGTTTGGGAACATCAATTGGACTGTTTTATGGATTTTTGTCGACATAACACTGTTTGATGGAAATATTTAGAGGATAAGCGTCGCCACCGGTTCACCGACTGCATTATGATACAAAAGAGGTTCGGATTTATATTAAATAGTATGGGAGTAGAAGTCAAGTCCGACATATATATATATATATATATATATATATATATATATATATATATATATATATATATATATATATATATATATATATATATATATATATTCAAAGGTGAAATTGAATTAAAGCTTCATTAAATAATGAGAGAAACTGGAGTTGAGAAACAAAATTATGCTTATTTAGGTGGGAAATACAGCTCGTGTTCCAATTTTGAACCGTTATTTTAGGAGTAATCTAAGTCTTATCACCCGTGAATAGTCGCCATTTCCTTACTCTTCTATCAAATTCCGATCTTCATTCACAACGTCATAGACGGGCAATCTTCTCTTGCTTCAAGTACAAAAAATGTATCCCTCACTCGGTAACATATCCATCTTACTTGCTATCTTTGTTCTACGAACTCTCTGTGAACCCGTTTTGAGTTCAACAATCACCTTGGCGGTTTTTTTTACCCTCCCTTCAATGGTGGAATGGGACATTGATAAAAATATACGACAGAACACAATCTGGTCTTCGGTGATAAAGAGCGATAACAATCCATAGACCATACATATCAACAGGAGACTGTTCAATCTGTTGTACCAACTGTGATGGTATGGGGCGTGTGCAGTTGGCGTGACATTGGACCCCTGATACGTCTAGAGACAACTCTGACAGGTGACGAGTGCATAAGCAAAAGTCCGATCATCTACACTTTTTCATGTCCATTGTGCATTCTGACGGACTTGGACAATTTCAGCAGGACGATGTGACCCCCCGAACGTCGAGAGTTGCTACCGAGTAGCTCCAGGATCACTGTTCTGACTTTAGACACTTCCATTGGCCACCTAAATTCCCAGACATGAACATTATTGAGCATATCTGGGATGCCTTGTAACTTGCTGTTCTGAATAGATCTCCACCCCCTATGGATTGGTGGCACACCGATGGATTGGTGGACTGTTCTGCAGGATTCATAGAGTGAATTGCCTCCAGGATACCTTCAGACATTAGTCGAGTTCATGCCGCGTGCTCGTGGGGGGGCCCTTCACGATATTAGGCAGGTGTACCAGTTTTTCTGGCTCTTCAATTTAATTTAAGAATTTTATCTATTCGTGTTATTGATCATTTAAAAATTTAAACCAATTTTTTCTTATTATATCCAGAAATAACTTATCTGGAATTGGTTAAGAGCGTTTCTGATAATATTTCCGTTCATTTTTCTATCTTTTAAAAATATTCAACCTTTTACTACATCACAACATTACCGAAATAAGTAATAATGTGACTAACTTTTCATACAGTTTTGGAGAAAATAAAGATCATCTTTTATGTTAACCTTATGGTTGTTTTGCTACGAAATGCAGCTTCAAACGGCGGGAGCTCATGGTTATATCACTTTTAGGGGCGATATTTCGCCAAATGTAGAAACTTTTGAATATTATTCTTATACCGAGGATGATCAGTAGATGGCGTATTTTCATAACACATTCACCGAAACTTAATAGAAACCTAAGAACTGCTATAGGGTTACAGACTTAGAAATATCTTATTTTGGTTACCCATCGCGCGATTATAACGAAACATGTTTTATTTTAATTCCATCAACCATAGTCTGATAAGTATTGTATTATGCAAACAGCCAAACAAATTGAACCTTTTGATATCATAGAGATGTGACTGCTATGATTTATAGGAACATCTATATATTTAAGTTGCTAAGCCGACTTTTTGGGCAGTCCGTGAGAGAAAACTACTGCATCAATTTACTTCATTTTGGTCTTAAACGAAAGATTGTAATCTGTAGATTTGTCAAATTTGGTTTTTGTAACTGCACTTTTTATTAATGAGCTATACTTTACAATTGAAATTTGATTTCTGCGCACGCTGAGTGGCATGTTTCAATCTGGCTTTAGAAACTCACAGTTTCTGCGCATGCTCAGTGACATGTTTCAATGCCGAGAAGTCTCTCTAGATCTCTCTCTCTGCCATTTTTATTTTTATGATAATTATGTTTGTGAAATATAAGATTACACCTGGTGGAATTGTTTATTTCTCGCTGTTTATTTAGCGATAATTTACAGCTAAAAATTTGCTTTCTGCGCATGCTCAGTGACATTTTTAAATATGGCTTTAGATACTCATTAAGCATGAGGCCGCATAAACATTAATTTGTTTCTGCGCATAATTATGATTTTCAACATTTGGCAATGATGTGTTGAGTATAATTTGTGTATTAGTACATTTATTTACTATCCAGCCGTCATGTTTCGACGGGTATCAACTAGTTAAAGATTAATTGTGCATCACATCGATATACAAGTTTTCAAGGAAAATATTCTTATTTTCAAGCACTCGGATACCAACTTGGTATCTCTACGTAAATAATTAATTATTTTTCAGCACCTAAATTACACCACGTTAGATGAGATAATGAGTTATAGATTATTTCCCAATATTCATTTTCGCTTAAAGTTTGTTTTCTTAATGATCTAGTAATAACATGAATTAATCGCGCCTTTGACTTGCTGATAGTCTGATACTGAGTGCATACAACTAAACTATATTCGTTAGTCAAACATAACACTTAAAGGAACAGAGTATTATTACTATTTTGAGGACATTCCCATAGGCCTATGCCCAAATAAACACTCATTCTTTAAAATTTTAAATATGTAATTGGAAATATTCATTATTGCTTTAATCAATAGTTATCAAGTATTATATTGGAGACAAATAAAGCTTTGAAATGATTCCACCACTATATGTTTAATTTGAATGTTGCTCAATATTTACCAAACTAGAGGAGAAAAAGTAAAACTATATAAACTACTCTTTTTTATAGGAGAAGATAATAAGAAGTGAAATCTCCTAATTTTGGCTATTTCTAAAATGTTTGATTTTTCCCATATATTTCGTATTTATCCTGAAGTATTATATTTCTAACGGAATTTCTTTCCTTTACAGGTAAGGTCCATGTTAACGATCTTTGAAGAAACTTGATGCATGTGAGTTATTATTCTTCTAGTTTGCGTAAGTAACAGGAATTTTCGTCATTCACGAATTGTGCCCATATAAATTAATTATTGAAGTAAACCAACGAGAGAGGGATTTTTAAATTCATAATTTGTGCAGTCACCCCTATTAACGCTTTTAGTACAAACACTAGTTCATTATAGATTTTCATTATTTGACCTTTTATTTAAATATATTTCTTTTTATTTGTTTTCTAAATGGATATTTTTTTCCTTCTGTTTGACACTCATTTGAAGGCCCCATTACATCTGTTACGTATTTAAGGTATCAAAAGCTTTACTTGACAAAGTTTTTGGTCCTATTTTCCAACGGAATAGAGAGCCAAAATAGGACAATGACGAAAATATAGTCAAAAACTATATTCGTCAAAACTATACTCGAATGCAGAAAATTTTTACATAAACGCATCTATCTCTAAAAAAAAATAAAATTGCGCGCATATAAATTCTGACATTAATTTATCTTTTTCATATGTACTTTAAGCCCTCCTGAGTGTCATGGACTAAAAACAAATCGATATCTTGACATCTAAAATTGTTCATTATATGCTATTATCATCTATGATCATTATATGCTATTACATGCAAAATTTCAGTAATATCTCGAGATTTTTTATAAATATAGCTATAAATCAACAAATATTATACCTAGAGCCTGATCTGTAGATCATTGTCTTGACATATATCTTGGACATATATCTATGACATCTTATAATCATTATATGCTATGTCATTATATGCTATTACATGCAAAAAGTCAGTAATTTCTCGACATATTTTATAAATGCATCTATAAATCAACAAATGTTATACCTAAAGCCTAATCTGTAGATCATTATCTTGACATCTATCTTGGACAACTATCTATGACATATAATGGTCATTACGTGCTATGCCATTATATGCTATTGCATGCAAAACGTCAGTAATTTCTCGACATATTTTATAAATGCAGCTATTAATCAACAAATATTATACCTAGAGCCTAATCTGTAGTTCATTACATACTTAGAATTATGAAAAACATACTTGAAAAAATGTCATAGACATATCATAATTATGTTTTGAGTTGTCACAATAGTCGTATACATTTCTGGTGAAAAATAAGTTCTTCAGAATACACAATTAAAGTGTTCACATGAGATTGAAATGGAGAACTACTGCTCTGTTTAAATCGCTCTCATTTCATTTTAGATGATCCTACTGAAAAAATAAAAGTAGATTTAGAAACAGACATTCACATTATTTAAGAATCAGAAAAAAATGGGAATTTTCATCTAAATCGACTTTTTAAATGTAGTCGGATACCTTAAAATACTAAATTTCACTACACTTTTGCTATTTGTGAACACTAAAACTAAATGTTGTACATTCTTTTATACTCCGAATTTATCTAATATCTCTTGCTCAAATAGTAATGTAATTGATGAGATTAAATAGTAAATTACCGAACCATAGATCTTAATAAAGCAATGTGTATGATTATTGGTTGTAGGATCAAAGTGATAATTAATAAATGCAGTACAGGATGGGTTTTATTTAGAATACTGGAGTAGTGAAATTATCTCTTAGTCACGTTTCCCGCACATACTGAATGCTGATATATTACCCAAGGATTCCCTAGATTAATTTGGGAACTAATATTCCTAAATGATATTCAATATGGTACATTTATGAACTATCGTGAAATCTAAATGATTGAACTGATTTTGAAGCCGAAATATATGCAAAAATTAAATTATGCAGATGAAACTAGAAAAAAAAATTATCTAACTATGTAGCAGAATCTACGACATGTGTAATGGAGTACCGCATTCAGATATATGAAATCACAAATATATTAAGGTAGTTGAAATGAGTTATGAATATTACTGAAAAAGAAGGTAAATGGTTGACTTAAAACAGCTTTACACATTATTTTTTCTCTTTAAAATCACTTATGTTGTATTCAGACAGTTACCTTCAACTTACGACTCAAAATGTGCAACTATCTTTACTCTAAATTTGTTCAAAACGTCTCCTTAGTCTCCATACTTGTGAACCCCGTTGAATATATCTAGGTGGGTGAGCAAGAAAACGTGATTTAAGAGCAAAAACCTCAAAAGTCTAAACTGAAAACAAGCACAAGAATGACAGAATAGTACGAATTAAGTCACATACTACTTCGCTCAGTTCCGTATCAGATAAGCAATAACAACAAAATTCATTGATATTATCCGAACTAGCAAAATATTTGGTATATTTATCGCAAATCTTACGGGAATTCAAAATCACGAACTATACATGAGCAACTTAAGGAGCTTTTTCATTCTTGCTGAAGGGAGGTATTTTAATATTTTTTTCTAAGCGCCTAATGGGGCGGAGATAACAGTATATAGTGGTTTTACATTTACAATATTTTAACATTAACACCATTACTCTGATTCAAATAATAAACTGGTTTATTAATAACCAAAGCATATAGATATACACTTATTATACTTAAACATAACTCCCTTCATGAAAATTAGTAAATAACACATAAATATATCAATTACACTATCATTCTCTACTATACATATCATTTGCATATCTGTCAACATTCCATTGTTAACAAAATATTATTTATATACACATAACTCATCATTCATTAATTTGACATAATCAACTCATAACATAAAATTACTTAATATTATTGACCTTTAATATGTATCGAAACACAACTCAGGCAATCAATTTAGCATTAATTCTACTAATTTAGTTTCACCTATCCTGAGTACGTAGTAAATTGTACCCATTAGACCTTTAGACGAATTAACCTCCTCGAATTTACTTGTTTTTAATTGAGCGAAGTAAGCATCGGCCAGACAGATTGGATATCAAAAGACTTTACCTCCTTTTTTGGAGTATGCTCTGGAACCTTGTAATTGTTGATATGGTTGTAGGGAGTTACTCTTATCATAGATGTGGGCATCGGCTCGGACAGAAGGATCTCGGCCGGCAATGGCAGGTTGATCAACAATGATAGTCTCTGTCACTTACATCTCGTTTATTTCGCCTCACTCGTCTTAGCTTCTCATATTCAATGATGTGATGAACTCGGTTGAGGGTCTCATAATTAACTTTGCATAGGCGACGGCTCGGGCTGCCATCTATCAGTCGGCAGGAGCTGATTACGTAGGTACGACGGGTTCTGGCACACACCGAAAATTTATCAGGGCGCAATCGTTGTTCATCTCCTAAGGAATATATCTGTCATCAACACGAAGGGTTTCGCTGGGTGATTTTTGGCACTGCTACTGGCCAATCGGCTGTAACTGACATCCGCATCCAAACTGATCAATTCTCTTTTTCGTATCACTTCTCTGAGTCTATCAAACGAAACATGTCTCTAGTTATCGGGGCTGTATAATCCTTCATAGCTCTTCTTTTTCCTCCTTATATACACTCATGGACAAAAAAATTAGCGCACCAAGAAGGAGTCGTCAAAATGAAACGAAATTTTACATACGTAATGACTACTTTGATATAAGCAAATGATAAGAAAATCAAAGGAAAAGGATAATTTCTTTCAGAGAAAAAGGCAAAAGAACGGAGGAGTTAATACTCCGTTGAACCCCCTCTAGCGCAAATGCACGATGCGATACGATCGGGTATTGAGTCATACAAGTTCTGTATGATGTCTTGAGACATTTCGTTCCATATTTGCTGTAACCTTGCCTCTAGTTCGTTTAAACTCGTGGGATGCCCAACTCGTCGTCCCAAATGATCCCAGATATGCTCGATTGGAGACAAATCTGGGGATCGGGCAGGCCAAGGAAGGGTAGTAACAGTGCGGAGACAGTCTTGTGACACCCTTGCCGTATGAGGCCGAGCATTGTCTTGTTGAAAAATGGCTCCTGGGAGCCTTTGCATGAGTGGCAACACATGTGGTTGAAGGATTTCATGAACATACCGCTGGGCTGTCATGGTGCCACGGAACAATACTAGGGGTGACCGTGTATTGTAGGCAATGGCACCCCATACCATCACACCAGCTGTGAGAGCGATGTGTCGCTGTACAGCAAAGGCAGGATTGAAGCGTTCACCACGGGCTCTCCACACACGAACACGATTGTCATCACTGCTGAGATTGAATCTGGATTCGTCGGTAAAGACGACCTGGTTCCATTCCGCTGCAGTCCAGTTTCCTCGTGCGCGGCAAAACTCCAAACAGAGGCGTCGATGGGTGGGCATGAAGGGCAGCACACGTAATGGGCACCGCGATACCAACTGTCCTTCAGCCAGGCGCCTTCGTATGGTTCGAGAAGACACAGTCGACCCTAGTGAAGGTGCTACCTGTGCCTGGATGGCGGCCGATGAAGCAGTTGGCTGTACGCGTGCATTTCTTACGATGTGGCGGTCTTCTCGACGACTGGTCTGTCGAGGGCGTCCTGAGCCTGGTCTTCGTGTACATGACATCTCTCGGGTCCACTGGTCGGAACACCTCCTCACAACACAATCAGAGCGGCCTAACTGACGAGCTACTCGCCTAGCTGACCACCCAGCTTCCATCATCCCGACGATTCTCCCCCTCTCAAACTGCGACAACTGCTTATATTGTCTTCGAACACGGCGTAATGGCATGTCTATCTCAGCTCTTCCTTTGTAAATGATTCAGGACACTCAAACAAGCTTTGGTTTCCTGTTTTATACTCTACAGAGTACGATGTTCAACGCCCTCTACCGGCTATACGTAATGCGCAATCACGCTGCATTTCTAATCATTTGCATATCTCCCCGACATGTACCTTCATTGCAAGTTTCGTTACGATCCCGCAATTATTTCTTGGTGCGCTAATTTTTTTGTCCATGAGTGTATTTCCTTACTTACATTTCACGTTCCTCCTCCATCAACCTTCTGTTGGCCCCTTCCCTTAACTTCATTTCAACGCCCCTCTTCTGATACGTTCGTGGTTTGTAGTTATCTTCCTTCTTGACCATTTCCCCAAATAGTGGGCGTATCTATTATATATTCCGTTTCTGCTTCTCACTCTCCCACGCTTGTTTCTTCACTTATCTCTGTATGTGGGGTTATTTTATAACTACCATAAATTCTAGTCCAATAATTCTGTCCTGCCTTCTTGTAGCCTTTTTTTATTACCCTGTCCCCAACTGTGTTCCTCTGCATCTTGCATCCTAATTTTTCCTTCTTATCTACCATGCCATCTTCTCCACTTTTCACCAGCTGCCTCGTATCTCATATCTTCTAATTCGGCCTTTTGCAGCACAATGCCGCTGGGCACCGTGACACCTAGTCATCCCATAGTAACACGCTGCGAAGTATTTTATCAATAAATAAATGACAAGAGAATCATTAATTTTTTTACAGTCTTTACTATGCAATAAAAACAGTAGCTTATATATGGGAACATCTGCAGGATCTCTTAATTATTCTGTCGTTCCGGATAGCTTGATCCGTCTTCCGTGGAGATGACCTCCGAAAACGCACCTACAGTTAACTGTGTCGAACAGGCTTTTCTCACGTGTGAATGTTTCAGCTCAACTGTGGCCTTCCACAGTTGATCGTCATCCCCGAAGTATAGGAACTAGTGAGCAGCTCTGACACCAGCAAGTAGAGAGCAAATAGCCGGCCATACGGCTTAAAGGCCCATCACTGGACAAGCAGCTCAGAAGAGAGGAGAGATATGTTGGGACGTTATAGCATTATTATTAATTTAATAAAAATGTTATAGTAGTTTTTCATAAATTCATAGTGCACTCTGAACTATCATAATGTCTGTGATCCACTTAATTATTTTTTAAAGGGGACAAACCTTTCATTCTTAATGATGGGAAAGATTCTAATGTTTAATTAAATAATATTAATTTTCTTTAAATTGCTATCAGTCCTGTTGAATATATCCTGGGAAATACATATGGATTTGAATGATAGAAGAGTCATAAAACTATTTATAGTCTTTACTGTACTTTATTTCCAGTATTTTAAATAGGGCTACGGAAGACTTCTTATAAAAAACCAAGTGGTAACTGTCTTCTATGCTTTAACCTTCATGAATGAATGGCCAGAATTGTGAGTCTGAAGAGGCCTGTCTCATGACTGAACTTTATCGTCGGTTCGATTGTGTGGTGGAAGAGACAGCAGGCTGTAGCCTGTACCCTAAGATAGCATCGCTTGGTTCAGGATACAACTCCTCGTCCCATCTGGTTCAGTACCGAAAGAAGGGGTTTAAAACCACCATCCTTTTACATCGTAGGTCTGAGAAGAGGCGAGTTATATTGGTACGTTACATCAGTACAATTATGCTATAGTAATACACTGAAGTGCCACTGAATTAAGGATACCTACCTAGTAACGATTTGAACCTCCTCTGGCCTTGATAACGGCTGCCACACGACGAGGCATAGATTCAACAAGTTTCTGGAAACGTTCCACGGGAATGGCTTGCCAAATATTGGCTAAAGCTGTCCAAAATTCAGTAAGGTTCTTTGGTGCTGTGTGATGGCCTTTCACTCCTTGTTCCAAAACATCCCAAAGATGCTCAATAGGATTTATGTCTGGGCTTCTACGTGGCCAATTCATGACAGAGAAGTCAGAGGAATGCTCATCCAACCAGCCAGTAGCCAACCGGGACTTGTGAGAGGTACAGTTGTGTTGCTGGAAAACTCCATTACAGTGGTTTCGTAGGTCGACGGCTCCCGAAACCCATACGGTGAAGCGAGCGTTGCACAGTCCGTTTACTGACTGTACGACTGGCACCGTCATTAAACTGGGTGGTAATTTGAGCTAATGTTTGGCTTCGCTGGCTACGTACAATACGCCTGAGCCATCTCTCACCACGCACTGTCAAGGTTAATTGTCCTTTGCAGTTTGCCCGATCACTAGTTTTTTTTCCACCATCCATGTATTCTTGGTATACTTTTGACACTGTCGACCTTGAAAATCCTAGCTGTCTGACGATTTCGGAAATTGAATGGCCCATGCGTCGCGCACCTACGATTTGTCCGCGATCGAAGACGTCTAAATCAGGCAGTTTACCCATACTTGCAATTCCTAAAACTAATTCAGAAGAACCACAGTACGCGCTATATATGCAGTTACCACAGCGCCCTCACTTGCGCATACATGATGCGCAGCGCTACACAATTTGCATAGGCTTTGCTATCCCTAATTCAGTGGCACTTCAGTGTATTAGTTATATAAAGTTCTAGTATCTTTTATAAATTTCCTGTATAGACTGAAATATTCGATACCTTAACTAATTTTTAAGAACTGCATTAAGCCTTCCAATACCCGATGAAAAGAATTTTTTTCCAAATTTCAAGTGATAGCATGTAAATAATTTTTGCATAAGCCTATAAAATCTCTGAATAAAATGCTACATTTGACTATCATTAATCACTTTGACGCTTCATTTAAGTCAAAGTCAATTACACAATTTTCCTTAAATAAATATATTTATAAAAATTAATTAAAGTTTGTTACCTAGTAAAATGCTGAACTACTTTGAAATGCAAACAGTGGAATCTCTGTTTAAGCTCTTACTATGCAAATGAAACGCAAACATTCTCGTCTTAGACAAATGGGTTCTTTTTAAAAATCCGTCGAAAGGTTTAATTTTTAAACAAGTTATTTCTTAGAACTGTACCATGTTTTCAATGTTTTCTCCATTCTTCTAAAAATACGTTAAGGGAAAAACTAGTAATGTGTCCCCGGAGATACCTTTAGCGTTAAAAATAAGCATTGTGAGAGCGTTATTTTCAACGGTTCAATACCCTCAAAATGTTTATTTTTTCTGGTGTTTCTGCAACATATCCCGACTCCTGAGTTACTGAGAAAATTCGTTTAAAGAACTAACTTTTCCAATGGCCAAACCCAGGTTTTTAAAAAGTCATCATGGCGATAAAATCCGGAAAAAGATTTTTTTTATAACTTTCCCACTTTCTTATTAAAACAGTGATAATTTAAATAATGAAACAATGCCTTGTAAAATGTAAAGAAGATAGTGATTGTTTATAAAGTATAATTTTGGCAACATTGATAGAACTACCAAAAGCATATTTTCAAATTTTAAAACTTATGTAAATCCAAACTACAAAAGTAAGAACGAAAGATCTTTCTTAATTTATAGCACAAAACTGAGATGACAAGAAGTCAAAAATTTGCACCACGAATGTCAGAGAAAGTTTCTTTCTTGCAGTTGTAAACTGTAGTCATTCAAAGGTTAAAAGTCTGAAAATTCCCACTTTTGAAATTTTGTCATCTTCAACGAACATTTTGGTTATAACCACCTTGGGGAGTAAAACATCAGGGTGAAACCTTGGTTCATGGCCTCTGGGTATATTGAAAATAACTGTCTGTGAACAAATGACCCCTCTAACTGGGAGATTCATCTAAAAATCCCATAGAAACCTTTTCTTTACTTCATTGCACCTTTACTGTAGTTTAATATCACGAAGTCAATTTTTAACATTTTATATGAAAACCCCCAGCTAACAATTTAATGAAAACTTACCATCTTCTTTAATACTAACCTCAGTAACACATAACCGTTGTCCAACTTTTTTTAGCATAGTTGGCCAAGATTGACCATTGGGGTTATGTTGAAACAACAGTTGACATTGCAGGTCACCCAACGGTTGGCTGTGAGTTGAACCAACCGTTAGAAGATCAGTTCAACTCTTATTTACATTTGAGACAACGACATCTTATGATTGTTGGCCCACCATAAATATTTTGCAGTTGGCCCACATCTGTTTCTGGGAGATCTGCCGACTGTAACCATTCCCCAAAGATGTAACGAAAATTTGCTTTTGGGCAACGATGTGGTACCTTGTGAGAGCAACAAGAAGTCACTATAAATCATAAAATTAATTTTATCTTCTGTAGGAAAAAGGAGGTGGGGAAGGTCCAAATTCAAAACTATGTAGTAGTTAAAATAAATAAACTTTGCTCTAATTCTTATACGCAACTGTTCTTGTGAATGATTCTGCCAAGCATGAACTCGCGTATTTTAAGACTTTCTAAAAACGCATGATGAAAAAAGTTTACAAATTTCATTAAAATAAATCAAGTTATAGTCACTTTTTCCGGGTAATAATAAAAATATAGTTAATAGTGTCTGTTTCAAATTATGTAGTATATTTCAAACATCTATATCAGATTTAATTTTGCAGATTCATTTTGTAATAAGCCATTTACAAAACAAAGTTATCTTACAAAAAACAAAAAAAAAAACATTTTTCTGGATAGCATAACATTTTCACTAATAAGCAATTAATTTCAAAAAATACTCCAGAAAATGATTTAAATTAAAAAAAATTAGGGGATAAAAGTCCTGCATTATTTTGTAATGTGGCTACAAACTGTGCCTAAAAACTGATGTTTACATTTTTTACAAACTTGTGACCAAAAGAATACAAAATACTACTCTGTATAAATCATCTACATTTACCTCGCGTGTTTCATAGGTATCGGAACTAATTAAAGTCCTAATTAAGTTAAATCTTTTCAAAATGTAAGAACCATTAAGCTAAGCTTTCGAATTTCCTGCATGCATTTTGATATAAGTAAATATCTTTAATCTTTTGCTTATTTCTTTCTGTTTTCTTCATAACAACGTCTTTTCTTGTTAATTAATTTTTGCTTTTAGTGACATTTACATTTATTTACTTAGAAGTGTTGCCATGGGATTTAAATCAATAATCATTTGATAAAAAAAATAAATATTTCTTTTTCTCTTGACGAAAACATATCATATCACGTGAAATATTTTAATGTGTAATTTAAAGCAAGAGAAGTCTTATAATGGCCTTATGAAAATATTCTGACGTTTCCCTTGTTAACATTTTCTTTGATTCCAATAATAGTTTTGCGTTAACAATCCATGTTTTACATTGTATTTTGTATGAAGATCTCATATAAGTACTTTTTTCTGAAAACTGAAGATGAAATATTTAAACGATCGGGGTTTGAAACCAACCTAGATAATTATCAAATAATACTTCCGTGTTTTACTTGGCAGAGATCGTAAAGCTCGTTATATACGTCCTTAGAGATCTGCAGGTAGTGTCTCAGTTGCTTTCAGATATGACGTACAATATCGAGAAATGAATTTTATTTTTTTTTTGTTCAAAAGAATAGCAGATCAGAAATGTAAATTTTTGTTGTTGCTTCTAACAACAATGTCTAATCAACTTGAATGAAACTAAAGGCTTTTGAGAACTATTTCCGGCACGTTTGTAAAGTTGATTTATTTGGAATTCACGAAATTCGCCAAATTCTCTGTAATGCATGAGCGGATTATCCGTGCATCTCAAAAATATGAGGTTAGAAAAAATAGTAAATTGTTAATAAGAATATCGTCATGTCTAGCAAAAATCAATATTGACATTTTTTTTCTGAAAAAACAAACCGATAAAACAATATGGGAAATTGGTTGTAATTTAATTAATTATTATTTTAACCAAACCATTTATGAACAACATCCGAGTAGTTTATTTTCCCTGTATGTTAGGAATATTTCGTATAATTACTGTTTTTTCTGTGTTTTTCTTTCAGGGCGCACACGTGTATCAATTGGCTTTGATTATTAAGGGTTCAGAACAAATAAATTTGAGTTAATTTAGAGCAATACAACTTAACTAACTTCAAATTGCAAAGTTTTGCTTTAAGAGCAAATTCAAAGTCGTAACTGAAGCAAGCGACCCATTCGGACATTGATTTGAATACAACAGCTGCTATATTGGAAACCAAAATATGAATTACCACTCGCAATAGTCCAATACCAAAGACAACTGACCAACTAGAGGACACACCTTAAAGTTCCAACTCTGTGAAATAGCCGGACACTTCGTAAAATAGCCAGAGCTCTAGTCTTTGGTATCAGAATCTACGAGATCAAATCTTACGGTAGTGATGGGTGTTGTACTGTTCGAAATCGACTATAAGCTGCAAATCTCGGCCAGTTTCGCCCTCGCAAAATATGATTGCAGCATGCAAAACCATCAAACTTTCCTTCAGTATCTAATTTCTATTATCACTTTTCTTATCTTGTATAGTTTGCTTAAGACATCTAG
This sequence comes from Dolomedes plantarius, assembly GCA_907164885.2. NCBI lineage: Eukaryota > Metazoa > Arthropoda > Arachnida > Araneae > Dolomedidae > Dolomedes > Dolomedes plantarius. Next base: position 40,620,587 of record OU015491.1, read on the forward strand.
GATTGTCCTTTTTACGTTATGCAAGGTTCATTTTGGATTATGCGTATTTTTTGATTTCCTGGGGAAGCATGTCTTTTAATAGCATCGCAAATAAGGAATGAAGTATATTTGTCTTTATTAAAACCAGTAACTCTTCTCGTGCACATCCGTACATCAATAGCATCCGGAGCAGGTTAGGAATGCAAGTTAAGAATACAGTATATCTGAATTCTTTAAAGCCAGTATTTCTTAACTAACTCACAGTAACAAGGTACGGTTAAGGCTGTTACGTACTAAGATAAAAATCGCATTTCCCTTTTCCTCTTCTTGCTGACCTTTGTGGTGGGAGGATTCCAGTTGACAGTTCGAGAATTCCACCCCCCTTAGGATTGACATTTTGAGGGATTGCAATGGCTCTCTCTCTATAGGGGGTTAAGCGCTGCCCACAAATTTTTTATTTAAAATGTATTTTTGTCAATTATTTACAGGTACATAAATGCTGATAATCAAATAAAATTGGTATTGTCAGATAGCCTGAACTTTTCTGCAAAGCGCTACAGGATTCATTTTATAAATTTCGTCCACCGAAGGAATTTATGAGCGTTTAAAACACACTATACCGGATTTTTCCCCGAATAATTTAAATTTTAAAATATTAATTGCATTTAAAAAAAACGAAAAATGTACACAAATGTAAAATTTCTTTCTCTATGACGAAGTACAATTTTTAAAAAAAAAATCTTTGAATTCTAGTCGGCAATCGTTGGGCAAGTTTTCTCCATAGGTTAACATTGAGGTGAGCGAATCCAATGGGGTTAGTACATAGCAGCCTTAACCCTTTCCGGGGCAACAACTTCCACCGTTTGCACGGTGCAGATTTTGTTCATGATTTTTTTAACCTAAAGAATCTTGAAAAATTTTCCAATTACAGGTTGCAGAATGTTTTGACTTCATTAAACTGATAACAGATGGCAGTACTAACATTTTTCTTTTCATTTAACTGCAATACATTGAATGCAAGTGAAAAAAGAATAGATTTAGGCGTTTTCACTGTGCAAACGACGCCCTTCAAAGGGTTGAGACACAGATGTTTCTTGACCGGATTCTATTACAACGTAGTCAAAGGTATTCTGCTCAGCTAGCATCGGTCTCGTAGACTTGCTTCAGTTATGACTCCGCAGAATATTCCTAAGGTAAAGACTTTGCAATTTTATTGGCTAAATTATTGAAAACGTTTAGTGTTAAAAAATGTTATACGTATCTCCTCAAATACCTCGCTAAATGAAATGCATGAACGTTTAATTCAAGGTGTCAGCTTTAACATTTTGAAGGCCCGACAAAGTTTCAGTCTACGGAAAACACTCTTAATTATATCAATGAAGAATTTAGTTTAATTCACTCAATCTTTTCCTTTTTGGTAAATTTAATCAACATGGTCCGTATAATTTGTCTTTATATTTCATAAACAATTTTTATTCGAAGTACTTTCATCTCTTACATTTACCGTTTTTTTTATTTTTATGCTGATTTTCCCCAACGTGTCGCTTGTCCTGGAAAAAAAAAACAACGCCAACTTTACTCCATTTTCCTTTTTCAGTACGTTTTCCTGTCAGTTTTCAAAAATTCGATGTCACGCTTGGCCAATTTACTTCTTAAATTATATACATAAGCTTTTACATTTCTTTCTCTTTTTTATATTTTCAGATACCAAATAACTTTAACAAGAGCAGGAAAAAACGTCATTTTAAGTGAAACATATCTAGTTTTTTTTAGAATAGAACTGGCGCAGAAGTCTCCAGCAAAAAAAAAAAAATTAAATGCCTCAAAAGGATTTTATTTTTTCTTTATCATTTGCTAAAGTATCATGTGTACAGTTCTGTATAACTGTATAAATTTATTAAGTTAACCATAATGCAATGATATCTGATAAAGTATTGTAAATGTTTTGTAAATAAAACCTTTTGATAATATGTTTCATATATATTGCAAAACTGGGGTATAATACACTGGGGTAATAAACTGAGGTATTGCAAAAATATTTTTGAGTTACTGGAGTTAAATTTAGGGTACTGGGTGTCGTGAACCCTCTTTCTTACACCGGTTCACTTAGGTTCTTTTTCTCTGTGGCATAGGGACAAATGGGGTAGTGCAAAAATGAGTCGTCAGTGAACAAGACGAACATACATTTATTTACAGATTTAACATTTAAACAGTTTCACACAGAACATAAAAATTGAAGAAAACTCTGCACGAGGTGGGCAAGCCTGCAATATCTTACCAGACCTCGGCTATCCTACACTCTAATCTAGCTACCGATCAATTAATTGACTGGAGGCGAGACGAGCCTGCTTTTATCTTGCCAGGCCTCCTGAAACTACTCTCAGAGATTCTCTTTCTCTATCTTAATTAACTGGAGGCGAGACGAGCCTGCTTTTATCTTGCCAGGCCTCCTGAAACTACTTTCAGAGATACTCTTTCTCTATCTTAATTAACTGGAGGCGAGACGAGCCTGCTTTTATCTTGCCAGGCCTCCTGAAACTACTCTCAGAGATTCCCTTTCTCTATCTTAATTAACTGGAGGCGAGACGAGCCTGCTTTTATCTTGCCAGGCCTCTTGAAACTACTCTCAGAGATTCTCTTTCTCTATCTTAATTCTAATTACCAAGTAATTACCTAACCAGAGGTGAGACGAGCCTTCTTAAATCTCGCCAAACCTCCGTTCCCTACCAGAGACGCTCTCCGTCTGTCCCTTTCTTACAGACTCACCGCGACCCCTCTTGGGTTCAACGCCCCCGCAGCCAATTCTCTGATTAGTAGAGGGGTGGGGGAATCACGGGGCACAACATTTTTGCTTTAACCAGCGCTACGTTTCAAACATTACACTACACTGGGCTTGTGACGCGTAGCTAGATATACATGTACATTAAAGCTAAACAGTATACACATACGAAAAAAAATTATATATGTGTCCATAATTAGCATTTTTCTTGTATTAAATTACACCTTAGCTAAAAAAGTATATGATCAATTTTTTATTTGCTTTTAATTATCTGCTTATGATATTGTATACCAATTTCAGATAATTAAATAAATGTAAGCATGATTGTAAATATTTCCACATTTATATTTTCTAATTAATAATTGCTACAACAATATTAACAAATTAATAAGTTTTAGTAAATACAATTAGACTAAAATTTTACATACTGTTGGGTGAAGGTTAGTATTTCAAACCGGTAAAATAGGATTTTCAAATGATTTGTTTTTCTTCATAAATGAAGTAAATGTTTATAAAAAATGCTAAAATTGACTGTAGGATATGAAGAGCATACTATTAGCATATTATTAATAAAGATTCTCTTGTTTTAAGGAAAAGAAATACGCATGGAATACTTCAATATAAGTTAAGACTTTAAAATAACATTTTAACAGATTGAAATACTTTCAGTACAAATTGAAATTTATTTTGTATGTATGACCTCAGTGCAAGTAACATTATACTTTCCTAAAGAATCCATTGACTCTTAAAATGATAATACTTTTGAACGTCCATAATACCCTCCATAAAAAGTGAAAATCTGTGCGATTTCTAAAATATGGGTTATAAAGAGGAAATTTTCAGTCTTCTATTACCTTCAACATTTGAGACTCGGGCAATAAGACATTTTTCAGAAGTACGTGTTTTCTGCACACACAGTTCGAAATCGGAATTGGATTATTTTGAAAATTCCTTCATAAAGCGGAAAACTTGCGATTTAGCCAATGGCAACATTGTTCTTTCATTTATATGGAAAGGAATTAAGTACTAAGTATCTTCATGTGTTGCTGTGCACTTTCCCAGTTTCTTATATTTAGTTATTTTGTATAATTATTGTTATATCCTCTTTTGTGTCGTGTTTTAGCAATTACCTCTCTTGACAGTTGCCTTGTGTGGATCGGCAACTCCCTACGCGTATCGTTTTGGTGTCAATTCTAACACAGAGTGCGTGCGTTTTAAGCTCAGCTTCTGTTCCCAAAAGTCGTATAGGCTTTTAAAAATCAAAAATATTGATTTATAGGGAATATTTCCAGGTTCTTGCCTACCCTATTAACATTCACTTGTTCTTGTCATATCTATTGTTTACGTGGAGTATCAAAAAGGCATTTTTTTGACGTTGAGCGTATTAGTGTAGATCTTCGAAAGCAATTTTGGACATCATTGAGAACTGATATTGGCAAGGCTTATATAACCAAATTTTCGCAATTTCCGCACAATTTTAAAGGTCCTAAAATCTTTTCCTTGTATTAGGTCATTCACAATCGGCTTTTACGCCGGCCTCAGCCAATGGCGGCTCCCCCCCCCCCAAAAAAAAAGAAGCCCGGTGAATCTTTTTTTAATACTCTAAAACTATATAATCATAGACCTAACACTAAATGAGTTTAAATTTAAAATGAGACGATATTTATTTCTTATATATACATTCGCGCACCCAGGATTTAATCTTGGAGGGAGCCGAGTTGAACAGATAAAAATATCTGTGATGCAATATCAATATTCATAAAGCAATATCTATTTCTATTTTGGGGGGGCAGGGCCCCTTTGCCCACCCCCTGGGTTCGCCACTGGCCACTGTATATATATATATATATATATATATATATATATATATATATATATAAATAACCCTAAGAGCCGACGTTCCCCTCCCCCCCCCAAAAAAAAAAAACTCTGGATTGGATCCGCCCCTGGCCTCAGCTGCTTTGATACTTTCATGGGCAACACACGGCGGTACCTTCCAAATCTCCAGAGTTAGCGAATTTCCTTAGTGAGTAATATTCACCTATTCTCCCTCCCAGTTCCGACAGCTAAGTTATTAATCAGCTATCTTAAATGTTACATATGTTGCAGATCCTACCCGGGGAAAAGCGGCATGATGTAACTGTAAAGTATTATGAGAAAAATATAGATATAGAAACAAATATACAGTAAACAGGGTAGCGGCAAAAAATATATGGAAATCCACGACCGCCGTAAAATTTTTCTCATAGTTAAATCGTCTATAATATATTTTACATACTTTGGAAAGAATGTTTCGTTTACATTTCTATGCTTTAGTGTAATATTTAATGCCTTGCATTTCAATATTACGATCCAAATTTTCTATTTCAGGCTTGTTTTATCCATGTTCACTCATCTACGTCGTGCATATATATTTTGAGATGTAGAAAAAATGAACAAAACATATACAGCAGAAGTCCGAACATATTTTTATCCCTCGGAGTAAATTCAGACTGTTAAAACATTTTATGTTGATCCTGTCTTGTTTGATCAAAGCGTTTCTTCGAAAACTATTTTCCTTTTGTCAATAGACGCGAAAAGCTATTTTCCTAGCAATTTCCTTTTATTCCCTTAAATTGTTTTATTAAGTTTATTCTTGGTCTCACGGGGACACAGAAAAAGGTAGTATGAAATTAACTATTTTATGGCTATATCTAAAGGCAGTTATAAATGTTAGTTCATATACGATAATAAATATAAATAAGACCTTTTCTGTGTAATGTAAAAGTTGTTTGCAAGAACCTCTTAATGTTAAAGTTCAATGTACCATAATTATTGTAAATTACAGTAATAAATGCTTCCGAGAAAAGGGTTGTATATGCATAATTATTTTGGTCGAGAACAATGGAATATATTTTATGAGAAACTTTTTATAACAAAATTTTTTTATGCATAACTTTAAACGCGAACTGTTTAATACGCATTTATAGAACCGTTACTAACTCAACAAAAAAAACTAATATTATTTCCATGAAATATAACGCCGGACGTAATCAAGGAACATTCAGCGATTAATACATTCAGTTTCCTTCCCTGTTTAACTTTTTATCTTGTTGTCGTTCGTTTTCTTGTACTTTTCATCTCGTTGTTTTTGTTTATTGCATGTCATTGGAAATTTAAAAAAAAATCTTTAATTTAATTGAAAATCCTCGTTATTTTCTGATACCCATATTAACTTGGTGGTATGGGTACATACCGGGTGTTTCAAAAGTCGCGAACATCAACCTTTGTGGTTGAGTTTTAAAGACAGATGAATTATGTTAACAAACATAATAAAGGACAAACAAAGGTTGAACGATTATCTTTATTGTCAGGTGTCAGACATGGTCAAATCACAGTAAATGTTCTAAATTATGTCCGTTTTCCTGGACACACAATCGAACACTTTTTACCAGATTAGTCGACACTTTACAAAGTGTGTGAGAAGTAATGTCCGATATTGCATGAAGGATGTTGCTACAGCAATAATCTCCATACGCTTGATGAACTTAAGAGTAAGACTGTTTACGCGCAGGCTTCTTAGACAAAGGTAAGAAATATTAGAAGTCATGTGTTTATAGGGTAATGTTGCTGCAAGGTGTTTCACCTCCTCATAAGAGCCGATTCTCAGTTTTAAGTACTTCAAAAGAAAATTATGAATTAAAATTTGATTCTCAAGGGTTAAAGTTGTCACTTTTAAGTGCCGGCCGTTCAAATATCTAAATTTTAGATAGTTGAACACCAAACGCTCTTAGTTGTAATGAGTAATTTTAGTAAAAAAATTAAAAATCGTAAAACCGTAAAAATCAAAAACTGAACAGCTTGCTGTCTCGACGGCGTTGCTCTCCCCTCGCTGTGAGTCAGCTTGTTTTTCCTGCTCTGAAATTGAACTCTCTTTGCACGTCGACATATGCTTGTCAATCTTTGTTTTCCACTATGAAATACTTAAAATCAAACTACCGATCAAGCCTCACTGACACTCTTTTGGACCAACGCCTGAGAACTGGGAATTCAACTTATGTACCACATTACGAGTTGGCCGCAGATTTGCAGGGTCACATATCGCATTAATTATCAATTTTGAGATTGTTTTATCTAAATAAAAATTTTAATTTATGTATTAAAAATTTATGTAGCATTAATATTTTCACGTTTAAATATTACCGCCCCCCTCCTCTTCATCCAGCGGTGCCCGTCGAACTCCCGCATTTCTGAAATATGTCCTTCTAGTAAAACAGGCTGCCGACCCCTGACTTAGACTGTCACTTATAAACGTCAATAAACAGACATTTAGTCACGTGGAAACGTAAAGTGAAGTTTTGTTGGTGGGGATAGATATAACAATAAAATATGTGAAGTATAATATCATGGAAAATATAGTATACTGTAGCGTCACTACAAGGCTGATAAACTCTCTGAGGCAATTTGAAGAAATTTCACAACTATTTATCCATACCAAGAAAGACAGAGTTCTAATTAAAAGCGAAGGCCAAATTTTTAAAACAAAAACTCAACAATTTATTAACAAAAATAATTAACATTTAAACAGTGCAACATATTCAATTAAAATCCCGTGCAGATTCACAACGTACCGAGCCTATAACACACATCCGCACAGGCCGCGTTCTCTAGCGTCTCTCTCAATGTCTGGATTTTCAGACGGGGTGGAGGGGCCGGCAGATTATCGGCTGACAGCTCTTCTTAGACGCCGAACTTTATTACATTGCAGAAACGTTAAGAATCCCCCTACGTGTTCCGAACTGGTGGAACCGAGCAACACATTCCTTGAAAAATACGCAGCTGTGTTTCAAGCTCTTGTGAGGTCTCGGGAAAAATAAGACCATTTTTCTAGTACTCTACAATACAAAAGTAAGTTCAAGGTTTAATCTCACTATAATATATATGTTCAAGATAAAATAAATACCACTTTCTACTTTTATAATAAAAGCAATTAAATTATCAGTGACAATGCATATACACACACCTAAAACTAAATACCAGATGATAAATCATATGCATAATCATACAAAAAAATAATTTCTCCAATATACGAAAAGTACCATCAATATCACTCCGAGCTCATAATAAATGGCGGGATGTCTAACAAGTCAAATATCGTGTACGAGGCGTTTATTGAAGTTAGCTTCATCAAATTTATCAAGAAGTTCGTTCACGAAGAGGGAATTTATTGCCTTGGCAAAAGAAAAAAAACTCCACCTCTAACTGCAAAGACATTCTGCAGGTGTGAGACCTTTCGTACATGTTAAGAAAGGAAATAAGTTTATAGTTATGCAGATTAAATTCTTCTATGTCATATGTCTTCAAATATATTTTCAAGATAAAATGTAGATGTCACAGAAATTGTCAAGAAAAGAGAATTTTCAAATCATCTGAGAGTATATCTACAAATATCAGCGAACATGATAATTATTTTGAATATGAGAGATGTTATGGAATAAGGTGAATATGTCAATTTATTTTCAAATTTTATTTGGATCCTTTATTTGTAAATATATGGTTCTTCGTAGTGTTTTTCAAATTAGGATTTATGCTAATGCTTATTGCTTTCGCAAATTATTTTACCTTCCGGCGGGGTTGCAAGTAAAGTGTAATTTTATCACAAATTTACACGTTCTTCATAGACATATGTAGAGTTATATTTTGATTCCTTAAAAAAATTTCAACTTTCCTTACTTATTGGCAACTACCACTGAGATGGTTTAAATGGTAGTCTCTAGATTTTAAATGCGTAGTTTATTTTAAAATATAATTCCTTGTGTAATTCAATTTTTGACTTCAAGAAAAAAAATTAAATTTTTACCTTGCAGAACTGTAGCAGTTCATTTGAAGAAAAAAAAAGGTTTCATGGGAAATAATACAGGAAAATTAACGTAAAAACAATAAAACATTTTCGTGATGCAGAATAACAACATAATTTCTACATTCAACTAATGAAAAATAGAGTGTAATAAAGACTGTGCCAATATTTACAACATTACAATCTCATAGACATAAAAATTTAAATTTTGACTGCATTCAGATGCATTTGTGAGGGTAATTTTATTTGCTTTGTAGTTCCCACGCGTAAATTCTTGATATATGCAGCCCCATACATTATTTCTAAACCCTCAAAAGTAAATATTGATCTATAAAGTCTCGTATCTCAGTACACAAATATTAGAAGAGTGTAATAAGTTTCTCGTTTAGGTACTTTATATATTCCGTTACATATTTTAGTACATATATTAACCTTTTCCTTACGGGGTGGGATAGCATGTATCCCAAGAATACTGACCCAAGAATTTATATAAATATATATATATATATATATATATATATATATATATATATATATATATATATATATATAAATATATGTATACATATAAATATATATAAATATATGTATATATATGTATATAAATATATATATATAGATGTATATATATATATATATATATATATATATATATATATATATATATATATATATATATATATATATATATATATATATATATATATATACCGGGTGGCCATAATTAAACTGACAGTGCTCACAGTGTTCTGTAGCGCGATCTATTTGCGAGAATGACGCCACATTTTGTAGGAAGATTAAACAAGACGGGGGACGAAGGATTCCGCGAAAATATAAATTAGTTCCAAAAGTCACCGCTAGGGGAATATTTGGCGCTGTGTAATAGAAAATAGTGTGTTAAGAAATGCAAATTAATACGGAATAAAATTACCTTTTATTATGCACATTTTCTTATTTAGTTCAAGTGCAATATGGCAACACTTTTAGAAAAAGCGCAAAATCTACATAAACACCGATAAAGTCTCGTGATCTGCAATATCACGTACGCTGAGCAGAAGAAGAAGTTCTTTATTCAAATTTCACGTTACATCCATTGGCACAGTGCCAGCTTCTTGGGTTTTAAAAGGCAATGTGTTACGTTTCGAATTAATCGGATTGAAAGTTTATGTGCAGTGTCTCCTTCTTTAGTCGAGCGTGCGTTACTGGTCAAATTCTTTTACCTCAACCAGTGCAACGCTTCAGCCGCTCTTCGTGCTTTTAGAACGCACAAAAGCACATTAGATAACATATCATGGACTGTACGGGAGATTCCTGCAGACATGTTACTTTCTTCTGTTGTGCATACTGTGCACAGAATGCAATATGTGGTCCACAACAACGGCAACCACATTGAACCTCATTTGAATGCAAAATAAAAGGCAATTTTATTCCGTATTAATTTGCATTTGTTAACACTCTATTTTCTAATACACAGCGCCAAATATTCCCCTAGCGGTGACTTTAGGAACTAATTTATTTTTTCGCGGAATCCTTCGTCCCCCGTCTTGTTTAATCTTCCTACAAAATATGGCGTCATTCTCGCAAATAGATCAAACTACAGAACACTGTGAGCACTGTCAGTTTAATTATGGCCACCCGGTATATATATATAACCCACTTAATGGCTAGTCTTACAAAGGGGGTATGAAATTTCCCTTTCTAAAGAGGGAATCGGAGAAATGGGCCCCGTAAGCTAAAGGTTAAAAACCATGACCCCTTTTTTTATGCAACATAGCAATGGAATTAAAAATGTAAACTGTTACATGTTTGCAAAGTTGGAATTTTTTTTTTCTCCCAAAACAAAATAATTATTTATGTACTCTCTCTAAATATTGAACTAAAGAGTGCAAATGAATCGGTCATTTTGTAAAGGCGACATCTCCCCTTTTCTCCAACTTTTCTGCCCCTCCCCCCACCCCCAAGTTTAAAACAATATTAACAAATTATATTTTTGCATCAGGATTTATGCCTTATAAACATAATAAATACTAAATTTAGTCTAACTAATAATACATGAAGGCGAGCTATAGTTTTTTGGATTCTCATGAAAAATTTTAAAAAATGGAGATGACTCCATTTCAAAATAACCGATTCAACTAAGGTTATAGTAATATTGTTCACATTAGGTTCGAATAGACGCCATCCACATAGTAAAGTGGTTGGCGTTCTCAGCTGCCACGCAGTGGGATTGGGTTCAAATCCTGAATAAGGCTTGGTCATTTCCGTGTTGTTCCCTCATAGGGAGTAATGCTGGCTCCCTATAATGGGATCCTTAAATGGTGCCTTAAATATATCCTTAAATATATCCTTAAATATATCCTTAAATGGTGCTCCCATAATACTGTATCCATCAAAACATCACGGATATTCATGGGCCAATGTCAGAAGAAGTACCCACCGTCAACAGACAAGTGCCTTCCACATTGAAAAAAAATGTTCGAATGGAAAAGAATTTTTTTTTAAATTCGAACGCATAGAATTTTATTTATTAGAGTAATTTTAGACGTGTATAAATTTCCATGCTTGAGTTCTTGTCTAAGTTTTTGCGTGATTATAAGAGAGTTGTACTTTTCATGTTTAAATTCTTATACGGTAATTTCCTGACTCTACTTCGCAGTCGTAAATTTCTCTGATGAAAAAGAAAACAAAAATTCAGGTAGTCTCTTCAGGTATCGTAACTACCACGGGTTATTAACGTAGGATTACTTATCGCTGCATACCTCTTTTGTATGTATATATGTATGTATGTGTTATGTATATATGTATATATATATATATATATATATATATATATATATATATATATATATTATATATATATATATATGTCAAGGATTTAGTGGGAAAAGAATAATTATTCTAAATTTAAAGGGGGCTTAGTAATTAATTTATTGTCGTGGCGTAATTCGCCACTATTCTCATATCTTGGTTCGAAATGCATCGAGAGAAATCGGGGAAATTCCCTTTGGATTGATTGACATCTGTGGCCACGCCTATGGTTCATCGCCGGTGTATGCGTCACAGAGATCATGTGGGCATGCGCGGTGGCTTTGGATGGCAGAAAAACAATAGCGTTTAATCAGACGGCGGGAAATTCTTGATGGAGATAGTCACGCGTCGCTTGGGAGCTTGGTGACTCTTGGATTTAATTTATCAGATTGAATCAGGTAGCTTAAGATTTTGGAAATAAACGATGTTAGATATATTAATTGTAGTTCTTTGCCACGGGCCATTTAATTCATTGACTGCTATAACTTTAATAATTAAGTAAAGATAGATTAAGAAGGAGAAAAGTTTGGTTGTAAGACGACGTACTGGGAAGGGTGTAAGTAGAAGCTTGTCATATATATATATATATATATATATATATATACGTGTATATATATATATACAGAGGCTGTTCGCACATTTTTTAGACGATTTTGGTAAGCGGTAATAAAAAATCGTTTGCTGCAAAAGAAATAATTGCAATTGTACTATGTTTATAAAAGTCAAAATTATCGTCTACTACTTGAAAGTTTTGCTTTTATTCAAAATGGCGTTTTTAACAAAGCAGTGGTTCGAAGGCTACATTTATACTCTTTCCGAAGAGAAATATGCATACTCCGTTATCCAAAAACGATGTGAGAATCATAGTTTAGTGATATCTAAAGCGTCGATAGGTAATATCGTCAACAAGAAAGGAAAAAAACATCAAATTGGAGCTTCAAGTGGGTCAAAAATGCCAAACAAGTATCCAGGGAAAAAACGGACATCTTCGACTATTGCAAAGGTACGTTGTTTAATGTTAAAAGAAAATCCCCCTAGTCAAAGGACAGTTGCAAAATTATTAAAATGCTCGGTGTCCACCGTAAACAAACTGATAAACGTTGATTTAAATCTTAAGAAAGCGAAAAAACGCAATGTGCATCGTCTTCTTCCAAATCATATCGCTAAACGCAGGACACGCTGCAGAATTCTATATGAGAAACACTTATCCAAAGAAAAATGGAAAACAGTTGTCACAATAGATGAATCATGGGTGTATTTAAATGATTGCCACAAAAAAAGAGCCATTTATTATCATAAAAGGGGAGAAAAAATTTAAGTGCATGGTTCAAAGAATCGAAAGAAAGTTTTTCTAAGGGATTCATGATTGTTGCTGGTTTTTCTTATAATGGCAAGTTAAAAATAAAGAGAGTGGAAAAAAATGTCAAGATTAACTCCAAATACTATCAGGAACATATTTTATCGCCAATTTTTCTGAATGAAATACCATCGCTTTACCCACTGTGCCATCAATCTGTGAGACTCCTTCAGGACAAAGCTAGCAGTCACACATCAAAATCCACTGTAAATTTCCTAAAAGAAATGGAACAAAAAACTGGTATCAAGGCCATACCTTTCACTGATATCCCTACTAAATCTCCCGATGTATCATCTATGTATTTTTGTGCTTTCGGACTTTTAAAATCTGCATTATCCAAACGTCGTCCCAAAACCCTTACAGGACTCTGGAAAGCTGTTCAGGAGGAATGGGACTGAATACCTCTTCTGACACTTCAAAAGGCATTATTATCCTGGAAATTGCGGTGTCGAAAGATAGTTCAGAATAACGGATGTCAAATAGAACATTTAAAACACAAGAATTTTATGTAATTTAGTTTTGTGAATACAATATACATCGTCTAAAAAATGTGTGAACAGCCTCTGTATATATGTAAAAATTTTGACGCATTTTGGTACTTTTCTGTTTAACTGTTTACTTTTTGTCCAAGCGATACAGACTGCGTTTGGTACGCTTGCAAAATTATAACTCGTGAGGTACGGATGGACGGTTTTACCGTCTGAAATTTTGCTTTTCAGAGGACAGTTATGGAGGATCGTAATCCTATGTTAAAATACTTCTATAATTCCCGTTGGCGCGGCGTATTATTCACAACTGCCCGTGTAAACATGCTTCTCTCGATACACATTGCTCTACTACAAGATAGCGCAACTAAATGATGTAATTAAAGCGTTTGACATCTTTTACATCTAAATGTGAAACGTAATCATCGTTATTATTTCTGTGGAAGCATCAGTTGTAACGACTTTTTCAATAACAAGATAACAAAATGGTGGAATGGTATATAATTGCAAGTAATACGGGAGACTTCCGTTTGTTCTTGTTTTTATTGTTTCCTCACAGATCTCCTTACAAATTATTGCCAACTCCTTATGCAATTTAGATTATGGCAATCAAAATTTACAGATAGCAGTAAGGGTATGTGTCAAGTGAAATTTCGGTGCTTTATTCTACGACAAAATACTAACTCTTGTGGCACAGTCTGTGATCAATAAAGTAAAATATTTTAGAAGCTCACTTTCAGAAGCAAATATTTACCCGGCATTATCTTAGAACGCTTCGTAAAATACACAGCGGCCTATTACCAGCATCAAGTGATTCAAAAAATTGTTACATATAATCCGGGAAATACAGATAGCAATTTAAGGTATATGCTTTTACTTAATTAAGACGCAAAAATTGAAATTCAATTCTTGATATATGCAGACACGTACTTAAATATATAAGTTATTGTCAATTTTCTTGTATGCAAAGTGAGTATACCATAAAATGGGGTGAGATTATGCTAGGTGGGATGAGAATAGGCCAACACGGAATTCATAAAATCAGTGCTTTGTAGTGGCTTGTTAATAAAGCTACTATTTTTATCATTTACCACGGGGGGCAGTGGTATGCTGGTACAAATCAACAAGTGTTATCACGCTCCTCTGATACAATCTTTGTGACTCCAGCAATTTTCAACAATTCACTATTTTATCAACAATTCACTATTTTATATTATTTTCAACAATTCACTATTTTTCAACAATTCACTATTTTATCATTTTGTTGCAACCCGTGAAAAGTGTCGGTTCTCCTGGTATGAAGGATTAGTTTCACGCACTGGTAAGTAATATATTTTTACTATTCACCTGCTATCTTAAGTCTTATCTGTGGAGTTTCATTACAGTACCTATTTTGGTTGTCATGTTATCACATTATCAATAACATATATTCACTTGATGTGGTGAGACTGTGCCACCCTTTTTTGGTTATTATGTATACTGTAAGCCTTTAAATGATAAATTATTGGCACAACTCTAACTATTAGAATGAATAGAATTATTGCATTAATTCCTTTATTTAAAATATTTTAAGAAACTTTAACTCTCTGCATCAAAAATGTTTTAACAAAGCAACATGTTTTAAAAATCAAGTAGCATGGGCTGTATGCTAAGAGAATTGGGTGTCATCTCGGCAGCCCTTTTTTCACAAGCGGTGCACTTAATTGTCTTCCCCCTCCCCCATATGTGCTCTTCTGGGAACTTTAAGGAACGATAAAGGAAGAACATAATAATGACATTTTTCCGTTCCAGAAAGTCACATCTGTTGCAGGTTAACCATGACCCGATGTCGGCTGCCAAGTAGTTTGGAAACAGAGGAGTGATGAAGTGATGAATGGCCGATGCAAGATAGGACCCCACGCCTGGACAATACGGGCGTTCCTTAGTGTCGCCTAAGTGAGAGATGACAGTCAGAGAAAGGCACGAGCGAATGTGATGCAAAGGACCCGGAAATGAGAGATATTAATCGTTTCTGGAAGATTCGAGGCCTTTCGAAAAAGAATCGGAGGAGGTGTTAAAAGGGCGGTTGCTCTTTGTCTGAAGAGACTTGCTGTGCCGACGACGTTGAGAGCGGTCGTGTTGTGAAGGCTGAGGCCTGTTTTCTTAGAGATGCACGGGGTTGCTCTTGCTTGAGACAGAGACCGTGGTGTAATCTGAATTTGGCTTTGGTTAGCCATTGAATTATTGTTCCTGCATACAATATACTTTCTTGTAAACACTATCGGAGGTTTTATTAAAGCCTTTTGTATATATAGTAATCAAGTCCCTGTTTCGTATTTGTGAATTATTTTCATCAAGTTTTGGTAGCTTTGGGCCACGATTCCATATGGGTAATATTGACGACGAGGATGGTGCTAACCACTTGGACAGTCCACCAAGACAAAAATATTACGATCATTCTCAAGAGGACAAGAGGAATCAAAAAAGGAGAATGCAGTTGCTGAAGGTGTCTCTGCAACCACAGCAGATTTCAGAGTAAGTGACATCTTGGCTGTTTCATATGAAGGGAGAGTCTATCCGGGTCAAATGCGCAGAAACTTTGATGAGAGTGGGGAAGCTTATGTTTCCTGTAGGGTGAAAAAAAGGCAAATTTTGGATTTGGCCAAAAAAGGCAGATGAAATTTGTTAATTTTTGAGAAAAAATATTTTTTTATTTAAAATTAACTGGCAGTGTTCTTGCTTCAAAGTAAGAGGTGTGTGAATATGCCACGACTGAATCCATGGCAACTATAAAGGAGAAAAAGGGGTGGCCTAATCTCACCCCATTTTTGGGGGGGAGAAATTTTGCTCAAAAAAATTACCCCCACCACCAACAAGCACTTAATTTTTTTTCTGCTCCGAAATAGAAATCTGAAACGCGTATCTATCTTTCAGCACTAAATTCTTCCGATTGTGTTGGTAAATAAAGAAATGGCATAAAAATTACCTCAAAACATGACACAATCTCACCCTATTTTACGGTAGTATAAAAATATGAACATTTACATATTATTATCATTAGAAATTTATTATCCTTAATGCAGAATATTTATGTAACTATTCTATTTGACTATTGACCAGAGGAGTGTATTTTTGTCTTCAACATTGTTGAACACATTAGGTTCTCATAAATTTTTGCTCCATGTACATTGCAAACCATTTGTGATAATTCTTTTAACTAAGTCGTAGTTTCTATGTGTAAATTCCTGATATATGATGTCCTCTTCTAAAGCACTCAGTTAAGCCCTTATCAGAATGTACAGCAAAAAACAATTGTAAACTATATTACCGGAAACGTTACTTTGGAATTATTACTTTTTTATTATTATCAATTTACTGCTTGGAAAATTATTTTTATGTGTTTCCTTTCCATAAATATTTATTTATTTGGGACGGCGGATAGTAAATTATGTACTATTTATTTACCATCCATTAGAATTCTAATTTCGTTTAATAACTTCTCATATTAAGGAAGTTCAATCATATATGAATGTGCAAGGTCATGAAAAGAATGAAAGAAATACAAGTAAAAAAGAGCAGAGGCATGTTGAATCAATCAGTTGGATGAAAGTGAAGAGGAGTAAGTTGATTAAGCGAACCGTAGATCTCTTGGTTCAGTTTGCGGTAACTTAGGAAAATCTCAAGATGATTGAACATATTCAAACCTGTATCGAAATTCGTACACAAATATTGTGATGACAGCAAAATGGTGCCAAGCCTACCTGTTACATCTTCAATAAGTAAAAAATACGTTTGAAGACATTGAAAGGAATATTCGATTGAAGAAAGTAGGGTTCACTGCTAAACATGATGTTTAATATGCTGTCTGGAACGTTAAAGAAACTCCTTAATTTGTCAGAACTCTATCATGCCTTTGTAGTTTTCCATCTACAGCTGAAATATCAATCATCCTCATCCACTTTCTTCATCTATCGTACCTGACATCAGTGCTCATTTACATGCATTATTCTATAGGCTGATACACTTGACAAAGGTTCCGAATATCCTGTAATAACTCTTACTATGGCGAAGCAATCTGTACAAAGCATCGTACAATGTGCTCCCCTGTAGATGGCACATCACATCAAATGGTTCACAAGTAAGGCGTGGTTCCGTTTGTCGGGTTATTTTAACTTGCAAATTACCCGTATTTGGGCCGCTGAAAATTTCTTTGCCACTCCAAAAACACCGCTCCATGATGATACAATTTGGTGCGTGGTGCGCGATGTGCACATCATAAGCCCCATTTTCCTTGACACCGATATTACCTATACAATTTTGAACAGTTCGTGAATTAACCGGATGTAATCGTGAGTTAATGGAGAATTACATCCAGCAAGATGGAGTAACGTGTCACCCATGTACAAGGAGCATGGCGGAAATTGAGTTTTTCATCTGCAACAGAGTAATTTCAAAAAGGCTTTGGCCGCAATGATCGCTGAATCTCACACCACCGGACTTCTGCCTTTGGAAAAATCTATTTGATCAAGTCTCGCACTGTGGAAAATTCAAAGGAAAACATCCTACGGGATTTTGCTGCTATCCCCCATTCATATCCCTGCCAATGCGTTCAGGAACATGGAGCAAGTCTCTGGCAGAAAATGAACATCACTTCCAGCATCTCATGTTATGCAATCGATTACGCATACATCAAGGAATGAAACGTATTTTTTTTGGTACTGATTGCTTCGCACTAGTGAGAGTTATAACAGACTATTTGAGGTCTCTTTCGAGTGAATCGCCCTATTTATGCCACTGAAAATGGTAAGTCTTTAAACAAAATCGGATTTATTTCAGAAAGAAAGATAGAAGTCCAACTCAGTTTAAGCGATGTCATAAAATTAGAATGCGTTTATTAAGGGTTTCATATACGCATGTTCCTTATAACGATCATCTGGTAATATCGACTTTCGGACCTTGTGTTCATTACCCTAGTCCGATATTCTATTTTACATAACTATTTCTGGGATATGAGGATTTATCATTCTAAAAGGCTAAGGGCCTGTTCACATAGGAGTCCGTTGCGTTGCGTTAAGGAAAAGATGACGTTGAGACAAAAATAAACCAATCATAGGCCTCCAAACGATTAGCAATGAAATTTTTAACGCGTATGATTGGTTTATTTTCGTCTCAACGTCATATTTCCCTTAACGCTACGCAACGGACTCCTATGTGAACAGGCCCTTACTCCCTTAAAACCCATGCCCTTCATGACCATCCGGTAATACCGACATTCGGACCTTGTGTTCATTACCCCTAGTCCGATATTCTATTTTACAGAACTATTTCTGGGACATAAGGATGTATCATTCTAAAAGGCTTACTCCCTTAAAACCATGCCCTTAACGACCATCCTATAATACCGACATTCGGACCTTCTGTTCATTACCCTAGTCCGATATTCTATTTTACAGAACTATTTCTGGGACATAAGGATGTATCATTCTAAAAGGCTTACTCCCTTAAAACTCATCGACCATCCGATAATACCGACATTCGGACCTTGTGTTCATTACCCCTAGTCCGATATTCTATTTTCAGAACTATTTCTGGGATATGAGGATGTATCATTCCAAAAGGCTTACTCCCTTAAATCACATGCCCTTAACGACCATCCGGTAATACCGACATTCGGACCTTGTGTTCATTATCCCTAGTCCGATATTCTATTTACAGAGCTATTTCTGGGATATCAGGATGTATCATTCTAAATGGCTAACTGCCTTATAACCCATGCCCTTATTTGAAAAATAATCTTTTACATACTGACATAACACTTAAGTAACAAATATTGATGATACGCAGTTATTCATCAAATTCTAGTTTAGTAAAATGCTCTGAAAGTGCCTTTTTTTTACTCTTATGGTTGCTTTCCTTAGCATCTTAAAGCCTTAAAAAAATTGGAAATTTAAAATAAAAGAGAGATAAATAACACTTTGTTCCATTTTGTTTAAATACGTCTTCGATCGTATATTTGCATGAAAATCTAAATCGCAAGAAAATCAAAATGCGAATTATGTCACTTTTTAGGCAGTAAAACGGAAGTTATATCCTATTTACAACCTGAAGCAGTAATTAAATACTTTTATTACCTAAATATGCGACAGTAAATGCCATAAATTCCTACAGGAGTATAATGCGTATCTAAAACACGCCTCGTAACCAGTACATAGTCTGACATGAAAGGCCTTAGTTTAACATTCTCAGATTGTTTATCGGTGCTATGACTAGAAATTGCCTGAATGTGTAATGAGGTTAGCAAGAATGATCGTTCATTCAACGTTATGAGAGATCGTATAATCTAAGCATAACCAGTTCATTTTATAGTCATAGGCACATGAAAGGAGGATAGCTATGTTTAGGTTCGCAGATGACCACTTAAATGGCTTTATTAGAGGTGCTTGAAAGATATTTCTACTGAACTACGCATAAATAATTTTATTATACAAAAAAACAGCCTTTTCTTCTTTAACAAAATTAGAAATGCTGGAATCACAACCGCGACAGAAAGCTTGGTTTTTTTTAAACAATCAGGCACTTTATAAAAATATTTGAACTGCCTTAAATTACGAAGCAGAAATGATACTACAGGAGTACTTAAACGCATTAAAATAATTCATAATGATACAATTTGGTGTGTGCTGCGCGATGTGTCAGTTGCACATAATAAGCCCCATTTTCCTTGACACCGATATTACCTAGACAATTTTGAACAGTTCGTGAATTAACCGGATGCAATCGTATCTTTCAGTAAGAGTAATTGTAATTGTTTTGCAGTTTTACCTGCAAGATGTTATATGAAGAAAAAAATATGATAATAGTTTATGTACAGAGCATTTTACTAAACTAGAATTTGATGAATAACTGCGTATCATCAATATTTCTTACTTAAGTATTATGTCAGTATGTAAAAGATTATTTTTCAAATAAGGGCATGGGTTATAAGGCAGTTATCCATTTAGAATGATACATCCTGATATCCCAGAAATGAATCCTTTAACAAATGCGGATACACTTGTAAGACATTCGCCTTTTGTTATTCACCATGAAGTCTTGCTGGCTACTATACAGTATTACGGGACCACCATTCATTGTTCCCTATATGGGAAAACGCTGTAACGACCAGAACTTCAACGGGATTTGAATCCAAGCCTCTTGCCTAGAAGCTTACGACGCTAACCACTATACCATGTTGAAGGCAGAGATTTTTTTTACACTAGTTATTCGCATTTTATACAAACGATTCATACTGTTATATTTTTAAAATATATTTTTTTAAACCAGAGACATGATCACGTGAGAGTAATTGTAATTGTTTTGCAGTTTTACCTGCAAGATGCTATATGAACAAAAAAAATATGATAATAGTTTATGTAATATATTATTCGAAAGCGGACGTTTTAATGCTCCTAGATGTATGAGATGGCGCACAAGGCAATGTAAAATATAAACAATAGAAATAAACAAAATTTAAAATTCAAGCATAGACTGCTAAATCACTTTAACATAAAACATATCCTGCAAAAGAAAACATAAAACATTTTCAATAGAGGATAGCGCAGAAGCTTCATATCCCCATAATGAAAAAACAAATAAATAATCCAACAGAGATAGATAAAAATAATACGAATATAGACAAAAAACAAACAGAAATCAAGCACTCTGGGCATCCACGCACCAACGGCAAGATTCTGTATAAGTGCCGGAACTGAACCATAAAACAACATAGAGGTAACCGACAGGTCTCGTCATCAGGGAGCCTAACCATATCAGTTACCTCAAGGGGAACTTTTTGAATAGGATGCAGGTAAGCCCAAAAGACATCCCAAGGCCCCGAGTGCCCCAAGGAAGCAATAAGTCAAAAAGAAAATGAAAAGACAAACACAACTTACAGTATGGGCTCAACGCACCGTACATGCAAGCACACAAATAATCCTAATGCAAAGTAAAAGATACATACACACCCCAATTACGTAAGTGACGGTTATGGCGCACAAGGCGTTTCATTCCGCATTGTCTCCAAGTCCTACGATAAGAAACGAGGCAAAAACTAATGTAAGATTTTTCTACAAGGAATAGTACAGAAGGAATGATTATTTGTGGAGATATTACAGAGTTTAATCGTGAACGCATGTAGAGTAAACGGTCAAACCAAGTGGAACTTGGTAGCGGAGCATAGTAGAAGAGAACTACGAGAGACGACAAGCAAGTAATTGTAGCGGAAGAATACTTGATGCTTAAAAGTTGTCCCAAGTGATTAAGTATAGATTACCAACTTTAGTACCTAATCTGTTGAACGTGATCTGTTTAACGAATCCTTCTATCCTTTAGATAAAAAATTCTTCAGAGAGATAACAATTATTTGTAAAGATGTGATCCGCGAGAAAAAGATAATTGGTCTTAAAGAGATCAAATTAAATGTTCAGGTCGTAAATACAAACAATTTGGCTTACAAAAGGGCTCTATCCACTAGAAATTTGTCAAAAATTTTAATGATTTTCTGTAATACTGCGGATTATATTATCAATAGAACCCCTAGACTTCAATTGGGGAATAAAAAAAGAATATCTATAATGCGAATAAATAAATAAATAAATAAATCGTTATTTGTTTATTGCCAGGAATAATTCAATATCTTTTAAAACTATCTTTCCTTTTAAAGTTTCATTCTTTGTATATACCTAATTAAGTTTAAAAACATCTTTTAGTGTTTTTTTAATTTCTTTCCAAATAACGATAAACATCCAATAAATTTCAAAATTACAAAATCTATTTATAAAATAATAATAGTTTCATGTTTAAATTTTTCTTTTCTTTTCTTTATTGTGATGATCATCGAATAAATAGCCTTTATTTTTCGGGGTTTATTGATATGAGTGATATGCTCAGTGTCCCTAATTATTGTACCATGAACTTTCAAACTAACAATGTTACCAATCCAGGTCCTATAACAAATATAGATATGTACCAAATTTCTTCTACAAGAGACCAATTATTAATAAATTCTAAAGCATCGGTATACTAAGGTGTTATTAACATATGACTGAACTAACTATACCTTTATTATCCTGCACAAACATAGCTAGCTCCATACACATAAACTCTGTCATTGAGCCTATTGCTTCAGTTAAGCTTAGTCTGCGGTTAAAGTTAAAAATTTCATCGAGCATGCAAATCTTGAAAATATTTCTCCTGGTCCTAAACTTTTGAAAAATACATTTATTATAACACTAGCAGAATGTACTTGCATTCTCTAAAAATGTATTACAAATATTTTTCTCAGACGTAGTGCATAACATTTCATAAAAATGTTCCAAATATATTTATTTTGACTGTTTATTTTTCCAGCAAATATATTACGAGATAAAATATACGAACGTTGGGATATTTTCAATGTAAATATTAAAAGAACGATATTATTAACTCACAGTCATTGTTCCCCAGAAACTTCCCAAACCATGTGTAAAATGTACATTTTAATATTTTTACGAAGGTATATAATTATATGTTTCTGTCAACGATCTTCGAAAACTGGCGACGTCGCTACGAGACTGTAAAACATTTGTTTGCAAGCTACTTCCTCCGTTACGGCCCTAATGGCGACGCCATTCGATTTCCTGATATCTCGTCGTCAGCATTTTCCGGATGGTTCACTGAAAACTTCAAATGAAATATTTCCCGTAATTATCTTTCATCATATTTATCGGTTACTCTGTTTAGAGGCGGAGTCTTCAATTACGATCTTTAGATAATATTCAGTTTGCCATGTTATCATTTTAAAATAGAATAATATATTTTATTCAATTAAATATGAGCATTTACATGCACGAATACCGAAATTAAATATTTTTAAGAAACAGACTGCTTGATTACATATATCTATCTATCTATCTATCTATCTATCTATCTATATATATATATATATATATATATATATATATATATATATATTGTAACGAGGAATTCGTTACAGGTTCCTTTATTTTAATTTAATTTAATTTAATTTGTGTAGTTCTCTTAAACTTTAAATTATAACTTTAATTTTAATCTTAAATCTGCTAGTTATGTTTCCTTTCCTTATCTGATAGTAATTTATTTTTTTCCCAGGCTCTTAGTCATGGGAGGTCTCTGTAACTTTTAAGTCCGTTCGGTCGGTAATTGAGAATAGCCTATCTTCTAACATCTGGCAGTGCAATTTGCCGTCCTATATTCTTTAAGTCTTTGTCAGCTAGGTCCCCTAATTGCTAGCCTCGTGTCCACGAAATAAGATGTCTTTTCTTCCCTGTTTCCGTGTTTTTGTTAACAGCATTGATGGGTCTTTTTAAGCTATTAAACTCCGTTTATGATAAAGGCTCCAGTTTCCCTTTTCCGCGCCTGCGGCGAACGTAATTTATTACGATTCTCTTGCATGGGAAACAGTTTTTCTCTGAACAGGCGTTTGGGCTTCGCGCTGCTTGACCAGCTCCTCTGATTGGTTAAGCTCAGCCAGTCTCGGCCAATGAAACTCCTTAAAAGGGTTCTTCTGGCATTTTCTTCTGGCAAGAGGAATGTGGTACTTAAGGTTTCCAGTTTTGGCGATGCTTCGCGTATTTTATTTTATGGACACAAGGTGTTGGCAATGTGTTGAGGCGCTGTTAAGGTTGTCTTTCTCCTCTCCCTTCTGCACGCCTTGGCGAGATTGGTTGTGCGGCAACCTTTCTCTCCTTGCGTTGTCCAGGGCTGAAAAAAAAAGAGAGGCGATGCAGAGATTCAGAATTCTTTTTCTGGGTAGATAAAAACTTGCTCTAAGAGACCCTGAGCCGGGCTTTCGGTCCTTTTTGGTTTGGCCGTGGCTTGGTGAGGGGGATGTTTTTTTTTATTGTCGAATAGTGAGTACGAGTGTATTCTATTGATCTGATATTTGTGTATATATAATTAAAAAAAGAAATTCCTTCAATACTTTTTTTTATTTTTGATGCTCTTCTAATAAGTGGTCGTGTAGACTTGAAGCTCTTTTCTATTATGTAGCAGAGTTTTATTTGTTCCTGTTATAATTCAGTAGTCAAGATATATTTCATATTTTTATCAAGAAAAATAAAAAACTTATTTTTTTTCTACCAACAAGTCGTTCTTGAAGAAGTTTTCTTCCTCAGTATTTATTTTTATAAAAAGTAGTTGTGAGCAGTATCAAAACCTGTAATCAATCCTGCGGCACAATGATCTTCAACGTTTGTTTCCTCAGCAAATCTTGTACTACCACTATGCAAAATCTTCCGGTTCTCTACATGTAATGTACCATCGCTAATATTTGTCTTGAAGAACCATTTACGGCTACAGTTGTCGGAAGATTTTTTCTCCGTAAGAGACGGACTTGCGTCTTAAATGTTCCGGCCTGCCTTGACGAACTGTCATTTCTACATCTTAAACGATAGACAAATCTTCATTTTTTTTATAGAACTTTCGTGCTGTGAACATTTCTGGTGTACTTCATCTTTCACTCTACAGAACAACGGTCCTTCGTCCATCCAACTAAAAACATTTGACTCTACAAAATAGTGACCGTATACAATTAGTGAATATGTACCATGCTAAGTTCCATTAGTACAGAAATGGTGCGCAATGACCAGTGCTGCTCTCAACTTCATCAATTGGTATGCTTCATTTTAATTCATTATTTAGCATTTGTTAAATATTCTTCACAATTTTTTTGAAATGTTTAATTGAAATTTTATACTTACAATATTGGTATTATAAGTACAATCCAACTGTTACAGTATATATGAATTTTTAGTGTATATTCAGTATATTTTTCATAATAATCTAGTTTTTGCAAATTTACTTTTACTTGAATGGTAGTATTTATAAAATTGTGATTTATATTTTTTTTCTCATTTTGTGTAATACTTTAAAGTGCACTTTTAACTCTTTTCACATTTTGTGATTATAAATTTTTTTTCTCTTTTTATGAGAAATACTTAAAAGCATGGCTACAAAAAATTCATTTCCATGCAGCCTGACACCATTTGAGGGTGATGTAGAGTTATTGGAGTTCTTTTTCGAACAGGTAATCGACATAAAGGAATTTAATAAGTGGTCTGAGCAACAAGCTTTGACTTTTTTAAAATCCAAACTTACAGGCAATGCTCTTAAATTTTTTGTCAGTTCGGCTGATGCTAAAGGTTGTACATCTATTTTACAACTGAAACAGATTTTCGTTGATTTTTTTAAACCTGCAACCACACATTCTTTGCGTGTAGCAGTAGATAATATTAAATTGTTGCCTGATGAAACAATCAGAAATTTAGCACACAGGCTTGATAATCTTGTAAGGAAAGTGCACCCATCTATCACTGAGAAAACTCAGTTAGACTCTATAAAATTTTCACATTTGCTAAATGCTTTGCCTGCCAGCCATAAATTAAAAATTTTGGAGTCTGGTTTGGATAATTTTGATGAGGCGGTTGCTAAAGCTCAACTTTTGCAGGATATCCATATTCAATCTGAGATTTTGGTTCCATCTACCTCTTCTCAGCCTTCATATGATCAATTATTAGCTGAAGTTAATTATTTAAAAACTCAGATAGTTGAAATTAAAAATCCTACCAATAATACTTCTTCTCCTGCCAAAAATGAAAATGCTAGAAATCAGAATTTTAGAGCACGCAGACAAAATTTCAGGCCATACTCCAAAAGTTTTAGGCCAAGTCCAGTTAATAGAGTGCAAATCAAATGTAATTACTGTGGCCGCTTGAACCACTTAATGAAGAATTGTTATCAGTTTAAGAGAGTATTAGCTAATAGAGCAAACCATAACCAATATAATCGTGGTAGAGGTCAGGTTAGACCTAATTCTCGTAATAATAGCCATGGGAATAATAATATGAACCCTAGAGCAAATGTTTTTGTGCCATCAAATAATCCTAGTAATAACTTAAACTAGAGATGGAGTGTCATAACACTGGGATTATGAACTCCTATAAAAATTCTGCTAATGAGTATTCTCAGTACTTTAATGACAATGTTACTAATATTAACTGCCCGAATGATGATATTTCTGTTTATTCCTTACCTCTGGTGTATGTATATTTAAAAGATAATGTCCTAATTTCACTGTTAGATTCTGGCTCGAGTTTGTCATTGTTTGATTTAAATACATTTAATTCAATGAAATCACAACTTAAATACAGAATAATCTCTAGAGCTGTAACCATTAAAACCCTTAACTCTACTCTACAATATTCTGCTTGTGTTGAATTGCCTATCAAATTCTCCAGGAAGTCATTTAAACACACCTTTTTCTTAACAGATCTGTCAACATCTAAATTCAATATCTTAATTGGGTATGACTTTCTCAACAAATACAATGTAATACTAGATCATAAACTAAATGCAATTAAAATTAACTCTGAAACCATACCTTTTATTCAAAATTCCTTTGATAATTCTGTTCATTTCAATTCAACCATCACTGACTCACCTAATCTTAATACTAAGAGTAATCATAATATTGAACCTAATAATAATAATCTGAGAGATAATTCTACTAATTTTTGTGATACTGCACCAGAGAACTGTTCTTCCAACTTCAATGACAAAATAAGTATGCATAATGATTTTGCTGATAATGTTGATATCTCTTCTACTGCACAATGTTTTAATTTATATGCTGATAATGTACTTGTGAATGATAAGTTATGTGTGAAAAATGATAAAGGTAATGAAGTTGCATCTAATGTAGTTATGGTATGTGAAAAAGTTATCTTAGAATGTGACGATAGTCAATATGTTAAGGTGAAAACACTTACTAATTTCAATGAAGCTCTTTTTCTACCAAATTCTAAACAATTTATTTGTCATCCTTCATTACATAAATTTGAAAATACTTGTCAGGAACCTATTTTAAATCACTTTTATATATTTATTGAAAATAGGGATGCTAAACAACTTCATTTGAGTAAAAATTCCATTATAGGAAATATGTGTGATTTTGACCTAATTGACAAACCTCCTATAAATTCTAATGTTGAGAATAATACTCCTTCTGACTTTGATTTTTCTTGTAATTCTTTGGAACATGTTGTCAACTTTATTTCTACTACTCCTGAGATTCTGAGTAAGAGAAAAGAAATGCTTTCTTCATCTGACTTCAAATTAGACCATTTGTCGTGTGACCACAAACAACAGTTATTAAATATTTTGTTAACTAATTATGCTGCCTTTTCTAAGGATTTGTCAACCTTAGGGCACACTGATAGAGTTAAACCTCACATTTCCTTAACTCAAAATTTTCCTATTAGGACTCTTCCTTTCCCTATTCCTCAAACCTTACAGCAAACTGCTTTGGACCAACTAAATGAAATGCAGAGTGCAGGTATTATTGAACGAGGTAATTGTGAATGGGCATGTCCAATGCTCATGGTTAAGAAAAAATCTCTTGATTCTTCTGCCCCACCCACCTTTAGGCTTGCATTAGATCTTCGTTTGTTAAATTCAGTCATAAAATCTTCCTCCTATCCCCTCCCTAAAATTTCAACCATAATCTCTAATTTGTCAAAATTTAAATACTTCTCCACCCTTGATTTCGGAAACGCCTATTGGCAAATAGATCTTCCTAAAGATCTCCAAAAAATTGTAGCATTCACTACTCCTTTTGCGTCATATTTTTCTAAACGTATTCCTTTTGGTCTTAAAACAGCGGCAAGTACCTTTCAAAATTTAATAGATAATGTTTTAGAACAAGTAAACCTGCCAGGTCTCTTTGCATATCAAGACGATTTAGTTATTGATGCTAATTCATTTGAGGAATCTCTGTCCAAGATTGCTAAATTGCTTGAAGTAATTTCAAAATTTAATCTGACTTTATCTCCGCACAAGTGCTCATTTCATAAGACAACGATTGATTTTCTTGGTTTCCATATTAAAGATAATGCTATATTTCCTATTGATAATAACATCACTAAAATAACTGCTTTTCCTGTGCCTACGTCTAAACGACAAGTAAAACGCTTTTTAGGAGTTTGTGGTTTCTATCGTTCACTTATTCCAAATTTTGCTGCACTTACTCAACCGTTAATTGACATCACTTCACCTAAGGTTAAATTCATTTGGTCTCCTTATCTGCAAGAATGTTTCAATAACCTTCAGTCCATTTTCTTTTCCAAACCCTTTGTCAAACTACCCATGTGGGATCAGAATTTTTATTTGAACACTGATGCATCAAATTTGGCAATTTCTGGTATTTTGATGCAGAAGTTTGATGATAAGTTATTACCTATTTCATATTTTAGTAAATCTCTTACAAAAGGTCAGAAAAATTATTCCACTCTCAAGAAAGAATTATTTGCACTTTATATGTCCATCATTGCATTTAAGTATTACTTATACAACAGAACTTTTACAGTGTTAACTGATAGCAAACCTCTCATCAACTATAAACATACTTCTTCTCCTACTGATATTGTTACTAGACGGTTACTCGAAATGAGTGAATATTCCATCATTTATGAACATATCCCTGGTAAACTTAATGTTTTGGCAGACTATTTTTCTCGCCTCACTTGTGACCCTCCTTCTCAAAATTTAGCCACCAATCCTGAAATTATTAATAGTGAGGATGTTCTTCCTATAACTACTGTTAATGCTTTAACTACTGACCCTATTCAAAATCATCCAGCAATTCCCATCACTAATGACCCTCCTATGGATATCTCCATATCCACATTTTTGGCAGAACAGAGTCGGGATTCAAAATTGATCAAAATTATTAATTATCTAAATCAACCCAACTCTGCTAAGTATTCTAAATTCACCGATTATTATATTCATGATGATTCAAAATTATTATGCTGGGATAAAACTAATATCAATACTAATTCTCATATTATTGTTGTTCCTCACTCTTTAAAATTTAAAGTTCTTAAAATTTGTCATGTGTCTCATTTTGGCATAGAAAAGACATATGATTTTGTAAAAGCTCGTTACTTTTGGCAAGGTATGTATGTTGATACAGTGAATTTTGTAAAATCTTGTCACCTTTGTTCTCTTAATAAGCCTCACACCATTGTATCAGCACCTTTTCAGGCTAATCCCATTCCCACTTTACCTAACGAGGCTGTGTCTATGGATATTCTTGGCCCTTTTAAAAATAATGCTTATGTTTTGACCATAATTGATCTTTTCTCGAGGCATTTAGAGCTTTTTCCTCTTGTCAAAATTACAACGGAGGCAGTCACTGAGTGTTTGTTAAGTTATGTTTGTAAATTTGGTAGACCTTCTTTAATCTTAACAGATCTTGGTACTCAATTTACATCTGAAATTTTCTCTTCCTTTACTAAAACTATTGGGATTAAGTTAAACCATACCACTGTGGGTAACCCTAAGGCGAATGCTATTTGTGAAAGAACTAATCATTCTGCAAAATCTACAATTAATTGTCTTCTACAGCAAGGTGTTCCTTTTAAACATGCTGTACTTCTTCATCAACATTTGTACAATGGTTCACACCATTCTTCGACTAATTATTCTCCGTTTTTGTTGCATTTTGGTCGAGAAGTTGCACTGATCTTTGATAATTTCTGTTACATAAAATCTGTCGAACAGCTCGACAAACCTCAATATTTAAACAATTTGTTCAAAAATATGCTTCAGGTACAACAAACGGTTTATCAAAATTTAACTGATAAACGTGTAATTCAAAATAACAAACAACTTCAACATGCTAAGTTACGTGTACTCTCTCCAGGAAATATTGTGTATGTGAAATCTAAAGACAGGTTCAATAAGAAATTCACTGGTCCTTATGAAGTAATTAAACGCCACTCTGTAGTTACTTATTCGATAAGACTACTCTCAAATCCTTTGGCTCCTCTTACTAAAATTCATATTGATCGTCTCCATTTTGCTCCTGCTAGAAAAGCTCACTTAAATGAATCTTCTTCTGCTCCTTTAATGTTTAATGTTTCTCCTCCTCAGCAAAATAGGTATTTCTTGAGGTCTACAGTTTTACAGTGATTTTTTTTTTGGTTATGTGTTAGGAGAGCTCCCTAATATCACTTCTTTCTTTCCTTCCAATGCTGGCGTTGTGTAGGATATTTTTTTTTCCCCACTGTAATTTTGTTTCTTTGAGTATATTCCTTTTTGCCAACATTATTCAAAATTCTAAAATTGTTCTGCTCTCTGAATGTTTACAATTGTTTCTTAATAATGTAAGCTTCTATTAACTAGTTCCAACACTTAATGTTGAGTTACTTGATATGGAAAACCTTAATATGGTCAACTAATGTTAAATTAAGTTTAATGCTTCAATTGTTCTAAAGAAAGATTAATTTTCCTTCTGTTCCTTTCATACCTGTCAAATTCTTGCTTCATCAACATATGATTTCAAGGTTATAAGTTGTAACTTAGGTATAATTTTGTTATGAAATACTTCAACAGATATAATTCTCTAATGTAATCAACTTCATAGTGATATTATTACTTATTAGTGTAATATGTTGCACATTTTGCTTCATCCATTGGTTTACTTTTATCAATGTTATAATTTTTGTTTTGCTTAGATATTTTGTTTGATTTGATGTTTGTATTTGGTTGTTATAATGCAACGATGGCTGAAAGTATTGGTATAAGGCATTAGCATTAGCATTAGCAAATAACAACTGTATTAGTATAATTTAGCAAATAACATCTGTATTACTATGGTATTGACATATTTTTTTATTACTCTTCACTGAAAAATATTTTTTTTTGCCTTGACACAAATTTCTTTTGGTATTACCTGAGAATGTTATCAGTCACTCATTCAATTGGTAAGATTATGCTTGTACATATTACATGGTGTATATTAATGGTATTAAAAAGTCAGTATCTTCTATTTAAGTTTGTTGAAAAAACAAGGTATCAAGGTAAACAAATGATAGGAACCAAATGATTCCATATCAACTCTATGGACATTCATGTATTTTAATATATCCTATCAAGATCTTTCTTTCCTATATTTTGTTGTGTTTAAATATTACAAGCAAACTTTATTGTGTATTTATGTGTAAAATCCCTAATACTTAATTGAACTATATTTTATGTGTTATATTTTTTTGTTATTTTTTATACCTCACTTTGTCAATTTTTGACAAGTTATCTTATACCGACTATGACTATCCTATACTTCATGTTCACTACTACCTTCCCTTTCTTTTTGAGTGCAGTTAGTTCCATAGCCCTAAATTTTTTTGCAATATAGTGAGATGTACGCTAGTTCTGCAAACCACTTTCATTTTTATTTTTCTATTATTTTTACTTTTCAGTTTTCCCCTAGTGTAATATTACTACTTTGTTGTTTTCTATTTTTTTTTGTAAAATTAAATTTCCATGCGCAAGATAGAAGTCACCAACCTTATTGGGACAGTATCATATACTTTCTTTTGGCCAAGGAATTTTATGTGATTCAAGCTCTGTCTTGGTATAGGATGATCTTTTGATCAAGTTTAATTTTATTTTTAACCCTTCACTTGAAGTTAGGAATTTACTTAAGGCTAGGTGTCCTAGTCATTCTTCCTTTTGCACAGCTTTCCCCCTTGAGTGGAGTCTGTCTTGGTGCATATATTTTGTTAGGTTTCAGGTGTCATAATCCTTCGCGGAAACATTACTGATCCTAATTTACCTAATTTTGACTTTTTTATTGTTTGTACCCAACTGGTCACTTATAAACTTTGACAGTTTGTGGTTACATTCTTATGCATTCACTTTTCATTTTTTTAGCTCACACTTAAAGCATGTACATGTGCATAAACAAGATAAGGTTTATGTTTTTTTTTATTATATTATTAGCTATGAGCATTTTGGCCATATAGCATATTTAGTTGAGTGACATATTTTTTTTTCCTTCCCCTTGTGGATTTTTTATATATTACTAATTAAGTAACTGTCAAGATTCGAATTCCCATACCTCTGGTAGGTTAAGTTGCCGCAATAGACTTCTTAGAATCATCGTCTATGTTTCGTGGGAATTCTTGTTAGTATTGTTACGACAATTATGTTTGTTTAGTTCACTCTGTGTGTAGCAATTTTGATGCATATTAATAGATATGACATCTTATATATTTTTTTTGAATGCAAATGGATATTACTTCCAATTTTTTAGTATGAATATATGATATTCTACATTGAATATTAATAAAATAACATCCAATATTTTGATTATTAGTGGATATGAGATCCAATCTTCTTCAATTAGATATATTGAACTCATCATTCTTTGGTAAGACCAAATTAACTTACCTTCTTGAAATGATATGAAATTTCAAGTGTTTAATTTATTTTGTTGACTATGATATGCAACTATAAGTTAATTAGTACAAATGTACATAAAAATTTTAAGGTACTGTGTTACGCCATTTTTTTGTCAAGCATTAATCACTACTATTTTTGTAAAATTCACCATGCTTGTATGAATTACTATCTTTGTATTGATACTACATTTATAATATCCTTATATATTACTTTTTCCCTTTGTATTCACTATATGTATTTTATATGAAATTTTTTTTGAGATCAAATGTGTCTCACGTATTATGTATGCTATTGGTTTTTCCACACATTAATATGTGGTGATTTGTAAATTTTTTTTCATCTCTGGACAGGGGAGAGTTCTGTAACGAGGAATTCGTTACAGGTTCCTTTATTTTAATTTAATTTAATTTAATTTGTGTAGTTCTCTTAAACTTTAAATTATAACTTTAATTTTAATCTTAAATCTGCTAGTTATGTTTCCTTTCCTTATCTGATAGTAATTTATTTTTTTCCCAGGCTCTTAGTCATGGGAGGTCTCTGTAACTTTTAAGTCCGTTCGGTCGGTAATTGAGAATAGCCTATCTTCTAACATCTGGCAGTGCAATTTGCCGTCCTATATTCTTTAAGTCTTTGTCAGCTAGGTCCCCTAATTGCTAGCCTCGTGTCCACGAAATAAGATGTCTTTTCTTCCCTGTTTCCGTGTTTTTGTTAACAGCATTGATGGGTCTTTTTAAGCTATTAAACTCCGTTTATGCTAAAGGCTCCAGTTTCCCTTTTCCGCGCCTGCGGCGAACGTAATTTATTACGATTCTCTTGCATGGGAAACAGTTTTTCTCTGAACAGGCGTTTGGGCTTCGCGCTGCTTGACCAGCTCCTCTGATTGGTTAAGCTCAGCCAGTCTCGGCCAATGAAACTCCTTAAAAGGGTTCTTCTGGCATTTTCTTCTGGCAAGAGGAATGTGGTACTTAAGGTTTCCAGTTTTGGCGATGCTTCGCGTATTTTATTTTATGGACACAAGGTGTTGGCAATGTGTTGAGGCGCTGTTAAGGTTGTCTTTCTCCTCTCCCTTCTGCACGCCTTGGCGAGATTGGTTGTGCGGCAACCTTTCTCTCCTTGCGTTGTCCAGGGCTGAAAAAAAAGAGAGGCGATGCAGAGATTCAGAATTCTTTTTCTGGGTAGATAAAAACTTGCTCTAAGAGACCCTGAGCCGGGCTTTCGGTCCTTTTTGGTTTGGCCGTGGCTTGGTGAGGGGGATGTTTTTTTTTATTGTCGAATAGTGAGTACGAGTGTATTCTATTGATCTGATATTTGTGTATATATAATTAAAAAAGAAATTCCTTCAATACTTTTTTTTATTTTTGATGCTCTTCTAATAAGTGGTCGTGTAGACTTGAAGCTCTTTTCTATTATGTAGCAGAGTTTTATTTGTTCCTGTTATAATTCAGTAGTCAAGATATATTTCATATTTTTATCAAGAAAAATAAAAAACTTATTTTTTTCTACCAACAAGTCGTTCTTGAAGAAGTTTTCTTCCTCAGTATTTATTTTTATAAAAAGTAGTTGTGAGCAGTATCAAAACCTGTAATCAATCCTGCGGCACAATGATCTTCAACGCTTGTTTCCTCAGCAAATCTTGTACTACCACTATGCAAAATCTTCCGGTTCTCTACATGTAATGTACCATCGCTAATATTTGTCTTGAAGAACCATTTACGGCTACAGTTGTCGGAAGATTTTTTCTCCGTAAGAGACGGACTTGCGTCTTAAATGTTCCGGCCTGCCTTGACGAACTGTCATTTCTACATCTTAAACGATAGACAAATCTTCATTTTTTTTATAGAACTTTCGTGCTGTGAACATTTCTGGTGTACTTCATCTTTCACTCTACAGAACAACGGTCCTTCGTCCATCCAACTAAAAACATTTGACTCTACAAAATAGTGACCGTATACAATTAGTGATTGTACCAAAAAGTTATTTGTACAGAAATGGTGCATCCATTAGTACAGAAATGGTGCCTCCACTTATACAGAAATGGTGCCTTCAATTGTACAGAAATTCCATCATTTGTACATATATATATATATATATATATATATATATATATATGCGCCGTACGTTGGATTTACACCCACTATAAAAAATATAACTGCAGCCAACCGTTAACATTGTTGGCGAGTGGAAGGCACTTTGATCAATAAACAGTCCATAATTCAAGTCAATCACTTTAAATCTTTTCTTCAAGAGAACCACGCTCTATCTCCTAGCATCGCCATTTTCTAAAACTCCGCGGCGCCGACCAGCGCGTGTCTGTTAACAACGACCTTCCAGCTTAATCCGCCACTAATTCTATTATTCTTCTCAGAGCCACCCCCCTATCACTCATGCTCAAAACACCACATGGAAACTTCCAAAACCGTCTTTTGTTTATGTCAGCAATATCTTCGCGCGCTAAACCGGTAAATCTAAAATAGATTCCCTCGGTGGAACTTCAACTGACTTTCGCGAATCGAGATCACTTCCCGAAACAGGGAAAATCCCTTTTCAACGCGCTTTGACAATTATTTTAATGTTAAGTTTTGCTATTCTAAAGCCCCCTGTAATTTTCTCAAATAATGTTTTGACATATATATATATATATATATATATATATATATATATATATATATATGCCCTTATAATATGAAATGCCCAGCAGTAGTAGGCATTCCGTCGTATTCCATCAGTATCTCGTCAAACGGTAGTCGCGGGCTAAATGAACCTCCATTGAATTTTAGAACTGTTTTTATTGAATTATCAAACGGTCGCTTCATTTTCAATATCATCAGTGGAACGACCGGGCAACACGACATACGCTCCGTTCGACAACCCGGAATACATCAACCTATTTCTCGTCAAAGCACATAACTTTTATATGTTCAGTCCGATCACGTGACTAAAACAATGTGATGCGACAGCACCTAACTGAAAACTGAAGTCTATGACAGTGTTTAAAGGTTAATTTGGAAGACTTTCAGATGATTTTGTGTGATAAAACTCATCAAGCCGAGACTGAGAACAAATTTAGTCTCGGAAAATAGGGCAAGAGTATAAATTTAATTTGGATTGTTAGGCCGGATTATTATATATATGTGTGGGGTGCGGGGGTTTGAGTAAGCCATTCACTACATAAACTAATTTGCAACCATCGTAAAGAACAAATAATAATTAAAGTTTATTTACAATGAATTGAAAAAAACGTAGTCCGTCTACGACGGAATCCGAAGCGGGAGTCTTAATGAGCAGAGGAGTCGTGGCAATGTTCGTGCTAGCGGCACCCTCTTGCGCCAGACATAATATGCGCTTAAATATAACATATTTCATATATATATATATATATATATATATATATATATATATATATATATATATATATATATATATATATATATATATATATATATATATATATATATATATACATATATATATATATATATATATATATATATATATATACATATATATATATATATATATATATATATATATATACATACATATATATATATATATATATATATATATATATATATATACATATATATATATATATATATATATATATATATATATATATATATATATATATATATATATACATATATATATATATATATATATATATATATATATATATATATATATACATATATATATATATATATATATATATATATATATATATATGTATATATATATATATATACATATATATATATATATATATATATACATATATATATATACATATATATATATATATATATACATATATATATACATATATATATATATATATACATATATATATACATATATATATACATATATATATATATATATATATATATATATACATATATATATATATATATATATATATATATATATATATATATATATATATATATATATATATATATATATATATATATATAAAGTTTCCAGTTCATAGTTAAAAGTTCAGTTCTTCATTCTATAGATCAGCCATCCTAGCTGTCATGCGGCCTCGGATGACATTAAGCAATAGGCACTGACAGTCTCTGAAAAGGAAATAAAATGGAACGCACTCACAATACACGCGACCATGCAGCGGATTCTCTTAGTGCTGACATCGTATACACGGGACCATGCAGGGGTTGTTCTGGTGCAGACATCGGGAATACATGACCATGCAGGGGATGCTCTTGTGCTGACACCGAGTACACGAGACCATGCAGGGGATGCTTTGGTGCGGACATCGGATGACGGGATACCTTGTCGGTCGTCTGAATCGGGATAGTGGGGATGCCATGCCACTCATCTGAATCAGGATAGTAGGGATGCCCTGGCTTCGTGTAGTCGGCAGCAGAAGGCGTGATGTTGGGACCTTCATGTTGTTCGAATTTGATGACATAATACCAGTCATGGGGCTTGACATTGGTCACTTGGCAGGGACCTAGGATGTTCGAACTTATTTTCATTCCTGTTCCGTACTGCGTAGGCTTGATTTCACATGATTTTCTTATCTTATACTTGCATGCTTTTTTCTCTTCTTAAAGGATTTCTAGTTTTCGTCTTGAATTTTAAGAATAGTAGCCGCTGCGCGACCAGCATGGTCGCTTTTAGTTTTATATTTTCTTTTGCAAAACAACTCAACTGAATGTAACATATGTAAGGAATGTTACCATTACCTGTCATCATAAATATAGGTTGTTAAGGGGTATTCTCTATAAGGCTGATTCTAAAACATCGTGATTAAAAAATGGGAATTTCCGTTACTTCAGAACAGAGTTAAAAATAAGACTGAGAAATCTAACACCAATGATTTTATAAATTTCATCCCTCTCTGAATGTACTATTTTTCAAAATTAAAATATCCACACTTTATCATTACATCAAATAAGAAATTGTCGGGGAAAAAATTTTTCACTTAAAAAAAATGGAGTAAAAATTCAGCAAGTACTGAAATTTAGCGGGGATTACACCATTCTCTGTATGTACTATTGTTAACAATTCAGATATCTACACTTAATCATATCAAACAATAAATTGTTGGGAAAATTTCATCACTTATAAAAGGGAGTAAAAATTCAGCAAGTACTAAAAAAGTGTAAAAAATTAACTATTACTGGCTATCGGTTTGCTATGCCGGTGACGGTTAAGCCTAACCTCGCGATCATTTATGCTCTCTCTCTTACTGAATTATTTCTTCTTCGCTTTCTTTCTTCGCTTTTCTTTCAGTCCTAAGACTATTCCCAATTTTCACTTTACCATACAGGTCGCTTTCGAGCATTCCGGATTTCAGTGCGTAAATCAATGTTGACACGCGGTTGCAAATTGATGGCTAATGTTTACATCTGGTAGTTGTAGCCATTGCCATTTGGAGTGTAGAAATGTCGTCGATTTTTGTGCCACATACCTACGCGTTTTATAGATATAGATTCCTTATTTCTTCTTCCTTCATTTTTTTCTCTCCTATTTTTATACTTCTTATATAATATACCATTTATGGCAAAATTTTCGTCTTTTCCTTTTTCTATTGATCGCTTGATCGTTTGAACGTTTTCATATCTTACTTGGGCAGCTTTATATATATATCGTCAGTGTTCTGTAAAAAAGTGCGAATATGTATGCAAATCTCTATGGGTATTTGCCTTTTTACAGAACACCGATATGTATATATTGACAAAAGTTTTAATAAAGGGAAATGTTCTTTTAGTAATGGCTGACCATGACATACTTTCCTCCTTTAATTTTGTTTAGTTTAAAGTCTACTTATTCACAGGTAATATTGAACTGAACCATGTTGAAATTGAATCAATCCTTTTTCGTAAACCACTCAAAGAATTTTTTTTGTTTAAAATTTTAGTATATTGCCGAGAGAACTGCTTTCATATAGTAAAATTTATAAGATTAGAACGTAATATTTCATAAAGTTTGCTTAAGTCTTTTTAAACATTTCCGTGGTATTTCGAAAGAGCATTAAGTATAGAATATTTCGACAATGCATATGTTATAAGAAGTAAGTTACCAGTTCTAGCTTTAAATAAATAGTACAAATCCGTAAGAGATATGCTCTAAAATTGTTTTAGAAACGTTTGTTCAGTACACTTTGTTTTTAATGTTGTTTTTTCTAAAGCATTTCAAAAAGTGAAAAAAATATATACAGGGGTAACCATGTAAAATACAGAAGATGAATATTTCACTGCTTAAAGCGAAAATTTTATATTGTACCATGAAAAATAATTTATTTCGAGCATCTTTCGGCCAGCCCTTCATGCATATTTTATGAAGCACTTTTCATTAATAATATCTGTCAGCAATCGTAACAAGGACGTGACAGTTCATTTTCTAGAGGCCCCCACGATATATTTTATGAATTTCGCACGGGTGATTTATTTCTGCATCGACGTTTCGCATTCAAGAAATTTTTTTAGCCAATTCTGTGCCCGTAATCTGTAAACTTTGATGGTGATAGATTGGACAGATGTCAAAAGTAAGTTTCTCTTGTTTGTTGGGATTTAAATTATGCAAGTTTACCTGAGTTTCTAAAACAAACGCATTGCTATATTTTAAATTATTTTTGGTTCACGTGCATAAAGTAGATTAGAGGCAGCGTACCTCTAACATTTATGTATGAGTGGATGTTTTGAGGTATCTCAGGTAAATAACGAAGCTGATCCAAACTTAGCCAAACATTTTTACTCTTCAGTGTGTAAACTTTGATGGTGATAGATTGGACAGATGTCAAAAGTAAGTTTCTCTTGTTTGTTGGGATTTAAATTATGCAAGTTTACCTGAGTTTCTAAAACAAACGCATTGCTATATTTTAAATTATTTTTGGTTCACGTGCATAAAGTAGATTAGAGGCAGCGTACCTCTAACATTTATGTATGAGTGGATGTTTTGAGGTATCTCAGGTAAATAACGAAGCTGATCCAAACTTAGCCAAACATTTTTACTCTTCAGTGTGCTTCAGTTTTGAATTCACACCGAGTTTGTATGGTTTTCCAGAGATATGGTCACGAGAAAAAAGCCTGATAATAAACAATATACAGACAAAATAAGTAAACACAAAACAAACAAAATACTAATATATGTTATCATACTCTGGTTTGTCGTTCAGGGAGGACTATAAAGCGTCACTAAGTTCCTTTCAACGATTTTAAGGAGTTCTGCACACCGAATCTCGAATTTCCCGTATGAGCAAAACGATCCACTAGAAATACCAATCTTGTGCAAATGATCTGCCAGGTAATCCCACATGTTACGTAAGGAGTTGACAAAAAACAACAGGCCCAAGACGCGATTTATCTGCCACTGTGGCAATGTGTTCTTTTCAGCCCTTTAGTCTCGCTATTGATGAAGTGAGATACGATAATATGGTATTATTTGCAAACCAATTTTTTTAAATTCCTTTTTCTTGTAATCCGAATGCTACAGGCCAATTCTTTAGACTTGCGCACAGGAATGAGAAAGGAAGAGACTTTACGATCACAACATATAGTGGCAAATAATTACTAAAATAGGCGCAGCAATTAACTACAGGCAACTCCCGAAGCTACAGCCGCAGATGTAGGATGTTTTGAGAAGTGGTAATCGACCCACCCCTCCAACAAGCCAGCCGTCAACCTCAACCTGTAAATAAAAAACCCCAATTATTAGAGGGAATAACAAAACAGGATAAGGGATTAGTATTAAGTGTGACCACCAGATGGGAGATGCTTGTAAAACAATACTTGAAAGTGCTACCGCTATTTCTGTTCATACTTTTTAGGTGTAAGCCGAAGTAGAACAGCAAAATTTAGTCGCTATTGATCTTGTTATTCCTTCATTTACCGTTTAACTACCTCTATCTACAGACCATTACAACTCAGTTAAGTCGTCGTTAGATACCATTATTTATTCTAATCTTACTAAATGACATACATGTAATCAAATAAGTCGAAGCAAAGTTGAAGATAATAGTTCGTATTTTGCCATATCACCACCGTCGTAAACTTCTTCACATTGGTAAATTCTTCAAAAAATGTTTCTCTGAAAACAAACTGAATATTGTCAAGCGCAGGACTTTCTGACGAGTATAGAGACTGCTCGAAAACTGCAATCCGGGTTTTGACTCTAAAGTGATTTATGGAGAGCGGTGTCTAGCCAAGTGCATTATCTTGAAGAAAGATAGAAGCAGGTTTCCATAATTATGGCCTCTCATCAAAAGTTTCTTGATCCGATTATAAAATTTATGCTTCACTCGCATATAGAGTCAGTGACATGTCAAATAGCCTACCTATTTTTTTTCGTTTTCGTTAGTTTTGAGAGTTTATCTGGTCCGCTTGTAGTGTTCCGCTCCTTTACGATCACTATTTAATACTAGAAGGTAACCCGTCATTTTGACGTCATAATACTAATAATGACGTCATAATGGAAAAAGTATATGAAAGTTAAAAAATATCCCGAATTATCTAAATATATTGCATTTAATCCACACCTTGTAAAAGCAAACCCTTTCATTATTTTTTATTTATTTAGTTTTTCATGCGATTGGAGTATTAGACTGCCATCCAACCCGTCATTTGGACGTCATAATAC
The DNA here is from genome assembly GCA_907164885.2 of Dolomedes plantarius. NCBI lineage: Eukaryota > Metazoa > Arthropoda > Arachnida > Araneae > Dolomedidae > Dolomedes > Dolomedes plantarius. The sequence goes on from OU015491.1 coordinate 40,661,722, forward strand.
TAATAATGACGTCATAATGGAAAAAGTATATGAAGGTTAAAAAATATCCCGAATTATCTAACAATATTGCATTTAATCCATACCTTGTAAAAGCAAACCCTTTCATTATTTTTTATTTATTTAGTTATTCATGCGATTGGAGTAGTAGACTGCCATCCAGTTTTTTACAGCTCACTACGCGATATGAATACTTGAACTACTTGATTCATTCACATTCAAGTTTGTTTACTTTCAGAATTCATTGCAAAAGTAAACAGATTTTTAAAAACTCTTAAATATACAGCTAAAAGCATCCAATTTTTTTAGTTCTGAATGTTTTATAGAAAAATAGGCTGAACAAACGTGATTTGATGGAGCAGATATTAGTTTTTAGGTAAGAAAAAATTCTGATCCACATCTGAAATTGAAATTAAGCCTAACCGGCTGTTTGTTTACTGAGGGCTTCAACTGAGAGATGAGTACTGCCCGGTGTGATGCAGAGACAACGGCTATTATGTATGTAATTTAACGCCACTCACACATACTTGAACGTGACGTAACATCTACCACCTAAGCATTGAGTTTCAGTGCATGAAAAATTTCCATCGGAGTTTTGCTAAGATTCATCAAAATTTCCTGTTAATGTGTTGATGAAATCGGCATATTTCGACATTGTGGTACAAACACGACTTTTTAATAATGTGTAAGAGAGCAAACCATGTATAAAAAAACGAGCAGGGGTAGTTTAAACATGCTGCTCTATCCACTTCCAACTCACGCACCATGATATTTCTCGCCATTTAATAGCCAAACCCCTTATATTTTTGCATTGTTTCGAAATCTAGTACTTACGAGCTAATCAATCGATTTTGACGCCAAGTTGGCAAGTTAAGAAAAGTAACTGTCTGCCAACGTTTGATAAAACTTTTTTAAACTGAAGGCGGTGCATCAGTTGACAGTGCACATCGTCATTTCCCGTGGTAACAAACTCTAGAATTTTTCCTGTCTCTATTTTTCTAACCATGGATTATGAAATGCATAATTTTGAATTAATTTTCTTTTGAAATAGATCTTTAAATGCAATGCATGTGTTCCCTCCTAAATAAATAAATATATATAACAATTACATAACGCTAGACATCAATGATTCAGTGACCTAAAAAATTATCTCTGGAAAAATTTTAAAATTGTTTAAATGCATAGTTTCGTGCGGAGGATATGGAATTATTGCATTTGCTACTATGTGGCTAGAAAAATACCAAAACAAAAATTACAAGTACCACAAAATACGGATTTAAATGGGTCCAGGACACAAAATTCTTCAAATTTTAGACTTTATTTACTGCATTAGGAACTTTTATGTTCGTTTCCGCTTAAAATGACGTTTAATTCATGCTTCTATCTTAATTAGAACGGGAGATATTAAATTTTTTTGGCAACGTTCTATTAGTGGCCAATCTGAGTTTAAACCTGTAAATGCGTTTTTCAGCAACATGTGTTTTTCACCATTTCTCCTCTTTAAATTGTTATAAGTCAAAAACCGTAAGAGTCAACCGTTAAATATAAATAGTTCAAACTTGGAATATGTCTTTTTCAATTATTTTACTTTAATTTTGATTCAGAAAATTCGAAAAAAAAATTTACTTTTGAAAATATGATTTTTTAAAAATAAGTTAAATCATTTTTTTTTATTTACTCTAAATATTTTAAAAAACGCTGATTTAAAATTAAATCTTATATATTTCTGTTTAATTAAATGAAAAAATTTTGAAATTCGACAAATACTATTTTGAGTTATAACGATTTTAAAAACCCCACTTTGAAAAAAAAATTAAATTTTAAAATTTTTAAAAAATTTTATGAGAGGTTTTATGATGTGATTTTGTTTACAAATTATATGGTTGACCATAACAAAGAAAAATCAAAATATTAACTCAATAAATAAAAAAAAAATTTAAATGTGTCTCGGACCCGCATATGATCGATGTATATAGCAAAAGTCTGGAAAAGGAATTCTCGCCAATTTCCTCAAGTTCGATGTAATACGAATGCAGGCGTAATCTGTTTGCATAAAATACATGTCTCGTATAATTTAATATCCTACTACCCCTGCTTAAACTGATTATTTAAATTTTTTATAAATGCTGCAATCCGAAGAGAAGGCTTACCATTTTATTAAAATTGTATTACTGAGCAGTCTAATTGGGAAACTAACAAAAAAATACCTGCTTGACGTAAAGTACAATAACTGGTATAAATTTGCCAAAATTTTTCGTTTGGGGTCATTTTGTTGGCAAAATGAAAGTTAAGTTCCCCAAGCTGTCATAAATGTTAAAACCACGAATACGAGTTAAGGGGATAAGAGACCTTCACCCTTATTTTTTTTTTAACTTCGGTATTTACTCTATATACAATGTGAGAGTAATTTGTACTCTTTTTTTTACTATATTGAAGACTCTTAGAGTTCGGAAACAAGTATTTTGTAGAAGAATAAGAGTTGTGTTTCAAAAAATTAATCAAAAATGCTGGAAATTTTCAAAATGCTCCATGCGCATTTATTTTCTTCTGATTTCTTCGAAATTTCTCGGGATTGTTAATTGATGAGTTTTTCACAAAACTGTGCACAATTCTTTGAAAACTCAAATTGTTTTCAAATTTATAGACCACGAAATAAAGTAAAAACATGAAAAAATTAGCAGGAAGACTATCTATGGCTTTTGATTCATAAAAAAATTACAAAAAGTAAAATTCAATGCACAGTTATATTTATATATGTATGGTAGACGTACATTAGAAAAATTTAGGTTTTCAAATGATAGAGAATCCGTTTGGAGCATTTTGAAAAATAATAGCATTTTTGAAATGTTTTTTGAAAAACAGGAATTATTCTGCCAAAATATCCTTTTTTTTAATTCTAGGGGTTTTCAATGTAGTAAAAACGAATATTGTTTATTCTGATTCTGTATATAGAGTTAAAAATTGAAAATTAAAAAATTCGAGGTTGAAGGTCCATTGTCCCCTTAAAGAATTAGCCAGAGAAGTATTTTTAAAAATAGGCCCTTAGCTTCATATCGAAATTCTATTATTTTTGGCTGAGTTCTTTTATAATGACTTTATTGTTTTCTCCATTAACTGTCAATTTTCTTAAATCGGGCCAATGCGTTACAATTTTCAGCTAATGACAGAAACTATGCATGCTATTATCTCCCCAGCGAAGCGCTTTTGCATTTTACACAAGCGGCTATGATTTATCACCAATAACCACGAATTACCTAATCTTAACTTCTCTCTTTTTACGCGCGTAATGAGATTTTCCATTACGTATGACCGAGACATATTATGTAAGAGAATGCGATCGGCTCTGTTTATGTATCAACAAAATGTCCCTGATCACGACACTAATGGAATACTCATTTATTAGGGCCATACACTCGGATTAAATTGGGGTCGGCCGCCGTAAATACGGACTCGAATTGATTTTCTGCAAAGCACGCATCGGTCAATGATGCAGGACATTTGTTATCGAGGGAAGGGGATAAATCGATAGTTAGTTAACATAATTTATGAGATCAATTCATTGTTTTTGTCGACACACATGTTAAATGCATGTCTAGATGATTATATGACGAAAGGGTGAAAACCTTTGCTTGGGAAATGAGTTGGTGAGACATATTCCTCTTTGATTAATGCCTTTCGTCGTTTACAGTAGATATTTCAAAATTATTGTGACGTACAGTGAAACAGAAGCAGGTAAAATAAGATAAGCACCTGAATACAAAAGTACAAACAAAATAATCTTGTTTAAACGAGCTTCTTTTTTAACGAAATCATCTATTTAACGAAACTCATGCAGAAATTTTGAACGAGATTTACACTGAGATGAAGAGCTTTCAAAAAAAAAAAAAATATCTTGTTTTTTTAGACGCGTTCTGAAGTTTTGTTTTCGTCCCTTATACAAATATTCCTAGACTTACGACTAACATAGGGACCGAGACATTGGTCGCAAGTTGAGTTGGTCTAAGTCTAGTTTCAAACAATTTTTTTTGTATATGTACACACACACACACACACACACATATATATATATATATATATATATATATATATATATATATATATATATATATGCATATATATACATATATATATATATATACATACATACATACATACATACATATATATATATATATATATATATATATATATATATATATATATATATATATATATATATATATATATATATATATATATATATATATATATATATACATATACATATATATAGATATATATACACTGCTGGCCACTGTAAATGCAACACCCTGAAGGAAACATGCAAATAACATGAAATTTACAACATGCATTAGCGGAGGTGAGATATGCAAATGATTAGAATTTCAGCGCAGACGCACATCACGCGCACCTGTGACGCCACTTCAAAGCGCTATTTAAGGCTTGGAGATTTTGACGATTTCAAGTTCGGCAATTGTGTTTTTCTTGTGGTTTTTTCAAAAAACCGATCAATTATGCCTCGTCGAAAACAGCGATCATCTTTTGATCAAGTATCTGAGTTCAACAGATGAAGGATAGTGGTCTACCGAGATTGTGGATTATCTTTCAGGGAAATCTGTAGTCGTGTTGGACGAAACCAAACAACTGTAATGCGGATATATGATCGTTGGATGCAGGAGAGTACGACGGACCGGCGTGTTCGATCGCATCCACCTCAGCGCACCACTTCACGTGATGACAGGCAAATTGTGCGCATGGCAGTGACGGATCGCTCAGTCACATCACGAACCATAGCACAGCACATGCAGTCTGTAACGCATCATCCAGTGACTGCGCGTACCATTCGATGCCGTTTACAGCAGAGTGGTCTGTCCGCAAGACGTCCATTGCTTTGTCTACCCTTGACGCAGAACCACAGACGTCTCCGCCGCCAATGGTGCGATGACAGAAGGATGTGGACTGCAGAATGGACGGCAGAAATTGTCTTTACTGACGAGTCACGCTTCTGTCTGCAACACCCCGATGGTCGCATTCGAGTCTGGAGACACCATGAAGAGAGGATGCTGAACAGCTGCGTTATGCACCGCCACACTGGTCCTGCACCGGGTATTATGGTATGGGGCGATATTGGATATCACTCTCGCACACCTCTAGTACGCATTGCCGGTACTTTAAACAGCCAGCGCTACATCTCCGAGGTGTTGGAGCCAGTTGTCCTACCTTACCTTCAGGGCTTGCCCACAGCCATATTTCAACACTATAATGCGCGACCACACGTGGCACGCATTGTCCAACGGTTCTTCGTCAATCGCCAGATTGAATTGCTTCCCTGGCCGCATCGCTCTCGGGATCTTTCGCCGATCGAAAACATGCCGTCCATGGTTGCTCTACGATTGACCCAGATTCCATCCCCATCTGCCACAGGAGATGAACTTTGGCAACGTGTGGAAGCTGCTTGGTCTGCTGTACCCCAAGAACTCATCCAAAGTCTCTTTGAATCAATGCCGAGGCGTGTGGCAGCGGTGATCTCCAACAATGGCGGCTACTCTGGCTACTGATTTTGGCAGGAACCACACTTCACAGAAGTCTATAAATTTAATCATTTGATACTTGGTCAACATGTTATCTACAAAATAAATTTTGTTGTGATATCTCTTGTCTTTCTTGGTGTTGCAATTTGGGTGGCCAGCAGTGCATATATATATATATATATATATATGTTTTTTTAACAAAATTATTCAAGGTAGTTTGAACAGTTTGTGTCTTCTTTTCCCTGTAAATTGTCTGATAGCAAGCCATATTTTTTCGAATACGACGATTTACACTTGTGAATCTTTCTTCATTTTGATCCATTACTTCTAATTGCTATACTTCTTTATTAATATAATGAAAAGCTGAAGCCATTTCTGAAGCCAATGAAGGTTTATTTGATTTATCGTGCGAATATTGAAACTATTGCATCATACATTTTTATGATTGCGTCATAAATTTTTGCAGTATTGCAGAATATTGCATATTTTTTAATAATTATGTAATACATATAGGTATGTACTGTACACTCGAGGGACAGTATTTTTGAGAATGTTTTTCTTTTTTAATTTAAAAATTTTGTTCATAAGTGTGAGCAGTCGTAAGTCGAGGAATACCTCTACATGGGTGTATTAGAAACATTAAACATATAAAAATGATTTGATGGAAAATTTTGTTTTGAAAAAATTTAAATTCAGTATTTACTATAAGTGTCGTTTTCACTATATATGCTTACTAAAAGCGATATCTAAATATCTTCCCTTTTTTTTGTATTTGCATACGAAATTTTTAAAAAGTAATTCATCATCATAATTATAAAAAAATAATCAACTCTTAATATCTGTAATAGGCAAAAACTCTTAATTTTAGAGCGATATTTTCTCCAGTGAAAATATATCCAGATTTTTTTGGACTCAATTATAGAGCCGGTAGAAAGTTCACTGAAAACGGAACAAAGGAACACTGAGCATAATTTTATAAAGATTGTCAGTAAATTTCAGATATGACTTTTTAAAGCTGACATATCATGAAACATTCCATTCTCAGATAAAACAGACTTGAAGTACAGATGCACTATAAGGTACTTTGGTGTCTTGATATTCCAGTTATATAAGTTCAGCTTGATACATCTGATTCAACACAAAAACACTCAAACTAGATAACACAAAAGTTTTATACAACATATGACTAATTCTCAAAAGAAGTCTTGTCCTGCAATGGATGCGGTAGCGTACTGGAAATATGGTCTTATTTTTTCCCGAGACCCCACAAGAGCTTGAAACACAGCTGCGTATTTTTCAAGGAATGTGTTGCTCGGTTCCACTAGTTCGGAACACGTGGGGGGATTAAGAAACGTTTTCCCCACAGATGCAGCCAATAAAGCTGTCATCTTAACGTTTCTACAAGTACGTTTTTCCAGTACGCTATGTAATAAAGTTCAGCGTCTAAGAAGAGCTGTCAGCCGATAATCTGCCGGCCCCTCCACCCCGTCTGAAAATCCAGACATGAGAGAGAGAAGCTAGAGAACGCGGCCTGTGCGGATGTGTGTTTTAGGCTCCGTACGTTGTGAATCTGCACGGGATTTTAATTGAATATGTTGCACTGTTTAAATGTTAATTTTTTTTGTTAATAAATTGTTGAGTTTTTGTTTTAAAAATTTGGCCTTCGTTTGTTAATTAGAACTCTGTCTTTCTTTTTTATGGATCCCATGGTAGTAATTTTTAACAACGCCTCAGAGAGAATAGCCTTACCTACTTGTCGTGACGCTACAATGCCATACCGTTGCGGCATTCCAGGAAATGAGGCAGTAGATTTTTTAGCTAAAAAAAGGAACCTCCATATCCCTCTGTGCTTCCAATAAAATTCTGTATAAAACTGCATGTAAGATTATAAAGCAGAAAATAAAGGATTCTTTTATTTCTGACCTGCAAAACCGTATTCAGAATAATTCATAATTCATGTCTGGAGCAGGACAGTGAATAGGTGGTCCACGGGGTCCCGATGGTCCACGGGGAATTGCAGTTTCTGCTTTCAGGATTGCAAATGAACACGACTGCCTGGCTGTGTATTTAAATAGAATGGAAATTTTTCTTAGCCCTATATGCCCTCTTTGCAATTCAGACAACATGGACGATAAGCCCATAGTGCCCTGCTCTGCCTTACTTGGGCGTTCTCTGTACAGACGTTATTGGGAGGCCCGTGATCGCATGAAAATTTTATCTAGTTACTTTTCTTGTTTATGTATTTTCCATGTTGTCCTCCTTTGCAGTTTTGTATTTTTTCATTTTCCCTGTATGCCTAAGGACTTTGTCCCCCGGTTTCTGCAGTAGAAATAAGAGAAAAAAATTTAATACAAATTCCAAAAAAAAAGTAACACTTGGTTTTATATACGTATACTACAACCGAAAACACAAATACTAGAGTGCTTTCCTTCAGAAAATAAAAGAATGCTACAAGTGTCGTCAGAAAATGAGGTAGTACCACAGTGGTTCAAAGCTTGAATAAAAACTCATTTTATATCGGAGTCGAGGGATATGGCGCATGCGTCAGTCAAATTTTTGCTCACCACGTTTCGCAAATTGGATTGCGAGAACTTTCATGCATCTCCTAGTGTTGCAAGTCAACACAATACTCATAAACAGAGTAGCATAAAAATGTCGTTTTTGACAGTATTCTCACCGCCAAAATATGCTGTTAGATTTAGTTTTAAAATCTCCATAGTACGTTTTTAGCCAAGAAAATAAAAATGTGTTTTTTTTTAGTCTATAAACAATATGTAAAATATTTTATTACTTCTTGACCTCTATTATAGGTTATTTCACAAGACTGATGGTCCTTTTATACATATAAAGCACTTAAAATTTGTGAAAGGCAGTTAATATTATGTTGCATAATACGATCGTTTATGGCGCGTGAACCCTTTGATTGGGTCCTCTTCAAATCGTCATAAAGTGCATCAGTCCTGCATTCGGAATGCGCTATCCCACATTCATTGCACTCATAATTTTGAATTAGGAACTGCCAATACCTGACAGCAAGCTGATTGTCGTTTCAAATTGTGTTATCTCTGTGGAGAAGCGCTTGTAAATTTAGAGCGAAACAGCCGTGATTAGCAGGAATGACGATATAACGAGGCATGACAGCGGGTGGAAATAGGTCTTATAGGAGGAAATACGGGAAGTAAAGTTCCTATAAACGCAACCAATGGAATTAAGTCAGGAAGGGGACGTAATAAATCTTTTTATTTTGTTCCAATTTTAGAATATACATGCATTCACATAAATAAAGGGATATCCGGTCACCGGAGGAAAATAACGAATTATTAAAAGATAATTAAGTCTATACTGGATAGATCTACGTAAAGAAGTTTTGATCATTGAAAAAATTCGTACAAAATGTTATAAAATGATATTAAATATTTAATTACAGAAAAACTGGTTATGCAGTTTTATGAACATCAAAAATCTCACAATTATTTACACGAAACTTCTAGACATTTTTAAAGAGGAAAACACTGTCTTTTAAACTATACAATGGAAATTAACTAGTTTTGTCCTAATAATATCATTTTTCTCTTAAATATAAATCCTTAGGTATCATATTGTATATGGCATGTCTCTAGAGACAATCTTACAATTACCAGTTCTGCGGCCTGTAGAGTTAGAAATATAAATTCGAAACTAGTAATAAATTTTAATTTCTCTTGTGGATCTCAAAAATTATTTTAAATTTTTTAAGGATTTATGTCATATTGAATCGTAAAATTATATTGTTTGTTGACAACTGAGGTAAACCAGTTTTCCATATGATATATATGATTTACGAAGAACTACATAGAACTTAGATTTGTTGACGCAAAATAAACAAACTAATTTGCCAATACAAAAGCTTTATTATAAAGAAAATTCGTAAAATCAATATTTATTCTTTTTTCTCAATAGAATTAAACGAAATTACAATATTACAGTATCGTAACCCATCCACTCTAGGTGTAAATTCATTTCGCATGTGTGCGACTTTACAGCTGGCGGACATAATTAAAAAAATTAATAACTTCACTGAAAATATTATCTCTTAAAATCAATTAATTGCACGTATTCCTTAAAAAGGCTCAAAAACAAAAAGTAAACTTTTAGAAATAATGCGCGTGAAGTAAACGGGAATTTTCAATAATCAAAACAGTTTAAGAGTTTCCTCTTGTAACTCTTTCTTGTAAATTCCCAAAACCTAGAAGATCTGAAGTTCTTATCGTCAAGGGGTTTCTTGTAGAGATCATTAAAAATTTTTTCTAGTTTGTAAAAATCAGCATACTTTATCCGAGTGCACCTTTTTGACGTTGCCATCACCGACTAATTATATCAACGATTCTTTATAAAAAAAAAAATATGCTTAAACTAGCTGAATACCCGTGCTTTACTGCGGAGTACATTTTAGGATAATTTCAATGAAAAAATAATGAAATTGCTTTTTGGAGAGTTAAATTATCAATTAATTTGAATTAAATTCTTAAAAAAACTCATTTAGTCTAGTGGTTAAATTTTATCTTTTACTGCAGTTTAATATTTTTTTGTCAATTTTTTTCGCTGTTATGCACGTGGCGCAAAATTATTTTAAAGTATCAGTAAAAAGGAAAGAAATATCGTGATCAGCATTTAACAAATTAAATTCTAAAAATTAGTCTTTAAAAATTCCCTAAAAATCAGATAATAGAGGTCGAAAAAAATTTCATATTAAAGGAATTTTTATGATCTTTCTCGTGATACAAATTTTGTAACCCTCAGATTATTATTTAAAATTCAAACTTTAAAAAGTTACAAAAACAGCATAAAAATTTAATTTAAAAAAATAAAATTTTTAAAGAAGAATTTTTCAAAAATCTTTCTTAGTGCACCCCTACACTATAAGAAGTCTCGTCATGCAAAATTTCACCCATTTTGATTCAGAGGTTTAGTCTGTGCGTTAACTGTCAGTCCGTCAGTCACGGAACTGTTTTATATACAAACTAGCTGTACCCGTCCCGGCGTTGCTCGGGTAATGTAATTACCAATTTTTTAGTAGCCTTAACCCTTTGTTAATGGGCGTCGCTGTCATCCTTTTCCTCACCACGATACAATATTTTACCCTTATAAATTTAATCCTTTCTGGCACATTTTGGCAAATTTTTTTAACATAGGATTACTAATCGAATATCACTGCAATAGTAATCGATTTCCTTGAAAGCGAATATATCACATCCTCCACATGCTGAAATTCTTTGAAATCTTCATAGATTTTTTCCACAAATACACCACAAATTATATGATATTAACTAAGTCCTGGCCAAAAAAATTACGGCATTACTAAATGTGATTTTTTAATCGATTATCACTGCAATAGTAATCGATTTCCTTTAACCACCCAATCCCTCATAGAAAACAAACGCCCCAACACATCACGTGCATGACGTCGAAAAACTGGTTTTTCTCCTATTTTCACCCGGTTTACCTTCGTCCGGAAATGAAGAACGATATCTCCAAAATGAGATTTCTCGCAAGAGTTTCCGAATCATAAAATAAATTATTAAAAAATAACTACAATTTGTAAATTAATTTTGGTTCTGGCTTTCGAAACTGTGATGTCTAGGGTCTCTGAGATAAAAATTTCGTAAAAATGTAACGACATTTACGTATCGATTCGACAATTTGGAAAAAAGGGTCACGGACAAAATCGCGTTTTTTTCCGAAAAACGGGTGCGTACAGGCGATCGAAAAAAAATCACAATTAATCGATAAATTAAGACAGACAATTTTAATTGTGATTTCCGTATAGTGTCATCTTTCCCGTATAGGCTCGTCCGAAAAAAAATTCTTGGACGGATACGTTAGGATTTACAGAGCTTTTACTCGTCCGGGAGCTCCAAATCGCGACTAAATATTTAATTACGGAAAATCTAATTAAAAAATCGAAAAAAGGGCTTCGAGGTGCATAATGAGACCTCGGGAGGCATCTTCGTGTCGAATCTCAAGACTGTCCGACCTACCGTCTTTGCGCTGCGCCGCGAGCAGACAAAAACTCGGTCACACACACACAAACTTTGCCTTTTATATATAAAGATATATAGATTATTTTTCTTTTCTTTGTAAAGGAATCAAACAAAATGTAAATGTCCCGAAAATCAAAGTTAAGGGAAAATGTTCTCTAGATAGAGGACCTTTTTTAAACAGCAGTGCATTTTCCCAAAAATATAAACAAAATATAAATAAAAATACGATCAAAATTTCACATGGAAAAAAAATGCGTTAGCTTTTCAATTTCTCTTTAAATGGAAAGGAGTATAAAAAATTCTATTTTCCATCAAATTTTTATACATTTTTTCCCGATTTTACCGTAATGAAGAAAACTATAGTTTTAAAATAGCTTTCATTTTAACTTTATCGGGGTTTTTTCCCCTCTCATCTGTGAAACGTAAAAGAAACATGTGACTCGGCATCTAGCTGTAAAATCCAAACATTCATCCATTAAGATTCAGACAAACTTCTCGTGATGTTTCTAAATATAAAATTCAGGCTCATTACAGTGGTATAGCCGTAATGACAAACCACAGCTCAAAGTCGTTATGGTTGTTGAAAAAGCACCTAGCGAAACGCAGAGAAAGAAAATTACTGGGAACGCATTACTGGAAACACATAAAAGGCAGGACATAACACTTCCGAGTGGATGATAACATTGAGAACCTTTGCATGCCCTCAGCTGGAAAATTTTAATTGAGAAGTACAGAACAACTGATTACTTTTATTCATTAAGATTTAAAAAAACGAGATAGAGTACTGCAATCTTGAAAAAAATTCCAAATAAAGAAATATTGATTATGAGGCATGTTGCTAAAGTTGATTACTCATTTTCATTTATTTAGTTTAAATTTTTGGGGGGTTTGAAAAGAATGAATTACTAAATTGTTTTAAATTGATACAAGGGTCGTTTGATAAGCCTGTGTAAAACTTAGCAAAAAATATTTCAGGTAGTCTACTCTAACGAAACTACCACGAGTTATTAACGTAGAATTACTTATCATTTGCTTACCTCTTTTTTTTCTTTTTTACTCATTTTCGTACTTTTCTGTTTAACTGTTTACTGCTACTGGGTTTGGTGCGCTGCCAAAATTATAACTCGCGACGCAGGACAACTTTTTTCTCTCCGAAGGACCGTTATTGAGGAACGTAATCCTACGTAAAAAGGAAATGATGTTTTCTGGAAAAAAGTTTTATTTTATAATTCTACATAATCTCTTTTATATTTCTACATAATCTAGGTCGATATATATAGCCAAGCGCTTCTTAAACTTTTTTCATTCATGACCCCTTTTATCAACGAGAATTTTTCGCGACCCCAGGAAATAAGGATATAAAGATAAATATTTTCTCATATATAATTTATTTATTTGGTAAACAATATTAACGTGAAAAATAGTAGGAAGTATAATAATATAAACAATTCAACACAAACAAAAAAAGATTTATAAAGCGGGCATAGACTGCCAAGAAAAATTAACTGAAAACCTACCCTAGCGTTGAAAACATTTAACATTTGAATAAAAGATTGCGCAGTTGAAGCAAATCCTCATATTGAAAATCGACAAATATAGCTAAAAATAAATATTCCAACAGTGCTAGATAATTATAGTAAGAATGTAGACAAAAACTAAGAAGAAATCAAGTATTCAGAGCTCTACGCACCATAAGGCAAGATTCTGTAGCAGTGCCGGAACTAAACCAGAAATCGAGGAAAACCTACGTAAGAACAATTTCCCTAATAATTTCGGCAATTTAAATGTTTTAAAAAAATGGCATTTAGACCCGGGTATATTTTAAGGACGTTTAGGATAGGGTTCTCTGTTTTCATACTTTCTTTAAACTTCAATCGGGTGTGGCGCTGTGGTTTTGCTACAGAGACGTAACTCCTAGGGTAAAAATTGGCTTCTGTTTCACTATAACCGTCACTCACTGAATTAGGATGGAAAATGGAAAAATGTGGGCAAAATCACACCATAGGACCATAGGAAATGGGTCGCAACTGCAATTCCTGGGCCCTTTAAATCTTCTGTCGCCATTTCGCTTGTTAAATGTAATGTTTTAACAACATGTGGAACTAGTTTTTTTTTCCATTTTGTGAGGTGTAACAAGATCTTGAAAGACTAAAATGGCTGTAAATTACACAGCAATCGTTAAATATGTTTACAATTTGACATGCGTGTCTTTGAAGCATGCACATATCACAGCGCTATCAAGGGCGACTCGAAGAGGGGGGGGGGAAGTAGGGGCAATTTCCCCCCCCCCCCTCCTCCAAAAAAAAGCCTAGCGTATTTTTTTCACAGCCTAAAATTATATAATCGTAGACCTAATACTAAATGTGTCTAAATTTAAAATGAGAGGAAGTTTATTTCTTTTATATATATATATATATATATATATATATATATATATATATATATATATATATATATATATATATATATATATATATATATATATATATATATATATATATATATATGTATATGTATATATATATGTATATATATATATATATATATATATACAACCCTAAGTGCCAACGTTTCCCCCTCCCCCCCAAATCTGTGGCCTGGGGCCGCCACTGTTAATACCAGTTCAGTGGCGTTATCACTCGGATGAAGCATGAACATATAAAGCAACCCTCGTCAGCCTACCAAATCCATTATAGTAATTTTAGTAACTTTACTAAAAATAATAGAACTGTAACATTAAAGAATATTAAAAAATTGATATGTATAGTGGTCATAATTGAATAATCATACTATGTACGTTTATACACTGGTGTAAGAAATTAAGAGAATTGGCAGATATGGTCGATTATCTCTAGAACTACTGTATCGATTTTAATGAAATTTGATATGTACATACATTGATACAAAACAAGACAAATAACCATTCAATTATTGTAATACACACGCATGATCGTGCGTAACACTCGTTGGAAGGTATGAAACAGCGGTTGCAGAATAAACAAAAAAATGGGTTAATAGATGGCTTAATAGGGGGTATGGTCCCCTCTTACAGATATACAGGTCTCGCAGCGTGATTTCATACTTGAAATAAGGCAGTTTATCATTTTTTGTGGCAATTGGTCCCACTCGTTCAGCAACGCTGTTTTCATTCCCTATATGGTTCTCGGAGGGAGATTGCGAGTTGCAATTGCCCTCCCCAGAGCGTCCCAGACATGCTCTATATGGTTAAGGTCTGGAGATTTGGCTGGCCAATCCATTCGGCGAATATCCTCACTCTCTAGAAATTCGTCGACCAGAAGAGCTCTATGTGGCCTCGCGTTATCGTCCATTAAAATGAACTCAGGGCCAACTGCACCCCTGAAAGGCGAACATAGGGCTCCATGACCTCATCCCTATACCTCACACCAGTCATAGTGCCTCTTTCAAAGACATGGAGAGGTGTGCGGCCTTTCCAACATGATGACTGCCCAGACCATTAAACCTCCTCCACCATAATGGTCGATTTCGCGGACATTGGAGGGTAGGTAGCGGGTCCCTGGTTCTCTCCATATGAACGTACGGCGAGAATCGGTGTTTAGGCTGAACCGGGACTCATCAGTAAAGAGAACGGTCGCCCATTGATCCATAATCCAATCTCTATGCTCTCTGCACCATGATAAACAGATTATCCTGTTCGTAGAAGTGAGCGGGACACAAACAGCAGGTCATCTTGCAATCAACCCTCTCTCATGAAGTCTTATGGAAACAATCACCCTTGATACACGGGGTCCTGTGGCTGCATATAAGTCACGAGAGAGCTGAGAAGCTGTAGCACTCCTCTTACGCCTCGCTATAATCGACAAATGGCGATCTTCTCTGGCCGTCGTGGCTCTTGGACGACCTTGCCCAGGCTTTCTCTCGATGGATCGTGTATCCTGGAACTTTTTCCATAACTTACACACGACGTTGGGCGTTAAATTGAACTCTCTACAAATTTGGACTTGAGATTGGCCTGCTTCTAGCCTCCCCACAATTCGCCACCTCATTCCATCATATAAACGTTGGTTGTTACTCATTTTTACTGTTACAATTTGAAATTAACCAATTGTTGCTAAATAACACCAAGAAATTCGCCGAGATGTGCTAGTGAACGAAATAGGGCTTAACTTAAGTGTGCTTATAAAGCCTGTTTCTCTACTGGTTCCGTCTACACACACGTGTACGCTTACGTATTTGACGTAAAAGATTTGCATTTTTGTCTAGAAGCAGTGGTTTTACATTCAGTTCAGTTCTTTTCATGAAATTCGATAAAATATGCAAATTCTCTTAATTTATTTCACCAGTGTATTTTAGAATTTAAGTTTCTATAAATAAAATTCAATATATTTTTTGAAGAATTGCATCTATTTTGCATGCACATTTAAGCAGCAGGGTTCATTGGTTCTGAATAATGTCTCTTAACTGTAACTTAACCTTATATGCCTCGTAATTTAACAGAATATAAATTAGCAGATTAAATCTGCTATTCTAAGAGTCTTTTTTCCCTCCATTTTTAATAAAGGATTGTCAAGTGCTAAGGTGTGTGTTTATCGTAGTTTTGAGAAACAATCTTTTTCATGATGTTGGCTCTATTGAAAAAGGGATGTAATCATAAAATGTGATTTTACTTGCTATCTTATTTTGGTTTTTCTTCATATATTTCTTTTCAATTGCTACATTGATATAAGAATTTTATTGTAAAAAAATCTATGACTCCAAAAAAACTTTTTACAAAAAAGTCAATATTTAATATTTTCTTTGTTATTTTTGAAACCGTCAAATTAAATTAAAAAAATACCCTGAAAGAATAATCTTATTTTCACTGTCTTTCTTGAAAATTAAACAAAAAGTAACCTCAAAGTTATCGATGAATAAAGAATCGATAACGTATTCGAAAAAAATGTTTCAAGAAATGTGCGTGTAATTATCTTGCAAGCAGAAGCTTTTTTACGTACTTTTGTTTGAAAAATGGTAAAGGTTACGCATTTAAAAACCGTTATTTATCAAAGAACTCCGTAAAGTTTAAACTTTATATTTCCTTGCTTAATGTTTTTAGTAATAACAATGTTATTGAATGAAAAAATTTAAAAAAGTATTTTAAGTGATCCTTTATTCTATTTACTATTATTTCTTGTTTGTTTTAGCGAGAAAATTAACAGACTATGAAAAGAATCATCTAGGGACAAATTTAGGATTTTTTGTTTATTTATGATCATCTTTTGAAAATTTATCGTTTCAAGGGGGTGTCTCAATTTTAAACATTTAAAAAACTATAATTTCTTACTTTCCATTCTCATTTTAAAATAAATTTTAAGCATAAAATCTAAACAAATTTCAAGATTTCTAAGGTTGAAGGTTACTTTGAAATTTTTCAAGTATAACAATATAACTTTAAGAGGGTACTTTCATAACAATTCGCGTTTGCTTTTGATCCATAACATTTACTCAGAAATATTAAGTCCGATTTTGTGCATACATCTATATATAAAGAGATTCTATCCATAAAGAGCTGGAACTTCTGTTTTCTGATGGCAAAACACACAATTCACAGAGTAATGGTAAAACACTTCTGTGTGTTGTGGCATCACTCTGCGAAGTGACTCACGCATGTTGCATTAACGAACCTCAGGTTCACCTCCGCTAGTGAGGCACTCGGAATGGTAATAATTTGACCTTTGGCGGCTTTGATTTGCTTCACTCTGCTATTTTTTCTTTTTACTTCAGTTGATTTCATTCGTTAGAAAATTTTACTCGCCAGTACCTTATGTGTAGCATATTTGCACTTATTCTCGGTATACCTTAGAAGTAAAAGAAGTAATTGCAAAACATCTAGTCGAATAAGACTTTACTTTGATAGTTGAACACAAAAAGAGCTAGGCCCAATTGGATTACAAGGTTCTAACTAATTCCAAAATTATGTTATCCTTTGAAATAATAGGTAATTGAAGAGTCATGCAACCCAGTTAGAATATGCACCTAATAAAATTGCATACGATGTATAATTCAAGAAAAAGTTGTAGCTATATGTGGCAATGAACTTAATGCAGTACCTGTGTATATAGACAAAAGATTCAAGAAAACTATAGAGAATCTTTATGCAAATATCTACAGTAAACTGGAAATCAGGATGACTGCAGGGTGTTAGACTCCTTTGCTCTCTCATGCCCACACAGGAGATTGGATTTGCAAAAAAAATAATAAAAAGCTGATATCTTCGTGAGTGCACACATTTTTCCACACCTGCGTTTTACAAGTATAACGTTCGACTATATCCGACGATGTCAGTCCAACTGGGATTTGAAGCACAGCTAAGCCATTGCGAATGCCTTTGCTACATTTTGGAAGGGTTACAGAATCGCCAATGCTGGTTATAGGGTAACACAGTTTCAGTCCTAGTTCGACTACATTTTGATGGTTGTTTTTCGAGACATTTTCTTTGGGACGAGCAAAATTTTCTGAGAAAAATTATGTTGATTATTAGGTGATCTATGCGACCACAGTCCTTGAGAATCACTGAGCGCACAAAGCAATTAACGGAATAGTATTTACTTAAACTACAACGTAATTTGCACTGTCTTGTTGAAACCATTAGTTTATTTTACAATCATATGAAAACAATATTTAGGAAATCAATGTGGTAAATTCTTCCGGGCTATTGAATTATTCCTCTCATTTGAGATTACTTTTCACAGTGAAAACGCTCCTATTTTCTGGAAAACCATGCTTGCAAGTAACCAAAAATTAATGGCGGCAAGGGAGACTTTGAACGTAAGACCAATGTTTGACCAATCTTGTACCACATGGTGTTTTGCTGCCACAACATGCATTTCTATTATTCTTTTAAAAGATTAGCCACTCTTCTACTGACTTCTAATTAAAGACTTTTTTACTCTGTTTTTCATCTTTTTGGATATTCCTCTGATCCGACTCGTATAAACTCCTTATAATGAATTTAATCTAGATTGCTATACTAAAATGTAACAGAATTAAAAATTTATAACACAGTCGGAGTTAATGCAATAATTAGGATGGGAGATTACTTTTTAGATGTATCATAACGCAATATTTGATTTTTTTTCAATTGGACAATTGGAAAAAAAGATATTGAAAAAAAATACATTTAGCATAATACTTCATATAAACGGAATGAGAAAGCACTTCTTTCAAAATCAAAACTAATGGTTAAAATTTAAGAATGATCATACTAACAAAATTTGCCGTTGATAATATTTTAACATAATAGTAATTGAATAAAGCATTTATGATTGGCCTCTATACCTCGAAAAGTGTAGACGGAACATAAATTTTGGAAAAATGTAGAAAGCATTTTTGGTTCCCCAGCTCGTGAGTTTAAGTCAAGTAATCAAAAACAAAATGCCGAAAGAATATTGAGGACAGCAGAATGCATGACTTTTTCTTGATAAAGCACGTGACTCGATTTATTTACGTCAGCGCCCGCTTTTTGAGTTAAATCGATTGCAATGGGGGGAAATATTTCTTACTTCAATAGAAATAACGTGAAAGAAAGACGCAGTTTCTTATTTTATTTTTAATGCATGAAATCATTTAAAAATGTTTGTATTAGCTTTTTATACCTATTTTTGTAAAACGCTTGTTGCAGCCCATTAGCGTATTAATAGAAGTTATTTATTTTGGCATTTTAATAGTGAGTAATGGAGTAACATATCTGAATATAAGGCATCATTAGAGTTATGTTTTAGATAAAATTTGACGAACCCTAGGTCCAAAATCCCTTTTCTTAAGATATGATTTTTTACGTCCATTTCTGAGCTATTTCTTTGTAATAAATGAATATTTTAAACGTCGAAATTTGTTCCTCAGAATAAATAATATTTCTGGAAAACGAGGCGTGTTCTTGGTTCTATTTAATTATTGTGCCCCATGTACGTCTATTATAAACCACACTGGATTCTAAATTATTAATTCGTGTACTTCGTTTCTACCAGTAGAGTAGATCACCTTATTTGGCATGTTTATCGCTTTTTTTTTACTGTAACCGTGTATCCTATTGTATTTAGTAAACAGATATTCCTCGACTTACGACAGAGATAGGAGGGACCAAGACAGTGGTCGTAAATTGAGTTGGTCGTAAGTCGAGTTTCAAAAATTTTTTTTTGTACATGCACATACATATATTTTTTACTTTCATACGCAATTTAAAATACGTTGCATTTAGAAGACATAAACTATTCTTCGTCATCACTACTTACTAAGTTATGTAGTAATTAAGTAGTTAGGTTATGTAATAAGTAGTTACTATATACGCTATAGTTACTAAGTTATGTAGTAATTAAGTAGTTAGTTAAGTTATGTATCACTACTTTCTTTGCCATTCAGCTTCAAGTTTTTCTCGTTCATAAGCTAGTTCTTCATTTTTAAGCCTAGTATCTATAATTCTTTCAAATAAATTTTTGGTGGATTGTTCATCATAATCTTTGCTTTGGCAAATAATTTTCTTTAATTCCGATATCGTAATATTGGTTGAGACTACATTACCGAGATCTAGCTCCGTCGCTAATTCGATCAAATCAATCTTTCTACCCTTCCCTAAATAGGCCATTTTTGTTACTTATAAATAATTTAACGAAAATAATATACTTGCTTCACTAATATATACACCATTAAACATACCTTGAATGTTCGTATTCCGTTTTGGTGCGTAGGCAGAGTGCCACTTCTGATTTCTGTAGTCTTCCTTTTTAATAACTTTAGGTCTGAAATGTCCACTTCCGTATGAACCTGCTAACCTACCTTTTCGCATAAACAGTTAGTACAATCCATTGGTTCAGAATATGCGACAGAAGATACGTTGCAAGTTTTTTCAGCAAAGTTATCCAATGTAGTTTGAACAGACTGCGTCTTCTTTTCCTTTGTACATTGTCTGGTAGCAAGCCAGATTTTTCTGAATACACTTGGGAATCTTTCTTCATTGGGATTCATTGCTTCTAATTGCTGTTGTCCTTTATCTTCTATATATATAAAAGAGCTTGTCTGTTTGTTTGTCCGCTATAGAATCATAGACTGTTTCACCCACCGGGACCAAATTCGGCACAGTTAATGTTTAGGACCCGAGAAACTTAAGTCAGGAAAAACGAAATTTGGGGCTCAATTAGTTTTTTTAAATTAATTTTTTAATGATTTTTGTGCCCCTAAGCGCACCTCTTAAATGTGGATACAGCCCCTTCACCACAACCAGTCGAATTCGATACGCGGGGGAAAAGAGGTTTCTTCTGAGGGGTGATCCTACACCCCCTATATCGGAATTCCCCCCCCCCCGATATAGGGGGTGTTGGGTGATTTGGGGTGGTTTGAGAGTTGGTCTGGAGGTGAGGGGGGGGGGGGCGAAGTGCTTATTTTAATTTTCTTACGTTTAGTGGAGTCGTGAGTCTAAAAAGGTTGAAAACCGCTGCTTTAGACAATTTTAGACAATGGCGTTCAAACTAATAGAACTTAATAAAATTTGGAAAAAAAGGAAAAATTAAGTTTGTCCCATGGCCAGTTTTTGGAAGCCTTCTGTCGATCTAAATATATTAATTGTTTATAAAATGGGAAGAAGTTTAAGAGTTCTACAGGTTTTTTCCCCTAAGTTCGCGAAACAGAGTTAACATACGATATGTATTTGAATTACTTATTCCGTGAAATCATATAAGATAAATCTTTTAGAGTTTTGGGGTTTTTTAATCAGTGGGAGGAAAAGCTCTTTAAACAGAGAAACATAACGACACATAACTTTCATACCGAACTATTAGTCCATTTGTTATATTAAGGCATAAGAAAATTAATGAAATTATTTTTAAAGAATGTTTGCCCGGGTAGATATAGAGATATAAAATTTTTCATGCTTTCCACCAAAAAAATAATGGGTATATCATTTCAGTAGAAACGCGCTAAGCGCATTCTGTCTGGCCAGATGAACATGAAGAGCGGGGGGTGCAGCCCAGTATTTTTTTGATGGAATGCATGAAAAATTTTATATCTATATATCTACCCGAGCAACGCCGGGCAATAATGCTAGTTAATATAATGAAAAGCTGAATCCATTTCTGAAGCCATTGAAGGTTTATTTGATTTATCGCGTGGATGTCGAAACTATTGCCTCATACATTTTTATTATTGCATCATAAATTTTTGCAGAATTGCAGAATATTGCATCATATTTTTTAACAGTTATGTAATACATATAGGTATGTACTGCACATTCGAGGGACAGTATTTTTGAGGGGGAAAATGTAATTTTTTTTAAACTTAAAAATTTCGGTTGTAAGTCGAGGAATACCTGTATAACAGTCTACTAACTCTCTCTCTCTGTATGCTGCAGCAAAATAAGCACTTGATGGGCAAATGTTTGAACTCAAAATGTCAGGTTATTTTTTTTTTTTTTGCTTTTAATTTGCCGGTTCAGTTATCAACATCTGAAACCACTATTCAAGTTCCCAAGCTTAAATTACAAATTATATTTACATTAGAGATATTTAATTTGACCTTTTCATTTAAAAATTTAGGCTTTAAACAGAACTGACATAGCTGAAGGTAGTATGAAAGATATCTGTGTCAGAAGGGGAAAATACATTTTTACATATGAAATAGAATTAAGTGCCTACATATGACGAGGGTTATTTTTTCTGTTCTCCAGAATGGGAACCTCTGGCAACAAATTAGGGTAGGAACATGTATTTGAGAGGAATAATATTAAATTTAAAATTTTCCGTTGTCAAGGAAAACAATTTTATATTCACTTGGGCTTTATATTCATACAAAACACTGAAAACCCTTCAGCCTGCTTTTCCCTTGAAAGTTCTTTAAGAAATTATGGGGGATCTACGAAAACACTTCATTACAGTAAGGCGATTAATATAAATGTTACTTGCGACATATTACATAAACATTACATAAGCATTTAAATTAAATATCTTTGAAAGAGATGATATTTGGCTCCCTTCCTACAATACTATTCCCCACTCTTATAAACTAGAAGGTAACCCGTCATTTTGACGTCATAATACTAATAATGACGTCATAATGGAAAAAGTATATGAAAGTTAAAAAATATCCCGAATTATCTAACAATATTGCATTTAATCCACACCTTGTAAAAGCAAACCCTTTCATTATTTTTTAGTTTTTTAGTTTTTCATGCGATTGGAGTAGTAGACTGCCATCCAACCCGTCATTTTGACGTCATAATACTAATAATGACGTCATAATGGAAAAAGTATATGAAAGTTAAAAAATATCCCGAATTATCTAACAATATTGCATTTAATCCACACCTTGTAAAAGTAAACCCTTTCATTATTTTTTATTTATTTAGTTTTTCATGCGATTGGTGTAGTAGACTGCCATCCAGTTTTCTACAGCTCACTACGCGATATGAATACTTGAGCTACTTGATTCATTCACATTCAAGTTTGTTTACTTTCAGATTTCATCGCAAAAGTAAACAGATTTTTAAAAACTGTTAAATATACAGCCAAAAGCATCCAATTTTTGTTAGTTCTGAATGTTTTATAGAAAAATAGGCTGAACAAACGTGATTTGATGGAGAAGATATTAGTTTTTAAGTAAGAAAAAAATCTGATCAACATCTGAAATTGAAATTAGGCCTAACCGACCGTTTGTTTACTGGGGGCTTCAATTGAAAGATAAGTACAGCCAGGAAGAGTTATACAGAGACAACGGCTATTATATATATAATAAGTCGAAGCAAATAGTTAATTATAAAAACGGTGCATCAAATATTGCGCAATGGTTATAATGTGGGCGCGGTGGCCCAATTATCAAGAGCAGCGGGCCAGTGATCTGAACGTCCCTGGTTCGATGCTCGTCACTGCAAATCCACCGCCGTGTTCACTAATGGTGACCGGGGCACGTAAATTGGTAATGGCTGCAATGTCCTCCAAGTTCTAAAATTTACCTCTGAAGGTGCGGGGTAAGTGTTCTGGCCTCGTCACTTGACTCGGTTCAAAATTACGGGACTGGTCCTTTGGCCGTCTTACTCCGACCCTTGTGTTGCTAATTCAAAACAGGAGCCGTCCGTTTCAGACCAATAGCCTATTAGGATTTGGTGAATGGAACCTAATGGTGACCGGGGAAGTAAATAGGTTACGGCTGCAATGTCCTCCAAGTTCTCAAAATTACCTCTGGAGGTGCAGGGTAAGTGTTCCGTCCTCGTCACTTCACTCGGTTCAAAATTACGGGACCGGTCATTTAGCCAAGTCGGACTCCTACCCTTGTGGTGCTGATTCAAAAGAGGAGCCGCCTATTAGGACCTGGTGAATGGAACCTCCAACCTGGGGGCATTAGCAACAACAACAACAATGTAATGTCCGTCATTGCATCTGTCCTACTACTTCCATTAGTCCATCATCCTAAAAGACCATATTGCCCTATTACCATATTACCCTCTATAATGTCATCTGCAATTTGATTCACTCTGGAGTACACCCATAACACATAAATTTTAAGTTTATACGGTTCTCATTAGAGAGCTCTCATTAGAGAATATACAAATCACGATACTGTGTAACTGACTTAAATTATTCCCCCTTCACGTAGATTGTTCAAGCTCTATTTTCTTTTCCCCAGCATTATGTGCCCGACTGTGTATTCAATATTCAACCTTTAAAAAACCTTAATGAATATATATATATAATGTCTGTTTACTACCACTCTCATTATCTTTCGATGTTGCGTCTTATTAGCTACATCGGTAGAAATGAAACGAACATATCTTTCCCAAAAGGAAAACTTTGACATCCAAGTCTCTGGTCCAAAACACAACGCTAAGAAATTAAAATAAAGAAATCCATTTCTGAATATCCTGTGATTACGGAAATGCAATGGCTGAATTTGTTTACGAAAGCATTCATTTTTAGTTAAAGCAACTGAATCGGGGATATATTTCAGCTGCTATGCAATCTAGAAGATTGAACTGAGGAAGATAACACTGAATTCATCATATTTCTGATATGCGATCATACTAAAAGTTATTTTATATAATTGTACTAGCTGAATACCCGTACTTCGCAATGGAGTACATTCAAATTAATGCAACGATCGATGTATGCAATTGATGTAAAAAAAATATATATATTCATAAAAAGATCGTAAAGGATATTTTTATAGGCAAAATAATGTAGAAAATATTCAAATTAAATAAAACGATCAATGTATGCAATTGATTGTATGTTCGATATCCATAAAACATACTAATATGAATTAAATTCTTAAAAATGTTCCATCTCAAATAGTCTAGTGGTTGAATTTTATCTTTTACAGTATTTTATTATTTTTTGTCGATTTATTTCGTTGTTATACACGTGACGCAAAATTCATTTAAAGTATCACAAAAAGAAAAGAAACCACGTGATCAGTATTTAATAAATTAAATTCTAAAACTTAATCTTTGAAAATTCACAAAAATCAGAAAATGGAGGTAATCATTCGAAAAAGATTTCATTTTAAAGGAATTTTTATGATCTTTCTTGTGATATAAATTTTATAACCCTCAAAGTATTATTTCAAATGCAAACTTTAAAAAATTTACAAAGCAGCTTAAAAATTTAATTTAAAGAAATCTAAGAATTTTTCAAAAATCTTTCTTAGTGCACCCCTAAACTATAAGAAGAATCGCCATGCAAAATTGCAGACCTTTAGGTCCAGCGGTTTGGTCTGTGCGTTATCTGTCAGTCAGTCAGTCAGTCAGTTACGGAACTGTTTTATATGTATACAAGATGTTAATATCCATCTAAAAATTAAAGAAGTCATTTGAGTAGTTACTTAATACCACTTCTAATATCATGAATATATACACGACAAAACCAACGCTTCAAAAAATCCCTGACATAAAACTGATTTAGTGTGCCATTAACGCCATACTTCGATATCTTTATAGCTTTGAGACCTTTTGCTGATTTAATTTATTCTTTAGATTACATATTAAAGCTTTACTTTAACATGTCATGTTTATAAGGAAAACAGGAATGCATTACATGATTCTAATAAAAAATATTATTGTATCGTCATTTTAAAATCTTTGATTTAAATATTCTCCGGAGGCGAAAATATCTGTAGAGTGAATAATGGAAAGTCATAGATTACCTACTCGTCATATCGGTTGTGACTGACGAACTTCGCATTTTACAATGCAGTTTTGATTTTTCACCGTGGAGAATTTGTAAAAAAAACTCAAGAATTTTTTTATGTTACTCAATACTGTTGAAAAGAATTGCGTTTCCAGTTGAGCTAATTTAAATATTTTTTATTAGTTTTCATTTATAAACTGAGTTTAAAAGCGTGTATTCATTCAGTAAACATCTATCTGAAGAAATATATCATAATGATTCAGATAGCAACATATTAAGGTCTATATATTACTATTACAAAGTATGTAAGCTACATCTATTTTCCTCGAAATTTAACGCTTAGATTGTCAGTATTTTAACAAGTACTGTTAAACACACAAGTATTATTACACTATTACTATCGAAAAAGTTATACTAGAGGTGCAGTCTGGAAAATCCTAATATTTCTCTAATAGCATAAATATAGGCACACGAAAATTTCATTGTTGAGCTTTATGGTAAAACGGTAAGCATTCTATTCATTTATTTTTTGTTACGTCAGAGTGAACATGAAAGATTAATAAATATCCGATACGTGAATTAAAAATTGGATTTGTATTCCGTTTTGCAATGTATCGATATACTAATTACTTTTGAAATCAAACACACACTTTTGTTCACAGTCTACATTGCTTTATCTTATCGCTGAGATGATTTCAGTAATGGAAAATATACTGCTACTGGAAATAATATTAATTCATTTTCATAAAAGAAGTACTTTTTTTAACTTTTTGCATATACTTATTCAGCCGTGACCAGTCGACTTGATCAATAACTTTAGCTTTAATCAATTTGCTACTGCCATGTCTTTTACAGTAAAAACTAAAAGTGTATCATTTATTATGTGTAGTAATTAAGCTTCATTACAAAATAATCTTACTTATAAACTAAATATTTTTCTTGAAATACTTATTAGAAAACAAATTGTTTTATGTAATCTGGATTGTAAATTCAATTTTAAGCTAAACCACACAATGTCATTAAAATTATTTATAGAATAATTTTATATCTATTGTAAGCGGGGGAAAAGATGGAGAAATAAAACCCAAAACGTCAGATTTGCAGCTGTTTATTGAGATTTATTCAGTGTTTGAATCCTTTGCGTTAAAAAAAACGGACATAAATAGCTTAACAAATAAGTACTTTTATGCGACGTCCGATAAGTTCAGCTCAAATGTGCATCAGGGGAGCAATTACATTTCTGATGCAAGAGCATAAAATAATCTCACTGAATACCTTTTGTAGTAGTAGTCAGAGAAACGTAATGTAGTTTTTATGCAATCCACGATTATTTGCACAACTTATCTCCTCATTTTGTGCCGTGCGTCGCATAACTCATATGAGATTTACACAGAGGGGAATTAAGCTTCGTGGACTGACAATCACTAAACAAATCTACTACATCTTTTTGAGTATGCCACGAATATTAAATTTTCATCGGTTTAAGATATGTGACTATTATTAAAGTCACTTCGTGTTCTTCAATGAGACTACTACCGTAAACTTTTGTTGGGTGCTATTAAACTATTTTTGTCGTGTCATCAAAAATATTATTATCTAATGGCACGAATGTTATTTAAATGTGATGAGTCAAACATTTATTAATACATCATCTTTCAAGAAATACGGTTGATTCACTTTGCCAAAACATGTATAAATATCGTTGCTAAAAAACAGTTTAACGGGAACCTAGTCTAAACGTAGTAAAAACATAGTTAATAAAAGAAATAGGGTTAAAAGAATTCACCCTATTAATATTAATATTAAAATAAGGTACCAATTTTTAAAGAGATTCGCTTTGCGTGGGTGAAAATATTAGTAAATGTCAAGTATTGCGAACAAAACTTAAATTTAATGAGATATATATATTGAAAGTAAACAACTTAGCAACTATTTTTATTTTTATATGAAATTATGTATGTATGTATGTGGGCGTGGGTAATGTAACATATTTTTCATTAAAATATCCTTTCTAAGCGTTTAATTTCTTTCGAAAATATTTTTTTTTACCCACTTTAATCATTTTTATCACTGCACCATATTTTTTAAAAGATTGCAAAATTTTTGTGCGATGTGCTTGAAAAGAAGTTTATTTATAGATTGCCTATCTCATTTTGTTAATTCATCATAAAATATTCTCTATTTTCCTCTCCTAACTCAAAAATTTATTTTCCGAACAAAATTACGAAACTTTTTTTTCTCGCTCTAAAATCAAATTTGCCTTTCCTTTAGCGATTGCTGATCCTGAAAGAAATGTCATCTTTGAGAAAGCCCTCGGTAAAAATCGAGCACTTATTCAAAGTAAATCCAATTTACAACATATCTTCTGAAAAATAACAAAGAAATTTTTACTTCTGCGAGGCAATTAGAACCATACTTTTTCAAAATAATTTGTAAAGCGCCATATATTATCAAGAACTATTTTTAAATACGTTATCTAGTTTCCAAATCCTACATAAAAACGCTAATGTCGTTTTTTTTTCTAAAATTCAATATTTTAAAAATGCAAGGTTCCGTTCCACATAAATTATCTCGACTGTGCAGCAAAGCATTCAATTTGTGCTGACTTAACGCTGTTACGGAAATACCGATGTAACATCTGACATATAATGTAGCTCAATCAAATTAAGTCAAAACATTGGACTAATTATGATTGAAATGCTTACAGTTAGCAACAGTAGCGGATACGAACAGTAGAGGAGATGGAAGCATTCCATATGTCCCTTAATATTGTTAACAGGCTGAGAGGGCTTGTTTCAAATAAATCTATTTCTTTTACATTATACATTTCTTTTACATCATTACATTATACATTTTAGATTATGCATAAAGACATAAGTTGATGAGTGCGAAATTGTCTCGGAAACACGTGGTGTATGTAAATATATGATTTAGTTATTTTTCAAAGCGTAGATTTTTCCGTAGATGATATTAATGTATTTCAGATATTTGCCGTATTTAAAAAGCGATGTACAATTCGTAGTTACAATGTATTTCAGACAGATACAAAAATTTCATATTTTCTAAGAACGAATACGCATATTTTTTTACAAAATTTGATGTTTTAATACAGGGTCATCGAAAAAGGTTGGACACATTTCATATAATCATATTTAATGAAATAATTACAATACAACCAATTATTTCGTTGTGTAATGTAAACACACAATTTAATAGAATTTTACCTTAATAAGTTTCAGTATGAGCATCGTTGGTTGGTCTACACTTATCAAGTTGATAATAAATCTCTAACCAGGTGTTACGGAGCATATCTGACGTCACTGTGGCAATAGCATCGCTCCCGTAAATGTGTCGAGTCCCGTACCTTTACGCTGTAAACAATGTTCTTGACGTAACCCCAGATTTGTACTCCGCTAACCACAACACACATTGAGTTTTCTCCTGAACGGCCGCCATTGCACTGACGGAAAGCCGAACGAAGACCTCTTCTACTTTGCATCGTTTCTGCACAACGTTCCATGTCACGGTTGCGTACCAGTTACATTTTGAAATCTTCGACACTTGCCAAGTTGTTTGAAAAGAATATTGTTGCGTTTGCTCAATTTCTTTTAGAATTATGAGCTTTCGAAATGTGTCCAAACTTTTTCGATGACCCTGTATAAGTAATTACCTATCCCAGGACCTTTTTTCCAATAATACTAAATTTATCCTTTACAAGCACTGATTGGGAGGAAGTGTTTTACAATCATGAAAACTGCCCAAATAGTGGTGATGAACATATTCCATACATGAGAAAAATATTCAAAAATGGTTTTATAAAGAATAAGATCTTGGCGATCGCAGGTAAACGAAGAATTTTAGAGACCGATTTGTTTTAGTTTTCCATTAAACAACTTAATAATTAATTGTAAATATTTAGGACACTAAAAACAGCAGGAATGCAAAATCATATTTCGATCACTTGCGAAAATGATTAGACACTTAATTTTCATGCATTTCGGAAAACTCCAGACTTAATTCGAGATGCGTAAGTTTGTATACGTTGAATTGCTATCACAATTAATTCTACCCCAGCTATGAAAATATAACTAAAATAAATAATAAAATACAACAGATTATTTTCAATAAATTTCCCTATCGAAACTGATTGAAAATAATTTCTTTAACTTGCAGTTATAAAAAAGGTAGTTCTTGTGTAAATCTTCAAGTGGATTTATACGTATCTCAAGCTAATAGTATATATAAAAATGTTATAACGGAGCATCTCAGTTGATATAAATATGTTGAAACATTTGAACATTTTAAAACATTAAGTCTCCAATCTCTCCTATTTTATATGAAATTTCTATTTGAAAAGTTTGCATGATTCATGAATATTTTGTAAACAAAAACGAGATCTTACTTTATGTTTAAATGTCAGTTATATGATAGCCTCTTGGAATGATACTTAAGTTAAATAAAACAGATATCATTATTATACATATAAATGGTCTCAGTAGATGAAACAAGTAACTTCTAATTAACATTAAAAGGCTCACACTTAACTAAGAAAGCTAATTTTGCTTTTTCTTAACAATTTACACGTGTTGCAGTAAAGAACAGCAAATAGAAAATTTTTAGATATATAATTGAATTAGAGATACAACCGACATATTTTTACCTTTTTTTATTATTTCGCTTTCTTGTTTGTGTGTGCGTTTGTCCAGTACAAATCTTGCAATCAATTTTTAACTAACTTTCCGACTAGCTAGGCATTTGAAACTTTTAGAATAGCTCAGAACACGATGACAATGCATTATTTTAATACTTTTAGCCATATTTAAGCAGCATTGAATTCATTTTCAGTTAATTTTGTTTTGTAGATTGGTGCATCCATCTATCGGACGAACGGGAACGAAAAGTTAAGCACAAGTTAACTTCCAATTAGCTTCATTTTCTTTCAAGTTGATGGGATAATTCATCAAAAAAAATTTTTTTTTAAGTATTTATTAATACATAGAATTGTCAAGTTTATATGATTCAACAGAAAATTTAAAAACATGGCATATAAAAAGTTCTTGTTATCTTGCAATTATTCTATGTAAACACGCTCTTTATTAATCCACTTCTAACACCTTTGCACTAACTTCATTATACCTTTGGGAAAAAGTGTTTTTGTTTGTACTCTCAGCGGGAATGTATCGCTTTTTGTCACTCGCCAACCGGAACGTTGCTCATCAAGGATTGATGCTGGAACGTCGCAAATCCCCAGCTCTTTGAGAACCACACCTAATAAAAGGGTGCTTTGTGTTCCCCTTGGACACACCTGCGGTCTAACCCCTAGTCCCCACGGGGAGTTCTAGTGGGGAGGTGAGAGGGACTGACTCTCAGCAAGAGAGGTTCTACGAACACCACGTAGTTCTATGTTTCTTTTTCAGAGTGCAAAGTGTGGGCAGATCAAGTTGCACACGTGGTTGTTATCGAGAGTTGAATCTCTTGAGTTAAGACCGAAAATTGGTCTTGTAAGCATTATATATATAATAGCCGTTGTATAACACTTCCGGGCTGTACTCATCTTTCAATTAAAGCCCTCAGTAAACAAACGGCCGGTCAGGCCTAATTTCGATTTCAGATGTGGATCAGAATTTTTTCTTACCTAAAAACTAATATCTTCTGCATCAAATCACGTTTGTTCAGCCTATTTTTCTATAAAGCATTCAGAACTAAAAAAAAAATTGGATGCTTTTAGCTGTATATTTAACAGTTTTTAAAAATCTGTTTACTTTTGCGATGAATTCTGAAAGTAAACAAACTTGAATGTGATTGAATCAAGTAGCTCAAGTATTCATATCGCGTAGTGAGCTGTAAAAAACTGGATAGCAGTCTACTTCTCCAATCGCATGAAAAACTAAATAAATAAAAAATAATGAAAGGGTTTGCTTTTACAAGGTGTGGATTAAATGCAATATTGCTAGATAATTCGGGATATTTTTTAACTTTCATATACTTTTTCCATTATGACGTCATTATTAGTATTATGACGTCAAAATGACGGGTTGGATGGCAGTCTACTACTCCAATCGCATGGAAAATTAAATAAAAAAAATAATGAAAGGGTTTGCTTTTACAAGGTGTGGATTAAATGCAATATTGTTAGATAATTCGTGATATTTTTTAACTTTCATATACTTTTTTCATTATGACGTCATTATTAGTATTATGACGTCAAAATGACGGGTTAACTTCTACTCTATATATATAAAACGCGTAGGTATGCGGCACAAAAATCGGCGATATTTCTACACTCCGAATGGTAACGGCTGCAACTACCAGATGTGAACATTAGCGGCCAACCGCGTGTGTGTAGCTGTTCGACGATAGCACATAATTTGGTAAATTTAATTGCTGTATTTTACACGTGAATAATTTTAATTTATCCACGAGATAATTTATTCTTTTGTTCCATCGGTTTTTCTAAATGTAAGTAAGAGGACAAACTTTTGACAAAATATGTTTAGACCTATCAAATCCAGTGTTTAGTCATGGACAGTTGTATGTAGGTATATCTAGAGTCCATTCTTTTGATTCTATCACTGTAGTATCTCCTGTTTCTGAAATAATCAACTGTGTATATCAAGAAGTTTGAGGAATATCATATTACTCCATTTTATAAGTGAAGAAATTTTCGCAATACTTTTTTATTTGGTATAATTAAGGGCATATATCTAAATTGTGAACAATAGTACATATAGAGAGTGAGGTAATCCACACTATATTTTAGTACTTGCTGCATTTTTACTCCTTTTTTAGTGAAAAAAATTTCTCTCTAACAATTTCTTATTTGATGTAATGATAAAGGGTAGATATCTTAATTTTGAAAAATATTACATACAGAGAGGAATGTAATTTTTAAAATCTTTGTTGTCGGATTTCTCAGTCTTATCTTTAACTCTGTTCTGAAGTTATGAAAATTCATATCTTTTTAACCACTATGTTTTAGAATCAGCCTTATAGAGAATTTTGCAATGATTATATTTTTTTTTTTTTTTTTGCTGAGATCGCACTACCACTTAACAACGTATATTTATGATGACAGGTAATAGTAACATTCCTTACATACGTTTCTTTCAGTTGAGTTGTTTTGCAAAAGAAAATATAAAACCAAAAGCGACCATGCTGGTCGCGCAGCGGCTAGTATGTTTAAAATTGTACAAAAATTGTATAAGAATTCTGTTTATAGTCAGGCTGTAAAAATAAAATGTTTCTCGTGTGTTCATTGACGAGACACGTTACAAATCTCACCTACTTTTAAGTGTGTCTTCCCACTTGTATATTCTTTTCTCAACAATTCAGGGCTCTCCATGCATTTTGCAGCAATCATCTTTGAATATTAGAAGGTTTCACACCCTCCGACCTCACAAATCCGATGACTGCTCGCAGCTCCTCTTCGGTGCGAATTTCGAAAGCATCACCATTTTTTATATATAAATACGAATATAAATGTAAATTTATATCCGTAAACGTTGTCTTTCCGATTGAGAAATTCATGCCATTTATTCGGCAGCGTCGATATCTTCAGCAAGAATGTATTTTCCCTGCACAGCACGGTATTTTGCATAACGGCAAACAGCTAATTAGGGATGCGACATCGATGTCGATGTTTTCAAAACATCGATTTATTGAAGCCGATGTTTTTTTAACATCGATGTTTTGTGCTCGATGTTTTATGTCGTCTCGATGTTTTTTTTTAATGAAAAAGCCCCATAATAAAAAAAAAAAAATTGGTGGAGATATGCACAGCAAAGTTTCTCAAGCTATTCTTTACATGATTTGTAGAGATTCTCAGCTGATTTCAATTACTGAAGACGAGGGTTTTACAACGAACAGACGAGGAAATGTTACAACTTCAGATTTTTTTCTTACTAAATTATTTAAGCCTCCGGGAAGTAAATTATTCTCCAACTTGTAAATAAATATTACAATAATTTTTCGTATTCAGTCAATTTAAATTAGAAAACATCACAGATTTTTTTTTTATGGCTTTGGTCCTATCAATTGTTTTTATAGAAATAAGTTCTTCCTCAATTTTCTGGTAAAAGTAATGAAATGTATCATGGAAATTCTGCAATAAGCACTGACTCTAGCAACCAAGTTTTGGTTATTTGTGTCAGCCCAATCAGAGAGCAAAATTAACCCCCCCCCCCCCAACGCCTAACCGAAGTAACATTAATGTTAGAGGTTACTAAACCAGTTTTAAAAAATGGATATTCTAAAATATCGATGTTTAAAAACATCGATGGTTTTGGGGTTATGTTTTATTAGCATCGATGTTTTAATATTGAACATCGATGTTTCAAAACATCGATGTTTTATTGTCGCATCCCTACAGCTAATCACAA
Organism: Dolomedes plantarius; assembly: GCA_907164885.2. Taxonomy (NCBI): domain Eukaryota; kingdom Metazoa; phylum Arthropoda; class Arachnida; order Araneae; family Dolomedidae; genus Dolomedes; species Dolomedes plantarius. The sequence goes on from OU015491.1 coordinate 40,695,771, forward strand.
AGCATTCTATAGTTGTGATATTTGTCGAACGTCTCAAGTTGAATCTTTATTGAGATATGTCACCAGTTGCTTCGATAGGTTTTAAAATTTAAAACAAACATCTTGTTAAATAAAATTTTTATCTTAAAATGCTACAAGTTTCATTTTTTTTCCCTTTAGAAACTTTTAGCTGCTTTTAACGTAGTCGGAGATAAAATTTTAGTGTTTTATCTTCAAGGAATCAATTCAATATTTTGATGCTTTTTTAATCAACATGATTGACCTGAAAATTTTTGCAACTAACATTTAAAAATATATCGAAGAAAGCTTTTTTATCTTTAAGTACATATTTTTACCTTTCAGTAATTGCTTTCTTGAACTTCTCAATTATATTTAATGAATGCGAAGTTAGAATATCACACGAATGTTGTTGTTCCACCTCATCCTATACTGAATGATTAACGCTGTAGTTTCGACAGAATTCCAGTCCTTTGAACATCTAGAATTACGGATATGCATTTCCCTTTTCGACCTAGACGAAAATAAAAATAATAAACGCGCTACATGACTCCAGCGATCTTATTTTTGCATTGAATTTGTTGCGGCACTCCAATTCGCGCCGCCCGAGAAATGATCAGGGCTCCGCGATCAGCATTTCAGTCACGTGTTCTTTGCCCTTTTTTTTTATTTTCATGCAATTGAATCATCGAAATCTGTATGAAATGGACTTCTCGCTGCAGATGGCTGGAATCCCGCACACAACCAGGAATAATCCGTGCACTGAAAAGGAGGGTGAAAAATTAAACACTCATTTGTTTGTTTGACGCGACAGAAACTTCTTTCTTTGCTAAATTTGATTTCATCCTCTGCTACTAAAAATGTGATTCATGTCGGGTTGCGTTGAAAGTATCATAACTCGACTGTTTATTTGTTTCAGTGCGTTAGCGAAAAAATTATTTATAGAATTAAAAATCAGATTGAAGTAAGTTTAATAAAATATTCTATATTAATGTGCTTATGTTTATGTATATGGGCTCTATTTCAATATACGAACCACCGGTTTTATAATATTCGCCAAAAAAAAAAAATAATAATTCATGTAGTCTCTTCTAACGAAACTACCGCGGGTTATTCACGTATGATTACTTATTGTTGCTTACCTCTTTTGTATTATATATGCATCTATATACTATATATGTACGTATGTATATATATATATATATATATATATATAAATAAGAATAAGATGAAAGAGAAAACCAGTAATAGCTCTAAAGCTACATGAAGCCAGGAACATCCAACATGTAAAGATAAGTATGAATACGGTTTTTGACAGCATTTCTTCATCAGCGGTGTCAATACTGTCTAAAAACCAATGGATTGTTTCTGATGAGTATGATCTATTAAATAAACACACTCAGACACCGTACAATCCATTATTAAGAGAAGAATTGAATAATAAATGAATTTGTATTTATATATATATATATATATATATATATATACATGTATTAAGGAAACTGTCTTTCTGTTTGCCAAATTTTCACGAGATTTAAAATGTAAAAAAAAATAATATATGAAACGCTTGAAGTCCTACAGATTACGTATTTTATATTTTATATAAGCTTAGTAATGCATCATTGTAACAGTTTATTACCATAAACTATACAAATGTTTTCTTTTTGTTGCAGGTAAACATTTCGTTTATGTCAGGAAGTGACTGTTAAAGATTTTAGTATTATGTAAGTATATATGCATTTTCATGTATGAAACTGAATAATTTTTCATGACTTTTCCTTACTTTGAGTAAGTATACTTTATCACTCACAAATTGTGAGTGTTCTGGTTTTTTCAAGCACTTTTGAATATATTTGTGAAATTAGTCTATTTCGAATTTCATGGTTATGGAAATGCTTTTATTAACAATCTCTGAGTTACGAGGTTTTTGTAACTGCGTAAGCACTGACGCTTGCCAATAACTTTTTTTTTAAAAAGAGTCATAAGTGGCTAATTAATCTAAAAAAATCTTCCTTTTGTGTTGTGTTCTTTGATACTTAAAAATGTACGTATTTTCGGGGGCATTTTAAAAGCGTATGTTAGTTCTCTTTAAGCTCTGAGTAGTGAGCTGAGTTTTTTTAGCGCGCTCTAAAACCTCGTAAATTTAAGTTACAATTTTTATAAACAATTATTTTATTACAATTTTTAAGTTGCAATTTTAATAAAAGTTACAATTTTTTAAATCTTTTCTAGTCAGTTTTGTTCCTACATAAGACATATTTTTAGCACTAATTAATGTGGGCTCAATTTCAGTATCTCGTTCTTTTAATGTTGACTCATTGAAAAAATTGAGAAGCAAGTGTTGAAATTTGTACCTTTCTAAATATTGTTATCCTTATTACAAAAGGAACGTCTGGTGGAAAAATCCCCCCATTTTTATAATTTTTTGAATTAAAAGACCGAATAAACTCCTCTTGTCAATGAATAAATAGGTAATTATTTTTTTAAGAAATGTAGTATATTATTATGATAGTAGACATGATAATTTTACTTAAGTTAAGTAGCAAGGTAGAAATTATAGTATCATAATAATATTATGATGGACAAAATAAATTTCCAGAAGTTTTAAACGATTTTTTAAACATTAAACTTAATTTTATGCCATTATATATTCAAGGGATGGTTTTCACTTAAGGGGTCTCATGGGTCTTACTTTTTCACTGAAGCTTCAATTGAGCATCATGCCACATTTAATTTTATTTCGCATTCCCTATAAAACATAAAAACATAAAATTTTTGCCAGTGACAGCCAGTGACATAAAATATATCGCTCACTCCTTTCAACAACGTCATATCTCAAAAATCGGCGATTTTTAGTCATGCCTGTTTACAGAATGTCCTGAAAGAGTAGTACATTCCTGCAAGATCGTCATATCTCACCCTACAAGATCGTCATATCTCACCCTCAATATTTAGCCGCTAGAGAGTAGAATTAATATTTATTTTTAAATGCATTGTATTCTACTTTTAAACTTTAAAATCACTCTCTTGAAAAATCACGCTTTTTTTAGATATAACGTTGTTGAAAGGAGTGAGCGATATGTTCCATAACTAAAAATAAATAAACCAACAGAGCTAGAAAATTATGAGAACTTGTTTTTGCTACAGTGACGTAACTATTAGGGTAAAATTGGCTGCTGTTTCGCCATAACCGTCACTTACGGAATTAGGGTGTGTATGCATCTTTGGCTTTTCAATAGGATTGTATGCGTACTTGCATGTATGATCCGTTGAGCCCTTCCTGTAAGTTGTGTCTGTCTTTTCATTTTCTTTTGACTAAATGTTTCAATGGGGAACTCGGGGCCTTGGGATGTCTTTTGGTTATACCAGCATCCTATTCAGAAACTTCCCTTTGAAGTAACTGATTTGGTTAGGCTCCCTGATGACGAGACCAGTCGGTTACCTCGATTTTTGGTTCAGTTCCGGCACTACTACAGAATATTGCCTCTGGTGCGTGGAGCCCTGAGTGCTTGATTTCTGTTTTATTTTTGTCTGCATTCTTCTTATAATTATCTAGCTCTGTTGGTTTATTTATTTTTAGTTATATTTGCCCATTTTCAATATAAGGATATGAAGCAACTGCGCAATCGTTTATTGAAAAGTTTTATGTTTTCATTGCTAGGGTAGGTTTTAAGTTAACTTGTTTGGCAGTCTATGCTCGCTTTTTAATTTTGTTAGTTTGATTTGTTTATTTTATTTTTACGATATGTTCTATGTAGCATAATTATTTCAATATTCTACAACTGGTATTTTCATTAATTTTCAATTTTCAATTTTGAGGAAAATTTTAAAATTGTGTTTTGGCGCGCATCCATTGCACGCAAGACTGTAGCAAAGCTATTGGTTCTAGAGTCCCCAATAATATTGATAATGATGTAAAACTAATGTATATTTAACGTATACTCCAATTTTAAAATTTTCTTTTAAAAACTTTTCAAAATTTTGTAATTGAAATTGAAATCTAAAAAAAATTAAGTTTTTAATTGCTTAAAAATGGAATATACGTTAAATATACTTTAGTTTTTCTTCATTATCAATATTATTTGGGACTCAAGAACCAATAGTTTAGCAACAGTCTTGCGGTCAATGGATGCGAGACAAAACACAATTTCAAAATTTTCATCAAAATTAAAAATTAAAAATAAATTAAAATACCAGTTGTAGAATATTGAAATAATTATGCTACCTAGAATATATATTATGTTGTCGGTTGCAAAAATTTCATGTAATCATGTTTTATAGGGAATGATAAATAAAATTAAATGTGACATGATGCTCAATTGCACCTCAGTGAAAAAGTAAGATTACTGAGACCCTGCATTTATCTATTGAAAAATACTATGGTGTTAATCATTAATCTGTTAGGGCTCCTTTAAAAAATTAAATACTTAATTCGTGATCTCTTTAGATTAGCTGACGCAAGCAGATTAAGGCTGATATGTGTTAACCCTATTGGATACACTCAAATCAGTGTTAACCTACGGAGAAAATGTGTCTACTATTTAGAGCTACATAAATGCTGAAAATAAACCAAAGATGGTATTTTCAGACAACTTGAACTTTTCTGCGTCTTGCAAAATGATTCAATTTATAAATTTCGTCCATCAAAATAATTTAAGAACGTTTAAAACACACTTTGCCAGATTTTTTTCCCAAATAATTTAAATTTTAAAATATTATTTGCATATTGAAAAAAAAATGCCTCGAGGTGTATAATGTCTTTCTCTAATACGGAGTACAATTTATTTTTCAAATCTTTAAATCCAAGTTGGCAATCCCTAGACAAATTTTCTCCATAGGTGAACACTGAGGTGAGCGAATCCAATACGGTTAGTACACAGCAGCCTTAACAGAAGCCGTCATGTTTCTCAACGAATTTGATACATTTTACGATAAGTGTGTCATAAGACTTGAGATCTTTGATAGAAGATCTCAAGTCATATGACACATTTATTGTATATCGTAACACTTATCGTTAATCAGATGTTTTCATAAGGCTTGATCTTTTATCTCAAGTCTTATGAAACACTTATCAAATGTATCTGAACGAATTTGATACATTTGACAAGTGTTTCATAAGACTTGAGATCTTTAAGTATTCGCTGTTGGGTTAATCATGAGCGATGAATTGGAAGCACATATTAAAGTTAGTACGATTTTAGGGACTAGCAAACCGCATAAAGTTCCTGAAGAATTGAAGAAGCTATGTTAGACCACTTAGCAATCAGAGGTTGGGCTTCATGCTTTTGGGGTTTATGGCTGAATTAAAAAACGAATATCATAGTGAACTCTAGGAAATTCCATGGAAAGTAGAACGGCGCAAAATGAGGTAAAGCAGCGAATCCTTATATTTTTACCATACTTTTTAAATCTTATAACTTTTGAACAATTTTTTAAAAGCGATATGTATTCGTCCAATTTTTCTAGGTTTATGTAGCCTTAGTTTTCTAGTATTGAGCTTAACTTGATTGGAGGATTTTTACTTAAATAAATGTAATTTATTGATAAATGTTACCCAACTAAATATCAGTACAAGTTGATAAACATAGTATTCCCATCAATTGGACTGTTTGATTGGATTAGATGCTGCTCAAACCCAAGCACCATTTTTCAGTCGAAGAAGCCATCACATTATATATATATATTTTATATATATATATATATATATATATATATATATTACATATATATATACTATCTGGCCAAAAGTACCCGGACACTCCCGTAGAGAAGTGCATCTGGCAGGTGACGTAATTTGATGCATGACCGAAAGCTATAAAAGTGTTGGTAGTGGTTTGTCAGGTCATATTTATACGTTTGTCAGACAATGAGTAAGTCAAATAAATATATATATATATATATATATATATATATATATATATATATATATATATATATATATATGAATGAAAAATTTCTGTTTGGAGGCAGGGAATATTTGTCACATTGCCATTGCAAAATTTCTTTAACTTCCAAACCAAATTGTCCAATCCAACCAAAGTGTTATATCTTGAAAACAGTATCGATATCATCCAACAATACAAATCTAGTTAAAGTACATAAAACTTCATTTAACCATTATCGACATATATCGATGTATTGCCCGATGTATTGGAATTTCTAAATAATACATCGACGTATTGGAAATCAATAGGGAAATATATTTAGGGACGTTTTCCCAAACTGTCTCGAATTTCAGACGACAAGCATTTCAAACGAACTTTTTTAAAGTTTTGTATCGATTTATGATGCGGGAGATAAATATTAAAAACGCTCTCTTCGTTCACTTAGGTGTACTGCTAATATTCTAGTATCTTTTTTCTAAATAGCGAAACATATCCTCGAAATCAGTGATCAAATATATCAATTTTGCATGTCCCGATGTCTAAACCCTTAACTAGGATAGATATTTCATTATGCCTATGTCTCGTTTTAAAAGCAAAAAGTTATAACAGCGTTCTCTTTGCTGCTTATATTTTTAATATAGTGAAACATTTTATATTATTTGTTGTTACCCACTAATTTTGAACATTAAAAATAAAATTATTACATTTTTCATTAGTCTTGATATTTTTACAAAATATTTTTTTTACAAAGTTCAAGCTCTGAATGCTTGATGATTATTTTTTCGCCGAATGCTTCTTTCGTATGCGCGTTTTGAAAGCGAAGAAATCCTTGCTTCGGAAAGAACTTCGTTTCTTTGTAACAGGGAAAACAGTAACTTAATTTTTACAAATTACCATTTTTAATTCTGTGTTCTGAAATAATCACTTTCATGTGAGAATAAAATGGTATAGTAATTTTGTTAACATATATGTGAATAATTTCATGATAACATGTAAAATGCTTATTTATTAAGTTTTTAAACCATGAAATTTAAAAATTGGCCTTGGAAAAATTTCACTCATGTAAACGTACTGTTTGCATATTAACTATTACTATCAGTATTCGTAAATTATCCTAGACTTCGAAACTCGTTAGTTCCGTTTAGTTCTTTTTAAGTTTAATGATGTGTTTTCCATAGTACCAAAGATAATTTAATTGAATATTTTCAATCATAATACACAAATTATTTTTCATATATCTGTGGTAGTTTGCTAAACTTCGAGCCTATAACGACCTCTCCAAAGACATATAAATTCAAAATTTACTATTGATAAAGATTAATTAGTAATAAGAAGTCAAATGAGTAAATATAAAAACTGAATACATCCCGTAATTACCTGAAAGTGATAGGCCGGAATCAAAGTTCTGTAAACAAATATTTTCTATAATTCGTCATTGTTTAGCTTCTGAGTTCTTTTTCCTCTGTTTTTCAATTTATGTAATTTTGATAGGTAATTCTGTAAATGTATCTGAAGGGAACAATAGCAAAAAGCTCGCAACAGTCCTATAAACTAATAGATGCCATTAAAGGAATTTTAAAACTGAATATGTATACCTCTTCCTTCAAGCAGGACTTAATTTAACCGGAATTCCTATTTTATTGTTATTTATGAATGTATACCGCGGTTCACCTTTATTTCGCAATACAGATTTCAACAAGTTTTCCTCGATGTGTTTTTATGTGAGAACTAGGATTCGACAAACTCTGATTTCCAATATTTTATCTCTTAGACCCTGTAAATCCACAAAAACTTTTGTTTTCTGTTGTGACGGGGAATTTAATCGTGAGGGTATATTAATTAATTATGAATACAAAGAATCAATATAATCAAGATCAACCCCTTTTTGTATAGAGTTAGTACATCGACTAATTCGTTGTGACATTCAAACTATTACTCTGAGTTTAAAGAACAAACTAATTTATTGACATTAAACACATAAATATATTTTATATAAAAACATTTACTATGGACATGAAAATCTATATTGTGCTCTCTTCCTTAATTACATTATTCATTGTGATCTATTCATTAAAATATCAATTATGCCACTCGTCAATCATTAACATGCACAATTAAAATAATTCAGTTAATCTTTCCTTGTAAAAAGGCGTATAACCTCAATTATGAACACATAAATATACACACTTGGTGACAATTATTATTAGCACTAAACTATATCGTCAATCGATCGTTAATAAATTTCCAATCTTTCTTATCTAATCATTAATAATTTGCTCTCTTCCTTAATTACATTATTCATTGTGATCTATTCATTAAAATATCAATTATGCCACTCATCAATCATTAACATGCACAATTAAAATAATTCAGTTAATCTTTCCTTGTAAAATGGCATATAACCTTAATTATGAACACATAAACATATACACTAGGTGACAATTATTATTAGCACTAAACTATATCGTCAATCGATCATTAATAATTTTCTAATCTTTCTTATTTTTGATCGGTATTTCATAAATTACATTGATTTAATACCCTGAATTCTCACTAGTTACTCAATGTACGATTTACTTATTAAAATAGGCGTTTATTCGTTAACAACACTCTTATTTTACTTAGGCAAATGAAGCATAGGTCAAACAGCTATATCAAAATTCAAATTACCTTCACTAGTTGGCTATTCAGGAATCATCTAGGCAATGATGTGGGCACTTGGAGTTATTCTTATCATCTACCTCGGAAACGGATCGGGCTGAAGTCTGCAGGGCGGTCGGGATATTGGGTCACTGGCGATTGTTTCCATTGACTCTTTGTCATCTGCGGTCACGCTGGTCTTCTTTAGTACATCAGTAGCTGCTAGGACTGAATTCTTCCGTATGCGGATCTCCAAGCGACTTGCTCTGCCGCTCTCATCTTCATTTATTCGAGAGCATTCATTGCTCCTCATCTTATTTCACCAGCACCTACCTATGGGGACTATATTTTTTTATCACAGACTCATCTTCATATACAGGGTGTTCCAGTTAAACGTTTCAGAACTTTTACGAAGGGTAGAGTGCATCCTGACGACTCGAAATCATATAGCAATGTGAGGTCGGAAAGGATTTCCTGAAGCGGGGATGTACACAGAAAACCATAAAGAAAGAGACCGTAAGTGGATAATCGTTTTAATAATAAATGTACAAACAAAAAAGGTACAAGGATTAAAGTAAGTGTTCGAATTTTTTTCCACCGACTTCAATGCAGGCCTCACATCTCCGGCGCATGGAATTCCGAACATTCTGGAATAATCCAGGCTCATCTCGAATTTCTCCGGCAGCTACTGAGATTCTTGCAACCAGCTGCTCACCATTGTCAACGGGGGTGTCATAAACCTGTGTTTTCATATGCCCCCATAAATAAAAATTCGTATAATTAGCCATGCTACTAACTCCCTAAATGAGTCCTTGTGCGAAATCACGATTCCCTGCACCAACGCTCGGAACTTTCCCGCAACGCCATCTACCGCTTCAGGAAAGCATTTTCGACCCCACATTGCTATATGATTTCGAGTCGTCAGCATGCATCTACCACTCATAAAAGTTCTGAAACGTTTAACTGGGACACCCTGTATAAGTATTTAGCTGATCGACTGATCAACTCTTCACGTCTACTGCCTCCTTATCTATGCAATATGTTCATCATCCTTCTATTCTATAAGCTCTCTTTAGTCTTTTCTTCAACTCTGTATACATTTCTTTAATTGGCTTTTTTCACCCCTCTTTCATTGGTTATTTTCCTTCATCTCATTTCGACACCCCTTCTCCTTATTGGTTTGTGGTTTACAACATATATCCCTTCTTGACCATTCCTTGACTCGTGGGTGTATCTATATATTCCCTTCAATCTTCTCATTCTCCCACGCTGAACTCCCTGTATGTGGGGTCATTTTATTGCGACTATAAATTCTACTCCAGTTATTCTGTTCTGCTTCCCTTTTATTACTCTGTTCACCAATGTGTTTCTCTGCATCTTGCATCCCCTGATTTTCTTCATATCTATGATGCCATCTCCACTTATTTTCCTCTCTTCGACTGTCTACAATCTTACATCTTCGATTTCGGCTCTTTTTCGTACAATGCGCGGGACACCGCGTCATCTGTCAACAGTCCATCGTCAAAAGTCCAAATTTGTAATCGTCTTGCTAGATCTAAGTTATAAACACCCTGTTCATAATTTTATGTAAGGAGGCTGTCGTGCAATTCATAAGGTTTTCAATGCTAATTCGGGTTTAAAAAATGGTTAAATATCGCTTTCTTTTATTCTTATGCGATTGTGTAGTTGTGTTCTTAAATTTTTACTACAAACATTACTATACAGTACGCAAATTCTAGTAATTAAGAGCATTCTAGTAGGAATAAACAGAAATTCCTATTTAAACCTGTAGTAGAATGCAAAATTTCCTTCATTTCAAAGACTCTAAATATTATATATATAATTGCCATTGTCTCTGTATAAAACTTCCGGGCTGTACACATCTTTCAATTGAAGCCCTCAGTAAACAAACGGCCTGTTAGGCTTAATTTCAATTTCAGATGTGGATCAGAATTTTTTCTTACCGAAACACTAATATCGCCTCCATCAAATCACGTTTGTTCAGCCTATTTTTATATAAAACATTCAGAACTAAAAAAAATTGGATGCTTTTAGCTGTATATTTAAAAGTTTTTAAAAATCTGTTTACTTTTGCGATGAATTCTGAAAGTAAACAAACTTGAATGTGAATGAATCAAGTAGCTCAACTATTTATATCGCGTAGTGAGCTGTAAAAAGCTGGATGGCAGTCTACTACTCCAATCGCATGAAAAACTAAATAAATAAAAAATAATGAAAGGGTTTGCTTTTACAAGGTGTGGATTAAATGCAATATTGTTAGATAATTCGGGATATTTTTTAACTTTCATATACTTTTTCCATTATGACGTCATTATTAGTATTATGACGTCAAAATGACGGGTTACCTACTAGTTTCAAATATATGAATTTAGCTTGGGCATACGAACGATAGAGCACATGACATTAAAAAGATATACTTTGAAAATCAATAACAGCTGTATTGATAATAATATTATGATACTATGAAATTATATGATAGGTTGACTGATCATTTACGTATCCTTATCTATATATATAAAACAGTTCCGTAACTGACTGACTCACTGACTAACTGACTGACTGACAAACAACGCACAGACCAAACGGCTGGACCTAAAGGGCTCAAATTTTGCATGACGATTCTTCTTATAGTGTAAGGGTGCACTAAGAAAGGTTTTTGAAAAAATTCTTCTTAGATTTTTTTAAATTAAATTTTTAAGCTGTTTTAGTAATTTTATTTAAGTTTGCATTTAAAATAATAATTTTGAGGGTTATAAACTTTATATCACAAGAAAGATCATAAAAATGTCTTTAAAATGAGATATTTTTCGAATCTTTACCTCCATTTTCTGATTTTTGGTGAATTTTTAAAGATTTATTTTTAGAATTTAATTTATTAAATGCTGATCACGTGATTCTTTTTCTGGTACTTTCAATAAATTTATCGTCACCTGCATAACAACTAAATAGACAAAAAAAAAATTTTCTTGCTAATGTGGCAAACGATTGGACATTATCCAAAAAAATATTAAAATACAATAAAAGATATTATGTTCCTCAAACTGTACTATATTAACTGTACTATATTCTTTAGTATGTCCTATTACATTTAATTTGAATATTTTCTTCTACATTATTTTGTCTATAAAAATATCTCTTACGATTTTTTTATAAATATATTTTTTTGTTTTTTTTTACATCAATTGTATACTTTGATAGTCGTATTTATTATAAATATATATATATATATATATATATATATATATTTATTTATTTTTTTTGGCATTAATTGCATACATTGACCGTTGTATTTAATTTGAATGTACTCCGTAGCGAAGTGCGGGTTTTCAGCTAGTCTATATATATAAAACAGTTCCGTAACTTACTCATTCATTCATTCACTGACTGACTGACATACAACGCACAGATCAAACCGCTGGACCTAAAGGGCTGAAATTTTGCATGGCGATTCTTCTAATAGTGTAGGGGTGCACTAAGAAAGATTTCTCAAAAATTCTTCTTAGATTTTTTTAAATTAAATTTTTAAGCTGTTTTTTAAACTTTTTTTACGTTTGCATTTAAAATAATACATTGAGGGTTATAAAATTTATATCACGAGAAAGATCATAAAAATTCCTTTAAAATGACATCTTTTTCGAATCTTTACCTCCATTTTCGGATTTTTGGTGAATTTTTAAAGATTCATTTTTAGAATTTAATTTATTAAATGCCGATCACGTGATTTCTTTTTCTGGTACTTTAAATAAAATTATCGTCACGTGCGTAACAACTAAATTGACAAAAAAGAAAATTTTCTTGCTAATGCGGCAGACGATTGGACATTATTTTGTCTTTAAAAATATCCCTTACGATTTATTTATAAATATATATATTTTTTTATACATCAATTGTATACATTGATCGTCATATTTACTATAAATATATATATTTTTTTTTTGGCATCAATTGCATACACTGACCGTTGTATTTAATTTGAATGTACTCCGCAGCGAAGCGCGGGTTTTCAGCTAGTATAGTATATATAAGGTTGACAAACTTTTAAAATTCCGACCGCGTTGTATAGTCGTTAGCGTCGTGAGCTTCCAAACACTGAGTTTGGATTCCGAATAAGACTTGGTCGTTACCGCGTTGTTTCCTCTTACGGAGCAATGCTGGCTTATGGTGCTTCCACAATAAAGTAGCCAGAAAGACTTCGTAGTGAATAACAAACGGTGAATGTCTCACGACCAGTGCCTCCGCATTTAAAACAAAAGATTTAAAATTTGTAAAATTCCAGTAGTTTGTCATTTTCTGCCAAACTTCTAACATGAAGAAAGAAAAAAATTTAAGACACATAATTACATTATTTACATCCCATTTTTGTTTAAATCTTTAAAAACTTGTTTGAGATTTGTTGGCCGAAATAAATCAATGTGTTAGATCCTTTGGTATTAAGTGCTGTTAAAGTCAGTTGACACCTTGAAGCTAATCCTCGAATATATGAATCTCGATCTGTTGACATCTTAAAGCAAAATCCTCGATCGCAAATTTTTGTCCTCCATTCTCTGTTAGATATTACCTTTTATCATAAATTTGTCTGTTTGTTTATAGAAATGATATTCATCAGTATCATATTCATCTTAGTTTCTAAAATTACTAGAAATAATCACGTATGTCGAATGCCTCAAATAATTTCATTTATAATTACGTTAATAGCTTCATACCAAAGATAATTGCTCAAATATAGTAAACACTTTCGTATCTGATATCAAGCAGATATTAAGAATAACTAAATACTTAAACGTTAATATATATATATATATATATATAATAGCGAACATATTGTTAGAGTTAAAGCCCAAAGATACACGTATGTGTATGTCTGCATAAAATTTATATACATTTATTATAAACTGCAATGCCGAACTATACTCAAATTCCCAGTGCATGCTTTTGATCATCTATTATGCCTTATTATATTCCTAATAAACTAATAATTAGATTAACTTTCTTATACAAAACATAAATAAGTTTATCTCTCTGGAAGCGAAGAATTTAAGAAGCAACTCAGAATTGAAATTTATGATGTTTTGCACACGCTTCGGAAACAAGAATTACTACTTTATCTTCAGAAAACACATAAATAAACGTAAGTCTCCATTTCTCTTCTTTAGCAGAGAAACATAGCTGCATCCAGTTTCATTTTAGATGAAAAGTTATTCTCGCTTACTGAATTTGGATATCAGGTTTGAGTTAAAAGCAATGAAATTCAAGAGCTCTACAAAGTTAGAATGTTTCCGTACATTAGTTTCATTTTTGCTTTGTTATTTTTATTAAAAGAGACTTTCTATATTTTTCATGCACCTTACAATAGTCCACATATTACTTGTATATGCAATTGCTATTATAAAGGCGTGATATGACGTGAAATAGAGAAGTGAGAGAAAAGTGTTTAATAATTTCGAAAGTCACTGTCTTTGTACATACCAAATAAAAATAGATAAAAATAGATAAAATGTCTACTTATCATAATTTTTTGGTCAAATATGTTTCTAATAAAATACCTGTTAAAATATGTTCGGATTATTCCGTTTCCGTTTCAATTACAACATGTTTGTTAAGGATTAACCTGGCTTAAAGATTTTTAACTATTTCCATAGATGGTAATAAAACGCAAGACTTTCGATTCTCTACTTGTCGCTAGAGAGTTATATATGTATATATAACTCTCTGGAGATACTATATACAGTATGCCCACTAAAGTCCCTTCCCACCCTCTTAACTTCGGAACGGCTGCTGCTATATTCATAAAAGTGGTGTCTAGGTATAGTAAAGTAGCCATGCGCTACTGAATAAAACCACCTACCGCGCCACCTGGTGGAAAACAGCGGAGTTAGCATTCCTATCTCGAAAACGGAATGAGATAGAGGAAAAAAGTGATTTACAAAGTTGTAGAGCATTATCGATTTAGTAAGAAAAGACACCTTGTGGACATTAATGCGAAGAATAGAATGGTTAAAAAGCGCATTTGTTTTTTCGTGATTTCCTACACTGTGACGTCACAAAACTTGAACGGAAGGAGAAATGATTATCTTTCGGGCAAAACACGACACCGCAATGACGGTGAGAAGTTTGAACATCTCAAATAAAGGTATATTGTTAAAACTAGTTATTTTTTTCTTTCTCAGATCGTTTTGTCACGTCACAATGTAGGAAATCACGAAAAAAAAATGCGCATTTTCACCGTTCTATTTTTTCCATTAATGTCCCCAAGGTATCTATTTGTACTAAATCGATGATTTTCTACAACTTTGTAAATAACTTTTTTCCCCTATCTCGTTCCGTTTTCGAGATAGGATTGCTAACTCCGCAGTTTTCCACCAGGAGGTGCGGTAGGTGGTTTTATTCAGTAGCGCATGGCTACTTTACTATACCTAGACACTACTTTTATGAATATAGCAGCAGCCGTTCCGAAGGTAAGAGGGTGGGAAGGGACTTTAGTGGGCATACTGTATATATATATATATATATATATATATATATATATATATATATATATATATACAGGGCTTTTTCTCTGGGGATACGCGGGGAACTTTTTTTAAGTATTATTCTGGCTTCACTTAAACGAAATTTTAAAAAACTTACGAATCCATTGTTAATATTAATTTTTTTTTTTTAATTGCGAGTCTATTGTTTCTCTGTGACGTGACGTGTGAAAATATAGTACTAAAAATATGCACCTTTATTTGAGAAAACACAGTACTACCCTCCTATTTATTTAGAAATTAATCACACTGTATATATATACAGGGTGTCCATAATTAAACTTCCCTACTGTAAATTGTCCACAGTCGAAACTATTGTTCAGAAATTTATGAAATTTTGTGTAGGACATATTGAAGGGATGGGAATTTGTTGAGCGAATAAAAAAATTAGTTCAAAATTTCACCACCAAGGAGCGTTTTTTGATGAATTACACATTTACGACTGGTTCTTTATTTAAGATTTCACCATCTTTTTATCCATAGGTCACCCTAACACAGTAACTCACACTCATTAAATTTTACAGTCTTAAAGTGATTTCAAAGTCGATCGGAAACTTGTTCGATAACTAATTTTTGGACAAAAGATTTGAAGGAACGAAGAAGAAAATAAATATCAAATTATTTTTTGTCGAAGTAGAACAGAAGCTGTTATAAAACTTAGAGACTTTCATGGAGATTTTGTTTTCAGCGTGCTTGGTAATCAGAATGTCATCGTTACGATTACCAGATAGATCTTTGTTAGTAAAAAAGTTTTACCAAAACTATAATTCAGCACTAGTTGCTCTACGACAATTTCGGAGTTTGAAGGGGATACGAAAAGGTCCATTGACTGTTAAAGGTCTTCGATTAATCGTGGCCAGATTTGAAGAAACTGGTTCTTTTAACATTCCTTCTGGAAGAGGAAGGAAACCTGTTTCCGCAGAATCTGTAGAGAAAGTTGCGCTTCAGGAGGAAGAAGACAAATCTTCCAACGAACAGGCTAGTACCAGTGTCTGTCGTGTGGTAGAAGCATTGGATTTGCCCCGTTCAACTGTCCAGAAGGTCCTGTGGAATATCCTCTGGTATTATCCGTACTAGCTTCAATTTGTGCAGAGATTGCTTACACTTTATTTCGAGACTCACTCGACAGCGGTTCTCACTTCAGTTTCTTGCTCCCTTTGAGGTTGATGCAGAATGGCCTTGGAATATCCTCTGGACAGACGAGGCACACTTTCATTTGGACGGTTCGGTGAATACTTCCAACTGCCGAATTTGGGAACCAGAAAATCAGCATTTAATCTTAGATGTTCCGATGCATTCACCGAAAGTAACCGTGTGATGTGGATTTTCTGCATTTTTAATTCTCGGCCCGTATTTCTTCGAGGAATTAAGTCCTAGAGGTCCAGTAATATGCTAGGTCACCGGGGAGCGATATGCATCATTGTTACTGAATAAAACTATTCCGGATCTGCAATCACGTTAGTGCCTTTCACGCACAATTTTTATTCAAGATGGAGCTCCTCTACACATTAGCCTTCGTGTTAAGAATGTTATAAAAAATAACTTTACAGAAGAAAGTGTCATCAGCCGCCACTTTTCTAATATGTTGCCTCAACGATCCCCAGACCTCCACCCAAGCGACTTTTGGCTTTAGGGGTATGTGAAACATCTAGTAATTCTTGATAAACCAAGAACTATACTTGATCTGAAAGACAGCATTTCACGACATTCTCAGCATTTCCCCGGACACACTGCGGTCAACTGTAGAATATGCTATCTTACGATTTCAAATGGTAGCTGAAAATGATGGCCATCATGTTGAACATGTCTTGTTGTAATAAATGTTTTTAAGTCTAGTAAATGTTGGCTAAATGTGCAATTCATCAAAAACGCCCTCTGGTGGTGAAAATTTGAACTAATTTTTTAAATCGTTGAAAGAAATTCCCATCCCTTCGATATGTCCTACACAAAATTTCATAACTTTCTGAACAATAGTTTCAACTGTAGACAACTTTAAAGTAGGGAAGTTTAATGATGGAAACCCTGTATATATATATATATATATATATATATATATATATATATATATATATATATATATATATATATATATATATATACATATATATATATATATATACAGTGGAATCTCGATCTATCGTTTTTCAAGGGACCGACTGAACTGAACGATAAATGCGGGAAAACGATAGATGCGGGAACATAACAATAGTCCAGTCAAATTGTGTTTTTCGGAGGAAAATTTTGGGGTAGTTTTGATTTCTTCCATTTTATATGTTTTTTGGGGTGCTGAATCCGAATCTGAGGTTTGTTAACAAAATTTCGTGACGCAACATTGAAGAAAATGCAAAAAAAGGTAAAAATTTCCGTTTTTTGGCGGTTTTTTGCTTATAACTCGGAAACTATCAACTTTTCGCATATAACCCTATTCATCAAAATTAAAGTACATAAAATTTCCTACAAATTTCACTATTTAGGTTTTTTTCTCCGACGGACCGTTTGGGCTCAAGCGCTATTTGAAAATTTTAGTATTTCGGCAGTCTCCACAAAAACCCACTTTTTCCACTCCAAAATTCTAATTTATTATTAATGGCTGTCAATTAGTGAATTCCTCCCAGTTCTCTGCACATACCTTATTTTGATCGTATATGTAGAGGTACAGGTAATTTTTTCAAAAATAAAATAATGTTCAAGTTATTTAAAGAAGTCCGAAATTGTACAAATTAGTTGTAATTGTTACAAAAAAGTTGAAATTCCAAAGAAAAATCTTGAAAAATTATTACATTTTATTATATTGTATTACAATACATATGATCATATATTAGATTATTATATGAGCCGTTGTCGTTTAGAGGGTTCTGGCTGAGGTTCTTCGAAGGCGGCGATTCCTGGCACAGGTTCGGGTTGTTCTGTCGTCAGAGTCGGGGCTTGTTCATCTGGAAAATGAAAGAGGTGGTGAGAAAACAACAACTTGTGATCATATCTTAAGGAGAGATGAGTGATTACGAAATAGATTGTGAGATTAGACATACCTTCCGCATCATGTAAGCTTATTTCTTCAGTCTGTTCTTCAGTCTGTGCCCATGACGTGAAAGGATCTGTATCCGTCGATTGTATGTACATTAAAATCAGCATTATCGTACACCTGCTGTGAAAAGCATGGCTGGTTAACTTTCAGCGGATCGCTGCTGACAGCTGATGCTTCCAGGCGGACAGCCTCTGTGTAAGTCGAACAAAATCCCAATGAGGAAACCACATCGACTAATTTCCTTGAGCCGTACTTCTTGTACAGAAATGTTGGACTTTGTCCGAAGGCGTGCAGATTCGTAGATGTAGAATATTAAAGGTTTTCTTACCTTTGGTATGTTGTCAAAAAGGTTGAGAGATCTCTTGGTGATACTGGATTCACAGGAATGAAAGATAGCTAATCTTGTGGACATAAGAAAAGAAATCTTTATTAAACAAAAAGTAACATTACTGACTATCTGAGTAAATAATAAAAGAAGAAGCATTCGTTGAATGCATGCGACACGTTAGCCGCGTACAACACACTCGCTAACCGTCTCTCAGGGAAGAGCAGTTTTTTGGTTCATTTATCGTAGTGCAGTAGCGCTACCTGGTGAGTCAAGTTTCAGAGCAAAATCTGATATCCTTGTTCTTTCCCAACATATTTCCCCCTTTTGCGATAGAAACTTGCACCAACTGCATATGATCTCTGCAAATTTGAAACTTTGGTTTCGGAAGTGGTTTCGTTAAAATGTCTGCAGTCATTTTTTCAGTAGGAAGGTAAAACAAATCAATTATGTTTCTTTTGTATAAGTCTCGTATGTGATGATACTTGGTATCGATATGTTTTGTGCGGGAGTGATGTTTCTCAGACTCTATAAGTTTAATCGTCGACTGGTTGTCTTCAAAAACTTTTATGGGTAGTCTCTGTGAAATATTTAAATCGTCAGTCAATTTTAATAGCCATGACAGTTCTTGCATTGCCTGTGACAACGCCACATATTCTGCTTCTGCACTTGAGAGTGAAACACAAGTCTGTTTTCTCGATGACCACGCGATGCATGACTTTCCCAAAAAGAAAATATATCCTGATGTTGATTTTCTGTCTTGAGGATCTTGTCCCCAGTCAGCATCCGAGTACACGGAGAGGTTAGGAAAAGATCCTGACGCTATCCGTAAACCAAGATCTTCTGTCGTTTTTAAATATCTAATTATTTTTTTAACTCCGTTCCAGTCCTTTTGTCTAGGATTATTGTTTCGTCTACTCAAGATATGGGTAGCGGCAACTATGTCTGGACGAGTAACTGAAGAAATATAAAGCAGTGTTCCAACTGCTTGTCTATATTGATCGTTTGAAGTCAGAAGATTTTCTTCCTTCTGTTGGCCATAATAATTAGTCTCCATTGGTATATTAGTAGGTTTTGCATCTTGAAGCTGGAATTCGTTCACAAGTTGATTGATCTTTTTTCTTTGAGATAGTAGAAAGCTTCCGTCGTCTTCTCGAATTATCTCAATTCCTAAGAAATGTTTTGCTTCTCCTAAATCTGTTATCTCGTAGTTTTTTTTTTTATGTCCTCAATGACTTGACGAATTAAATTTTCTTCTTTAGAACTTATGAGTATGTCGTCGACATACACAATTAAATTTATTCTGTCATTGTTACTTCCTTTAAAGAACAGGCAGGGATCAGCTTCGCTTTGTACAAATTTTAGATTTTTGAGCGTTTTTTCTATTTCTTCATTCCAACATCTCGCTGCTTGTTTGAGTCCATAGATTGACTTTTTTAATTTGCAAACTCTGTTGTCTTGTTCAAAACCATCCGGTTGCTTCATGAAGATTTCCTCATTCAAATTTCCATTTAGAAACGCTGTTTTTATATCGATTTGATGTACCTTTGCTTTATTATACGCTGCCCATGTAAGAAAACTTCTTATAGTGGTGTGTTTTACCACTGGAGAAAAAGTCTCGTCATAGTCTGTTCCATATTTTTGTGTGAAACCTTTAGCAACAAGTCTAGCTTTGTATTTAATTTTGCCATTATCACCCCTTTTTCTCTTGAATACCCACTTATTTCCAACTACGTGCTTTCCATTAGGTAACTCTGTTAGCTCGTAAGTGTGATTTCTCTTTAGGGAGTCTAATTCATTTTGCATGGCTTTGAACCATTCTTGTTTTTCTTCTTGTGGCAAACATAATACCTCATTATAGGACTGTGGATCTTTGTTTTCAGTTATAAACGCTTGAGATTCATTTTTTATTTTATAGCCATACCTTTCAGGTGGAATTCCTTTGTTTTTTCTTTCGGAGCTTCTTGTTGATTGTGTAGGTATTTCTGAATCTCTATTTTCATCTTCGCTTCCCTCTTCAGGAATATCGTCATTATCATCATGTTGAGGTTGTGGGAGATTAAATTGAACTAAATCGTAGCGTCCATTGGAATTTTCATTGTTCGAATGTGATGGGTTAGAATTTTCTAAGAACTTTACGGTTCTGCTGACGACTATTCTTCGTCCTCCTGTATAGATTCTATACCCAGTACTTCTCAGGTCGTATCCAACGAATACCCCTTCTTCTGCTTTCTCATCCAACTTTCTTCTCTTTTGTTTATGGATATGAAAATATGCTTTGCATCCAAATTTTTTTAAATGGCTTAAATTCGGTCTTCGACCGTTCCACATCTCATAAGGCGTTTTTTCAGTAGACTTCGTTGGTAGTCTGTTTTGTAAATACACCGCAGTTGCTGCTGCTTCTGCCCAAAAAGTTTTCGGCATGTTTGCATCAATCAATAGAGCGCGCGTCATCTCGACTATGGAGCGGTTCTTCCTTTCTGCGACACCGTTTTGTGCCGGAGAATACGGAACTGTGGTTTGTGCAGCAATTCCAAGTTCCTTTAGGTGACGATCAACGGCTTCATTGCAATATTCTTTTCCGTTATCGGATTTAATAGCTTTAATTGTCAATCTAAATTTATTTGTGGTTGACGCAACATACTCTTTGAGTTTGTCAAAAACTTCCTCTTTCGATGACATAAAGTATGTTTGAGTGTATCTCGAAAAATCCTCGATGAAAGTTACAAAGTATCTCATTCCCCCTAAACTATCAACCTCCATAGGACCACACACGTCTGTGTGTATTAAATCCAAGACTTGTTCAGATCGATGTGACGGATATTTTGGGTACGGTTTTTCGCTCAGTTTGGCTTTAATGCACGTTGGGCATTCTAAACTGTGAGAGCAATTATTAATGGTTATTCCCCAAACTAAATCTTCCCTTACAATTTTCTTAACAGTTTCCAAATTTCTATGGCCTAATCTTTTGTGCCATTTTAAGATACAGTTATTATTTGTGCATAACACAGGTGTTTCGGAGACAGAAAACAATTTTTCTTCTACGGGTTTTATATTTATTCTATATAAACCTCTACCTAATCTCGCGTCAATTATTATTTCATCACCCTTTCTAACTGTGCACACGTCATCCTCAAAAGTTACTACATATCCTTTATTGGCTACTGCCTGCACTGAGAGTAAATTAGAATCCAACTCAGGAACATATAAAACATTTACAAGTTTTATTTTTCTTACAATTCCTTCTAAAGATTCGCACTGAAAAGATATTTCACCGATCCCTTGCGAATTAAGTTTTGTTCCATCTGCAATAGTTACAACTTGTTTGTGTTTTTCATTTAACTGAGAGAAAAAACTCTTGTCATAGAACATATGACTTGTAGCACCACTATCAAAAATTACGGTATATTTGCATTCATTTTTCTCACTTGCTGTTAGCACAAAATGGTCTGCGGAATTTATCCCCTCTTGCTTCAAAACTTTTTCGTCCGATTGATTCTTTATATTTTGTTTCCCACTGACATCCGAAGATAGCTGCAATTCAGCTTGAAATAATTTATGATTATTTTTTGACGTGCTAGGTGGCGGCGGACGATGATATTCCGAGTCATTTCCTTTTTGAATTTTGTGGTTTTGATGCACTCGATTTCCGGTTTTATTGCGTTTCAGATAAAAGCATTGCTCGCGATCGTGACCTTTCCGGTTGCAAAATGTACAGAATTTTAATTTCGTTTTCTCACTATACCCCTTTAATGCGAGTGAATCGAATTTTTGGTTAGCTTGTCTCATTTCAACGCGTCTGGAATATTCATCTATCAATTTATTTTTCACATATTCTAGCGATAACTCTTGTTCAGATTTGCTTTCGATAGCTGTAATTAAGGGGTCATAAGAAATTGGTAGCGAACATAACAGAATCACGATCAAATTATTTTCTTTTATTTCTTCCCCTATACTGCGTAATTTCTCATGTAAAATCAAAACTTCCTGGATATGTTCTTGCATTTTGGTTGTTTCTTTATATTTAATGGAGTATAATTTTCTCAGAAGAAAAAGTTTATTTGTTAAATTTACTCGTTCATGTACTCCTTTTAACTTTTGCCATGTTTCTCGAGCAGATTGAGCATGCAATACATGAATTATTTGTGAATCCGAAATATTTAAACATATTAACGCCTTGGCGATTCTGTCATTTTTTAACCATGCAGGAGTTTCGGTTTCCGGTTTCTCTTCAAATACAACGTCGTAGAGACCCTCTTTTATTAGAATCTGTTCTATTTTAAATTTCCACACAGAATAATTATTATCAGTAAGCTTATCAATGAGATGATGGTCTTTTAAGCTCGACATTTTCAAAACAGTTTATAATTAACAGTTCAAAAAGTTGATAAAAAAAAGTTCAAGAATCGAAACTGTATAAAAAAAACATAATGCACTTCAATATACTGTGGAGATTATAAAAGTTCAGTTCATCGATTCTCAGTCTCATAATCAAAATGTTGGACTTTGTCCGAAGGCGTGCAGATTCGTAGATGTAGAATATTAAAGGTTTTCTTACCTTTGGTATGTTGTCAAAAAGGTTGAGAGATCTCTTGGTGATACTGGATTCACAGGAATGAAAGATAGCTAATCTTGTGGACATAAGAAAAGAAATCTTTATTAAACAAAAAGTAACATTACTGACTATCTGAGTAAATAATAAAAGAAGAAGCATTCGTTGAATGCATGCGACACGTTAGCCGCGTACAACACACTCGCTAACCGTCTCTCAGGGAAGAGCAGTTTTTTGGTTCATTTATCGTAGTGCAGTAGCGCTACCTGGTGAGTCAAGTTTCAGAGCAAAATCTGATATCCTTGTTCTTTCCCAACAAGAAACACTGCCAACCCTACGAGGACTGGTGAAATGAATGATCTGGGCCTCACTGCTACTACAAGACTATGAGCCAGTTCTTCCACATATCATGGTCCCCACGTTTTTTGTTTAGTACAACTGTTTCCATAAATGTACGGAGACTTTCAGGAATGAGTTCCTCATTTCCTTCCAAAAATTTATCAGGTGAGGGGTACTGTGCGGTCTCATAAACCTGGCTCCGGATATCCTCAACAACAATTGCAGCAGCCGTCTTAATAATCCGGAGTCTTTCCTCTTGTTCATTTTTAACGCCTGCTGGTACCAAGAATCATTTAAAATTTTATACCCTGTGTTTTTGAAACACACTACCAGCTTCTTGTTTGGAGAAAAGGTCATTATTATATCGCTTCCATATTTTTTGAGTAGATGAGCTTTAACTGTCTTTATGTCAGGACGATAATCACCTTTGATTTGGTCCACCAACTCGTCTAGCGTAAACTGACATACTCCATCACTATTCTCAAGATAAGTGTAGACATATTCCATTGCTTCTTCAACATGATTGGCGAATGGACCCCTTTTTCTCTTCCCTTGAATTTTGGGGGGATTGTACAATTTTCTCATGCATAAACTATGATACTGACAATCAGAAACCACCAAGTCTGAGACAGGCAAAAGACGTTTGATTATGGTTTGTCCATACTCATCACCACGTTCTTCTGCCCTTTTTATGATAGTTTCCTTGACTTTCAAAATTCGAACCTGATACACAATATTACGATTGGTTTTCTTTTTTCTTTGTTGTTCTATAAAGTCAGGTGTTATGACGAGGCCACACATAAAACAATGAGTTTTGAAATTGAAATGCGCTTCAGTAGAACGTCTTTTGACTTGCTCTCTACCCTGTTCCGCCTTCTTCAAATGAGCTGCAATCATTCTTTTATTAATGTAGTTTGTACGACATCGCTCATGAACATCAACTGCAGATTTTTCACGTAGCTGAACATGCTGACCATCCTTCCTCTTCTTTCTTGACTCGATAAACGTTTTCAAACCTCTTTGCCGCATCGTTATCACCTTCTCTACGTTATTATCCAGCACTTCATCACAAATAAAACACACTTTGAAGCCATTTTTAACACTACGCGTAAATATAACTTTTGAATCGTGTTGTCGTTGGATTCTAACACTGAACTACTTACTTCCTTCGCACTGCCACTGGTAGGAATCGGATGGCCGGTGTTTTAATTTTTTTTTTTTTGGAGGGGGGGAGGGGAGGAAACCTCGTGAACAATATGAAGGGACTTGAGACTGCGTCAACACCCCTATATCGGATATAGGGGGTGTTGATTGGGTACGCATGTACACGGTGACGTAGTTGGCCTTGAATCGTTTGTGAAGGAATCGAATGGAAGGAAAGAGGGCTTTTAAACCAAACGGGGCAGTTATAAAATCATTTGGTGAGGCTCGACGAGAATAAAGAACATGAAATACGTACAAGACGGAATTATATTTGCACATAATTTAAATACAATGTGATTTTGAAAATCCTACATTGTATTGGAAGGAGGAATTAAATGACAGCCTTTAATGATAAGTTTTGGAGTGTAAAAAGTGGGTTTTTGCGGAGCCAGCCGAAATACGCCAATTTTCAAATAGCGCTTGAGCCCAAACGGTCCGTCGGAGAAAAAACCTAAATAGTGAAATTTGTAGGAAATTTTATGTACTTTAATTTTGATAAATAAGTTTATATACGAAAAGTTGATAGTTTCCGAGTTATAAGCAAAAAACCGCCAAAAAAGGAAAATTTTCACCTTTTTTTGCATTTTTTTCAATGTTGCGTCACGAAATTTTGTTAACAAACCTCAGATTCGGATTCAGCACCCCAAAACACATATAAAATAGAAGAAATCAAAACTACCCCAAAATTTTCCCTCGAGGGCCCCTTTTGAGCACAAATTGACTGGACTACAAAGCAATTTGATCGTCGGGACTGGGTGAAATGAACGACACATACGGAAAAAAAGATGATTCGGAGAACGATCGATCGAGATTCTACTGTATATATATATATATATATATATATATATGTGTGTGTGTGTTTTCTAACTGCAGATACAGATTTTTATGGCTGTTATTTTTATCTTTAACTTATTTGATGCCAAATATACCACCATGAATTGGTAATTTAAAATGCGACAAATAACAACTTATTTCTTAACCTAGCAACCAACCATAATCCTGAAAAATAAGGCTATCACGCTTAAATACTGACATTTAAGTGTAATATTAGTGTTGGAGACTCCAAAATATCGAAATATAAGATATTATGGAACATTTAAATTGCTCTCTATTTAAAGACATCCTTTTTTTATTGAACTGTCGCTTCTCAAACCTATAAAGCAAATTTCATGTCTCTGACTATATACTTTAATAAAAAAAAATGGTAAGAGAGTTTTAAAGAAACATTCCTAGAATATTTTTGAAGTATAGTGATAGTTAAGTTCGCATCAATAATAAAAAAAGGACTCGTCTTTTTCTCTGATTCATTCTGAGACGTACAAGAACGAATGCTGACACTTCTAAAAGACGATCACGGGGAATAGAGTCAGTTAAAGTCCAGTAAATCTTACAAAAGACTGCTAGGTGACACGCAAGTGTGTGTGTGTGCGTAATATAACCCTTTAAAATGTTTGTGCTCTATTTATAATTCTGCCTATATGGTGGTTTTTTTTTCTCTCTTCAGCTCATCACAGAGTACTTTATACCATCACTTTAATTAAGCAGATCACACCAGTAAATCAGAGAGTTTTAGACATGCCTAAACAATAATTCTGTATGTGCTCATTCTCTCAGAAATGTATTAAAGGATCTTTCAAATGACAAAACGTATATCTTTGGGCAAGTAACTTTCTTACATGCCGCCATTGTAAGTAATGTATCTTGCTTCACCTCTGAATTAATTTCTACCTTGAACTTGTTTGTAGGCGGAATGTTACTTGCTCACATAAGCACGCACACACACACACATATATATGTATATACGTATATATATATATATTTTATATATATATACACACACACACATATATATATATGGGGTGTGTGTGTGTGTAAGTAAGTAATGCTAGGAACGTAAACTATATTTAACTATATCAATTGGGGTTAAAATTAGACAAATTAGCGTTAAACGGTATTTTACTACTGGAGATTTTAGCGTTTTCCAATTCAGGAAGTAGGTGTTTTTTTTGCAGCGGAGAGTTCACAAGACCGAGGTCATCAATAATTAATTGCCTGCCCCGCGCACTCGGAAGCTCCGCGTACAGGTTGGGAAGCACAAAAATGTGAATCACCCGATGACGCAACCATCACGCGCTTTTGCGCGATTTCGGATAATTCAATTACAAACAAAGCATTAGATTAGGGATTATATTTCAGAGATGTAGAATGCTCGTGTCGTGAGCTGAGAGATGGTGGGAACTTGAAGTAGATTGGATTGATTTTTCAGTAATATTAATAAAAGAAGTCCTTGATTGTTATTTAAGTATTAGTTCTTTGCGACAGGCCTACTTTGATGATCTGCTTTTAGATTACTTAATTAGACAGTGGTTACACGGTGTAAGCCCCTATCTCATATATATGTGTGTGTGTGTGTGTGTGTCTGTCTGTCTGTCTGTCTGTATGTATGTATGTATGTGTGAATAATATGTGTGGGTATATTCATACTTTTTTCAAGGTTCTTTTATTTTATATACCAGAACCCTTGATTTCGGAACCTGAGAACAATTTCGACACATAATCATTAACTTAAATTATCTAGGTGATTGGAAATACAGATTAAACATTTATTTTAAAGTCAATATAAAAATGTTAAGATTCATTTTCCCCGAATAAAATACTTTGTGAGTCATTAACTAGTTTACGATGAATTTTCATTGACAGAAGCATAGTAACGACAGTCCCACATGTGTCCCCCTAACTTGAGAGATCACGAGCGTTCAGATTAAAATATCTCTGTCTCCATGGCAACAAAAGCTTCGTTAAATGACTTTAAATAAAGTGTCTCTAATTATTGACTTGGTCAGTTTTGAACACGTCTTAAGTGGCCCTCCGTAGGAATCCTATTACATTCTCTAGCGGAAAATTGGCTGTCGTAATGAAAGATAATTTCTAAGTTGAATAAATCGTTTTACTTTCAATGTGTATTATTTATTTTCCCGTTTTCTCTCGTTTTGCTGCTTCTTTGTTGTTGAGAAATTCAGTGGCGTTTCAACCTATTTATAGACAGTGACTTCAAAATCGATTTAAGATGCCTCGTATTATGAAAAAGGATTGATATCATAATTTACTTTTAAAAATATACTGAGTAACGATCTTTATAAGGACCCAGAAGATAATTATATTGGAGCTGTATGATAAAGACAGTTGCTAATTTGTAAAATAAATGTCCGTTAGTACTACTTCGCAGCAGAAACAATTAAGTAATTCAGCATTCGAACAATATTTTTGGCTGTTGGTAGACGCTTGTTTTTTTATCCTCTTGTATTGTGACTGCAAACAAGTGTGACTGGCACCATTCTTTAAAGGAAAAATTGGCGATACTTAATACGATAAATATTAATCTGAAACTTAACTCACGGAGAATCAGCCCGCTGTGGACCAAGGCCGGCGGTACCCATCTCCGCTTTCTTGACCGTGGGCTTCCTGTGCCAAACAGCATATGTCTCAGTCAGGTAGTCAACAAGACGTGGGACCACCAGAGTTTAGTTCCCAAGAATACTTGGTCCTCATTTTATGGACCTACTCAAGGGAGGAAAGGCTGAGTCAACTTTGTTCAGTCGCAGGGTCGAACTCTGGAACCGTGGGATGGCAGCTTGAAGCTTCTAACCACTACGCCACCTGGCGTCGCACGACAAATATTACTCGGGATAAATTTTATGTCAGCTTCAGGAATATTTATGTTGTTACCATTGTATGTGTTTTTAGTAATTCTAGGGCTTAAAAGTGTATCTGAATATTTTCAAAACTTATGGTATGGTTGGAATCTTGACCAAAAGTTGACCAGTTTCAACTGTTGATTCTAAAGTGCTTCCGGTTCTACTCTATTAAATATCGTACGAACAACCTGAAGCGAGTAAATTTGATTCTTCCCATCCCCCTCCCCCCCAACAAAAAATAAATAACCCCATAATTTTTAGCTAAATAGGAATGTGATACTTCACAATGTATGAGTATTTAATTGATATTTTATTAAATACTTAAAATTTAAAAATTTTGGCTTCAATGTTCTTGAAAATATGCAATTTTCAACACCAATTCGATTAATGATTGTGTTATGTCAAAAAAGCACATGTTAAAACTAATAAATTTTTGTATTAATTTTCAAATCTTAACATCCTAAATTTTCACTCAATCAGATAATTAAAAGTCTCTTGTAATTAGACTCAGTCTCTTATTCAATAAAATACAATCATTCTTCTTTAAAGCTTTATTTGTTACCAGGTTTAAAATTTTGTTCTTATATTAACGTATTAGAATAAATACGTTAATATATGAACATCATAATTTAAGTATAATTTGAATATTATAATTTAAGTAATTTATAATAGTCTTAACACTTTTATAAATTACTTAATTCAAAATATTGATTTTCGTATTAAATTAAATTTACGGCAACGTCAACAACAACTCCACTTGACAAGGAGAAAGTGTTTCCAATTTGTACCAAATGTTCCAAAGGCCAAGCCACTCCGGATCATATCCTAGTGTGCTTGGGACTTGAAAAGGAAGATCTTCTGAAGCAGCCATTGTTGATCATTGACTTCTTGAGAGTGTGCGATATGATAGACCTAATCTAGCTCAGCTGGGTGACGGGGATCAGCAAGAAGAAATGCAACAATAACACAACTCCACTTATTTTATGCTTAACATTCTCTTTTGGCCCTTGCCTTTTTAACTACTACAGGGTGCGACAGAAGGGACTTCCACATTTCTGAAAGGTCCCTGGTAAGGGAGTGGATGGGTGGTGGCGGGGGTGTCAATAGTTAGAGCGGATTTTCTAGTTTTCAGTAGACACCATGAGTTGGTCAGGGTGAACTTCATGGTTTCGTTATCGAGGCACTTTTTAAGCAACTGATGCCTTTCCTGGTCGAAAAACAGTCCTGTTATGGGTTTCAAACGTGAGAGCAAGTGGGTCTGCATTATCTAGGAAACCAAGTGGTCATCCTCGGAACATTAGAACATCTGAAGTTTTGCAAGGAGTCCATGTTGCAGCCATTCCCACCTAGATGACCAACAGAGTGGGTCTACATTATTTAGGAAACCTAGTGGTCATCCTCGGAACATTAGAACACCTGAAGTTTTGCAAGGAGTCCATGTTGCAGCCATTCCCACCGAGATGACCAACAGAGTGGGTCTGCATTATCTAGGAAACCGAGGCATTATCTTCATTATCTTTCCGAGGATGACCCATGTGGTCATCCTCGGAAAATTAGAACACCTGAAGATTTGCAAAGAGTCCATGTTGCCGACATTCCCCTAGAGATGACCAACAGAGTGATGGACAATTTTAGAGAATGTGTTCAGCACTACGTCACAAATAAATATGTGCCACCTGAAGGATGTTATTTTTAAAATCTAGTGGAAACAAAACTAGATTATGAGTACTTTTAAAAAATATAAAGAATTTTTTCTGTAAAATGTTTCGTTCGTTTTTTAATATCCTTTGAATGTGGGAGTCCATTCTGCCGTACCCTATAGATTTATTACACATAACTGTAAACTTCAACACAACTAGTGATAAGAAATAGAGCACGGAATTTAATGAGGGAAAAAGTTCTTTATTCCTATACACCCTTTATACATTTCTTTAAGAATAACTATTACATATAACAAAATGATAAATTCTCTCAGCGGGACATCGAATATTTATGCTTATTGCTTAATATATCAGGCAAAATGTCTGATAAAATATACTGCACATTCACCACTTACATCCACAAAAAAAATGACTCAATAATAAAAGGTAATGAAATTCTTTATCACAGCAACAAAAGATATCACAATAGTTAAATGGCTGTTCATATCGCGAGTGCATTATGTCATTGTGTGCTACAAAGTTCATAAAATCTTTCACCGGCTCTGAAAAGCGGAAAAAATTTTACTTTTTCTTCTTCGTGGCCTAAGAAACTCCGCGCGCGAGGGCCTCTTTTCATTAAAGAAGCTG
Organism: Dolomedes plantarius; assembly: GCA_907164885.2. Classification (NCBI taxonomy): domain Eukaryota; kingdom Metazoa; phylum Arthropoda; class Arachnida; order Araneae; family Dolomedidae; genus Dolomedes; species Dolomedes plantarius. The sequence goes on from OU015491.1 coordinate 40,726,268, forward strand.
TTTAATAAGATTTCTTTAGAAATGATATAAATATTTATTACCTTAACTTTTCGTAGCACATATTACAAATGTGATGAATGTCATTTTAAGGGAATTAGTATCTAATTACGAACATGGAAAAAAATTAATTTAATTTTTTTTCGTTAAAAGAGAGAAAGAGGATTTAATTTTCTGCGAAATGGTACTTTTTATGAAAATATGAAATGTCGGGAATATTAATGTGTAGATTTAAATGCGCTTATGATTCTAAGAATGTATTTATTAAAATATATTCATCTTATATTATTCTACATAATTAGGATTTAATAAGTAATACTGGAAAATTTTGGAATAAAGACGAAAATACATTAACTGAGATGTTTCATAAGATCACGGAATTTTTTTATATTTGTAATATTACTTTTTTATAATATATCGTAATATTTTGTATTTAATTTGTATAAAAAATAGAAAATATTAACTTAATACCATCATCACTGTTATTTGATATTTTATACATACTTTCTGATTTTAAAAATATATTAAATTTTGTCAAGTATTTAAAACATGGATCATTTGGGGAAATTCCTGCATAATTTCCATGTATTTCTCAACAGTGACTCCTGAATTGCTGGCATTGCAAAGCCAGATTGTAGCTGATTCGAAAATCGGCGACAAATGGGATCAAAATAGCTAGCTAATAGTTCCATTGAAGTCGACTACCCTCAGTGAAGATTTTTGGACAAACTTATTAGACATTAAATTAGCAATTTATTGAGTTCTATAATCTGCTTATCACTAAATTAATTTGGTAAGGTTTTGTTTTAGAAGTTTTTGTAATTGTTCTAAACCAACAGGTAAATATAGAATTCAGAGCTACAATGCATATCAGTAAAATAACTAACTCTTAGAGTATACAAAATCATTGAATTTTTAAAAAAACTAACGAAATAATAAGAATCTTCCATAAACTGAAATTCGATCCAGTGTAAAAAAATAATTTAAAAAAATCTAATGGAAACTTCTAACCAATTTAGAGCAATATAATTCCCAGAAATTTAAATTTCGTCAAAATTAAGTATATAACAATAATTTATTTTAATGAAATTTGCACATACACATTCCATTTAGTTTTCTATGAGAAAGTCTATGTAGATATAATAACGCAAAATACATCTTTCACTCAAGGATGAAATTGAAAAATAATTTATTTTAAGCGTCTCATAATTGTGCTACTTCTTTCAAATCTAGCGTCATATATATTTATAACAACTTTAAGTTCAAATATAAAATTGTATCGGTCTTTTTAAAATTAGTTTTTGTTTCCAGCAAAACTATTTCGCAATAAATAGAAGTTAAAAAGGGCTAAAGCATGGTATTCAAGTGTTTGAGAACTTTCTTCAAGCAGTTAAATCGTTGTAAAAAAAATTCTGATGAGTTTGCTGCATTCGCGATTCCATTAAATTCCTAGAATGATACGTGGAATTAAAAACGAATTTTTTTTCTACTGCGCGAAACAGGAAACGAAATTTGTTAGACTAAATTTGTCTTTATTGCTTTATTTTAATATGGTCAATGGAATTAAATAATTGAATTCAATTTATAATTACAAAATTAAGCTATTTGTCAATTTAATCGCGTTTGATTTTCATTAACGCTATTAAAAGAAGAGGCAAAACTACAATGAAGCATTTTACTTGCACAGTCTTTCGAAACTTTTCAACAATTTTGCCCATACAAAACCCCTTTTTAAAACATTTTACGTTTTAAACTGGTTCCAATATTTCTCGAAAATAGCTCTAAGGAAATACTATAAGATGACTTTTTGAAAATAAAAATGATTTTTCATGCATATAAAAATTCCTTAAACATTATTATGGGTACGTAAATTTCACATAAAAAATATCGAAATTTCTCAAAAAGAATTACAATATATAAAATTTTGCATTTATTCGCAAAAAAGCATATATGTATGTGAGAGTGAGTTTGGCAACACAACTGAACTATTACTACAACTTCCACTCCTACTACTTCGGCGCGAAGGACTTGGCACGAAAACAGTGTGATGGACTAGTGACATTACGAAGCGGATGTGTCGCTCCGCAGGCTTGCCGTTTTGAGTCAAATAGCTATGTTGATGCGTTGTTTTTTTTTAATTTCATACTAAGTGTTAGTCCTGTCTTGTAAACATCGTCTAGTTTAATTAAATGTTCAAAATAATTAAGTCTAATGATTCACTTCTAAAGGAAGGAGTACTAACTCCTTCCTACATGTATAAATTCAAAAATTTCGCTATTATTATAAGAAATCACAATATTACTTACTAGGTTAGGTAAGCATCAACATTTTTAGTTAAAATCTAACATTGTAGTAGTCACATATTCTCTTCCTTAAGTCTTTAGCAATAAGTAATAAGAAAATTTCGAGATATCTCTCAGTTACACACCGTGGATGGTCTTAGATAAGCAGTTATGTTAATAAATTATTACTATTATTAACTAATTTCGCTTAAAAAGCCGTTTATCGCCGAGTTTTCGCCAAAAAGTAGAGAAAAAAATTTCGCATTTATTCGCTCACACCGACAAATTTCGCATTTATTCGCATCTATTTGGTAAATAGGAAGATTACATATCCCTAAACATCATTCATTTGTCATCATATATTTTGCATACATATTGATTGCGGGTTCTGTAAATTTAAACAAATTAATTTTCCTTAAAATTCGCAAAAAACAACAAGAAAAAAGGTACAAGAAAACAGACAGCAACAAGAAAAAATAAGTAAAATGAAGAAGGAAACAGGAACGTATCAATTGCTCAATGCTCTTGCCTCTCAAAATCGGCTACAGAGATCTTGAGCCGACAGTGTCTCAGAGGTCTGGAGGTGATAAATTTCCATAACCACTTTGGGAAATCTGGAATGCATGCACTATTAACATTTCGCAACATATTAGTATTTCTATCGTTTAATTTTTGATAAAATGGGTCTTTCAATTTGTTCCGGATAAATAGCCTTAAAGAATCAAATGCGATAGGCTGGCACGGGAACTGGAGCACCACTCTTGGCCAATCCGTGAGCGAGTTAATTTTGCGGTTCTGGGATTCCGGAGGCATTCGACGCTTGGATTCGATCCGAGCAGCCTCAGCACCGAAAACCAGCGCGCTGTACCACAGGGTCGCCACAAACCCAGTTGGGAAAATAATACGTTTATTCATTGTACACATTATATTTAACATATTTTAACAAAAAGACTGGAAGATGATTATTTAATATATTATAACAAATGAAAAAGACTAGAGGGTATCTAAATATTTACAAAGAGCAGAGAGAATAGATAGTGACCTGCGGTTTCAATGCATATCCAAACTCTTAACTACGCAACTCGACACGCACACCTGCATATAGGAAATTTAGTTTCGGTTTATACTGTGCAATTTGTTTAGCGACAGCTATGCGCCATACGAAGTAAACGGAAGTAAATATATAACGGGCAAGACAATATCAAAAGTAAGGAATCCATGGAATAGAACAAAAGCTGGCGTGGCAACAATTATTACACACACACACACACACATATATATATATATATATATATATATATATATATATATATATATATATATATATATATATATATATGTATGTGTGTGTATGTGCGTGAGTGTGAGTGTGTAAGTAATTTTACTTAAATCGGAGTGTAAGGAAATCCTTAATCGAAGTTTAAAAATTATTAAACACAAATTTACGACGAATTTATCCTTTAATCAATATTTAATAATATATGACTATAAAAAGAGGAAATATTTGACAGGGTAGAAGTAATTTTTTCTACGCTATTTATTTTAACTTTAATCTGACACTTGAAGAAAAAATTATTTTAATATATCATTATTCATTCTCTCGTGTAATTAGGCGATACCGGTGCATTCTTTCCTGTTTGCTTCCCATTATGAGCACATAAATAGTACTTTCAATGATTAAGTACGGTTTCATATTTTACTTCATTCGCAATATTAACCCCTAAACAATTTTGCTTTAATTTTACACTTCAAAATGTAGGAATTTATACATAAAAAAGCATATAAAAAAGTTATATTAATTATTTGATTCTTAATTTTTTTATTCAATTCCTATCAAAGATACTTATTTTGTTGTGAAAGGTGCTTATGATAGATATGTAGAAAAACTTATTGCATTTATATCAGATATATTTTACCTATTTGAAATTATACTAAAACTCTAAAGGTGTAAACGATATAATATTTTCTAGGCCAGTTTCTGCATTTATCATTTTTCTGTGACTTATAGTGACGCCTTTTTTTTAGTACTAATAAAAATTACTTTAAGTCTTATAAAATGTAGAAAATTTTAATAAGAATTAAAACTCTATTGTAATTGTTAATTAGATATTTCTAACCTGAGTGTAAATTATAGGCTCGGATTCATCTGCATTCTCCGAGCCGGTGTGGAAGAAAGAAGCTAATTATTTTCTTTCTGAAAGAATTTTCTCTGGAGGGAGGCACGTGATTTCGAAAATTCCGTTTAATTAGCTATGCTTGGGAGTACAAAGAGAGCGGCAAGCATCAGTGATAATGAACGTTTGCACAAAAGCTAAAAGTCATATTAAAGGTTCCGCAATTTCAAGGCGACCTCCGTTACTCTTCCGAAACGAATGTTCTTATATATGAAAAAACATATATATTTATTTGCGAATACATATTATTGCATAATCATGCAAATATATCCTGTCAGCATAACCTCTTATTGTTTTCGTTTCGCAATTATTTTCTCGTATTTGTATTCAAAACTACGAAAGAAAAAGTCAGATCTCATCTTGCGATTATGATTTTATTTTTACGCTACGGCTAGGTTAATTATAAAAATAAATATCTAAGGATTTCTTTAACCGTCATTCCTTCCAAAGTTATTTTGGAAATAGGCAACATCTAAGGAGGACAGGGGAAAAAATACCTTTTGCAAAAAGCAATTTTGTATTGATTTCTTTCCCAACATATGCGTCTTTATATCCAAATCATAATACCTAAGAAAAATGCCTTAACATTTCCCTTACGGGGTGGGATAGCATGTATCCCAAAAATGCAGGCCCAAGAATGAATATATATATATATATATATATATATATATATATATATATATATATATATGAGGTGGTGTGAGTCACATTTTCAACTTTTTTTATTTGAGGGGAAAAATGTAATCTCCATGTTCAATTTATAGTGTAACTGCAAATAATTATCATTTGCAATATTATATTAATTATTATGAATTATAATTTGTTCAATTTATAATGGAATTTTTTGTAGTTTTTGCAGTAAAACGCTTCGGACTTACACCACTTTGCCTTTCACTGCCTCATACATATATATATATATATATATATATATATATATATATATATATATATATATATATATATATATATATATATATATTAATATATATATATATATATATATATATACCGGGTAAGTCATAAATTCATGCAAAGTTCAAAAATTCGTAATAAAAGAAGTAATGCTCGGAAAAATTTTCTGTTTGGGCCAATAGGATCAGACGGACATTGGAATTTTTTTTCCACGTAAAAAAAATTTCCAAAAGTAACCGAAAGAGGGCGCTCACGTGTCATTCTGAGACGTTTTATGTAAATCAGGGAAAAACAGACAGGAAATCAAACAGATCACAATAACATGAGACTGCACGTTTATTTTAAAGTAACAGATGTTCAACATTACCACCAGCACAAGGTAATAAGCAAGTGAGGCGTATCAGTACGCCTATTACCGAGGAATTGCCATCGATGGCCACGACTGTCTGTCGAATGGCATTTTTCAGTTCCACCAAAGTGGTTAGGGAGCCCCGGTACACACAAGACTTTAAGTATCGCCACAACCAAAAATCTGCCGGGGTCAAGTCTAATGATTAACAATTCTTATGACTAGGGTCAAGTCTAATGACTGAACCTTACAACCGCGACTTATCACTCGGTCTTCAGTGAAAGATTCCAACAGGAACGTCTTGACATCACGTGAAATGTGGGGCGGGGCACCATTCTGCATGAAGGTGACAACAGGTAACGCATGTCTTTCCTGCAATGCAGGCTTAACATGGTCACGCAAAAACGTAAGATACCGTGCTGCAGTGACTGTACAGGTTTTACTGCCGGATACAGGACAAGGCTCTTCAAAACAGATAGGGTCCATATTAAAAGACGCGGTGAAACCACACCAAACAGGTCACATGATGAGAATGCAGTGGCTGGCTCAGGTACTCACGACGGTTTGACGTCGCCGAGATACGACTGTTTTCCGTATTAACGTCACCATGCAGTGAAAAGGGGGCTTCATCCGTCCACATGACATTCGGCAACCATTGTGGGCTACGTTCCATTTGTGCCAGAGCTCATGTAGCAGTTTGGTGTTGCATCTGCATCTGCCGGTAATAACTGGTGAAGTGCCGGGATTTTATATACAGATTCAACATACCGTGAAAAATAGGTCGAATCGATGGTTCTTTCGGTTACTTTCGATTACTTTTGGAAACTTTTTTTTTACTTGGAAAAGAAATCCAATGCTCCCCTGATGCTACTGGTGCAAACACAACAGACCTTGGAGCTCTGATAAGTTGAAATAACTGAACCTGAAGCAAACAGAAAATTTTTTCAAACCATTACTTCTTTTATTGCGAATTTTTGAACTTTGCACGAATTTATTACGCACACGGTATACATATATACCGTGTGCGTCATATATATATATATATATATATATATATATATATATATATTTATTTATTTATTTATTTATATTTATATATAATATATATATATATATATATACATAATATATATATATATATATATAACCCCCTTATTGAAATTACTTACCCCCTTCTTGCAAAGGGGGTAAGTAATTTCTCGTTCTAAAGAGGGAATAGAACTAATGGGCTCCGTAAGCTAAAGGTTAATAGATTGAAAATTTTCATTTTAATTAATGAGGTTAAAAATGTATCATTACCACCTCTGTTACAATTCACAAATCCTTATATATTACCACACTGAACATTCGTCTGTCTTAAAAAGGGCTATCAACCAGTTTGAAGTTGGTAGCAACCATTATATTTTATAGTAGATACTAAGAATGTATGTGTTCCTGTTATACTTTTTTCCACAAGTCTCATCTTATTGAAAATTTGATATTTTTTCAAGATTTTAATTAAAATTTAAAGGTGTTTGATTTTCAATGCATCCTCTTATACAATTACTTCATCTGCAAATTTTTGTTCACGGCTATGCATACAACAAGGATCCAAAATAGTTCAGGGTTTATTAAAATTTATTTATGAAAATTTTAAGCAATTTTAAGAGTAAATTTTCATTTTTTTTCAGAGAAATCTTTGCAGTATTATCTTTGCAGTATTACTTTTCCAAATTTTTGTTGTAAAAAAAATTGGAAGAAAGTTAGAAAAAATAGGACAAAAGAGCGCTGTACAAAATTTTCTAAAGATACAATGAAAATAATTTTGGATACATCCTTTTAAAGATGGAAAGTCTGAACAAATTCCATTCCAAGATAAATAGGCTGCAAATATTTATTTATTTAATGGTAAGTATAATCAGCTCAGCATAAAAATGTTGAACATATCAAATCATCATAGAAACATGCTTTTTCTCACTTAGTATTACGTTCCTCCATAACGGTCCGCGGTAAAGCAAAATTTATGACGCTAAAACCGTCGTCGCAAGTTATAAATGAAGAGTGGCAGAGTAGACATATGTAACTTATTTTTCTTACCATCGACTTCTTCTGCATAGGATTATCACTCATCCTTCTCTTCGCATGTAGGAATTTTATTGTAAAAAAAAAGTAAACAACGATAAGTAATCCTACGTTAATAAACCGCGGTAGTTTTATTAGGAGATACTACCTGAAATTTTTTTGATTTATTTAACTCTAAAATCTGATATTTGTTATAATTTTAGCTGATATTTGTTTATAAATTGATTTTGGACTAGACAATGACGTAATGCTAGAAAAGATACAAATTTCGACTTCATTTTTGCCATCTCAGCATAACCTTGCCAATGTGGACGATGTCCGTGAATCTATTGGACGAAAGACAGTTACAAAGCTGGATATTCTTCAATTTTTTTACGAAATACAATCTTAAATAGTGCAACTGCGTAGGACTTAATTCATGTATCTCTTTCAAAATCTTCAAGCTGCTTAAATGTTGCACACAAAAATTGTGGATGTTCGTCCTATTTGTTCTTCCGTTTAAAACAGGATTGAATGGAAATTGTCAGGTACTGTCCAATAGAAAGTAAATTATCAGTAATTCTTTCGACGTCTTGCTATGCACCACAGCCAAAAATGGGGAAATTATCTATATCCACAGCTTCTGAGTAAGCTGGAGGTGTACTTTTTTTTACACTTTCTATACTACGCCACAAATGACTTTCGCATGTAAAAGAAAACGTATAAAGAAGTGGCTGAAAGAGCCTAGAATGATTCTTTCCAAACGACCTATTAAACTAATCCTCCTTTTCATTTTCCCTTTTGTTGTCAATAGAAAACACGACAGATTTTCTATATTTGATTTTTATCACGAATATCGTGAAAAACAAAATGAAATTGGACTATTTTAAATGTGATATACATGTGCCAAACGTGTCAAATTTTTCAAATATAAAAATTGATGTCACGAAAATCAATTAATCATTTCGGAAATTCAATCTTTCTTAAGCAGGAAAGCCTTATACACGAATATTGCAGAGGATAAGGACTAAACAACTTCAAAAAATATTTCTGATACTTAAAGAAAATGATTCGAGGACTATCGGACAGCATATCACAAACTTCTAAATCAGATTAAAATGCATTGTTGAAGATGTATGAAAAGGTCTCTATTCATACTCTTATAATACTAGAACATGTAGATGCATGAAGATGCATGAAGAACATGTAGATGCATGATACCAGAACATGTAGAATCGTTACCCTTAATTAGCATACCTCTATGAATGTGAGGGATATTGCTGCAGCAGCTGGAGTTTGAAAATCCAGTGTTTCCAGGATTATTAATCAGAAAAGTAAATTTGGGACAGTTTATCGAAAACGGAAGAGCAAATGTGCAATGTCTTCGGTCATATTGTTTGCAGTTGTTTTGTTTCTTATTACAATCCGCTTCAATACCACGTCCATCTCTTTCTCTCAGCTCTCCCTTTCGTCCCCTATTCTGTTTGGCAAAGGATGTATTTCTGTGCACTCTGAATGCTATCATGACTTTCGACACCATAGCTCGAAACACACTCATTAGCCTGGGGGTTGCAGTAACAGATATTCAATTTAAACGCGCTCCAACAATTTGCCTTTTTCTCAAGGACTGAAAGGTTTGACATTTTACGTGGTCCCCCCCCCCCCCCCAAAAAAAAAAAAAGCACGATGCCCTTAGCTTCATTACTGCTACCTAACGGTAGAATAATACATACTCAATATTACATAAAAAAATACCTGTGGCCAGACTTGTTTTTTAAGGATTACGAAGCACACTCATAAACACCTATAATATTGATAGGTGTTTACAATATTTTGATAAACACGTGTATATGTCATAACTAATGACAGACATCGTTTAAAGAAAGGAGACTTAATACACATGTAAAAGCGGTCCTGGTGTATATTTATTATGCAAAATGGCACAACTATATCACCAGGAAAAAGCAAACTAAGTAAAAGAAAGAAATTGTTTCTTTACAGCAATGTTAAACAGTTATGAAAAATGCTCGTTCTGATCGAAATAAGGACAGATATTAGTCCTTCAATATGGAGTGGGAAGTCCTAAGGCACTGATGCCCATTTGGCATCTGTTCTGCATGCTGCCGACTAAAATGTTGAGGAGAACTTAGGGAATTTTGTCCCATTCGTCTGTCAGGTCGATTTTCAGTTCCTGTATGGGGCGAAAAGGGTTTTGTCTTTGAGCAATTCGCAGGCCCTGATTTTTCATTAGGCCCTGTAACCCCGGGCCATGTTGTGGGCCCCCAAAATTTGTATTTTAAAAGAAAAAATTCCCAATTCATTTTTTCTTATTTTACCTTTTTTAATAGCAGCTTTTGTTATATATCCTTTCGAATTTGATTGATTGGTTCATCATATGTATAGTTATATGTATAGTTCATCATATGTATGTTATCTATACTTATATATAAAGAGAAAGCGATTTTGTACGTGGAGGGTAATCTTCAGAACCACTGTACCTATTTGAAAAATTCTTTCACTGTTTGAAAGGTACATTATTCGATATGGACATAGGCTATATATTATGTATATCTGATCAGTAGAAATAAAGTTAGGGGCTTAATCCTAACAATCTCCATTGTTTCCACTACTGTCTTCTACCGCTTTTATTTCCGAAGATTTCAACGATCCTTAGCGTGGTGCTATCGCGGTCGGCTTCTGTTCTGTCGCTAGCGGTTCGAACCTAGCCGTTCTCCGGAACGCCTTTTTCTTTTAAAAAATTTATTTTAATTATTAACTAACGTAAAGTTAATTTAAGCTATTATTTAGGTTATTATTAAGGTAAAAAAATTTACAATTTATTGGGTATCAACTGGAAATTTATTGGTATAATGTTTTTTTCAACCCGGACAAAGTCGGGACGGGCCGCTAGTAGTGTATATAAGGGAATAATAAGTTTCTCTGGTTGCATGGTATTGGTGTTTTAATGATGAAGTTAATATGATTTATTGCTGTTTGTTATTTGATAATGTTCGAAGCTTCTACTCCTTCAAATAAGCAGTTGCCGATAAAATGGAACTTTCACAATGATTCATGATTATTTTTTTATACATCTTTGCGATACATGTCCTCTTATTACCCGTGATTCCGAAATTCCATGCTCCTGCGTAAGATAAAAATTAGATACGAATTTTTATTTACGATGGTATGTTAAAGAGAAATCCTCAAAGGAGACTTCAAAGGACGACAATCGGAAATTGCGGGAATCATCTGAAATTTAGATTTAGCTTTGGAATTCAAGAACAGAGACACCCATTCCTCTTTGTGTTAAGCGGAAATCACGCTTTAACTTCTACAGAAATGTTCCGGCCCAGCCTTTCTAAATCTATTGACAACGGATTTTTTTTTAAATCCTAAAATTAATTACGAAGGGAAGTATTAAAAATTTTTTTTAATATTTTAGCATTAGAATCACATTTATTATTTTTTATTTGTTTTTTATATGTTTTATCTCTTGTAGATTTTTTAATCGCAAAAATTAAACAAAAATCCGTCCTCTTTTAGGTCGTATACAATATTATGAATTAAAAATTTCTCAAAGTGTCTGAGTAAATATCACTTTATCCTACTAGCACAGAATGTTCTAAATATGTTTTTTTTATTATATTATATTTAGAAGCTCTTTTTTGATGTCAAGCGGTAACTCTGAATAAAAAATACTGAATTCTGAAATCATGTAAATCCTCTGAAGTTTAGAGTTTAGTTTTGAAACTGAAGAAAATTGGCTCGTATTCACATTGGCTTCTCGGGGAAATCCCCCAATATCAACTTATATGTTCTTTCTTTTTTGCTTCTCAGACATAATTTTAGATTGTATATACGTGAAACTAATTATGCAAATGAGAATATAAATATTTACCTTAATAGTCCGTTGGTGAATCAAAAAGTTATTGTTTTTTAACGTAAGATTACGTCCCTCCATAAAGGCCCTGCGGAAAGGAAAATTTCAGACGCTAAAACTGTCCTCGCGAGTTATAATTTTGTCAGCGTGCCAAACCCAGTCTATCGCTTGGACAACTTAAAGAGAAAAGTACCAAGATACGTCAAAATTTTGACATACATACACACATATATATATATATATATATATATATATATATATATATATATATACATACATACATACATAAATATATATAGATACATATATACATATATACATACAAAAGAGGTAAGCAACGATAAGTAATCCTACGTTAATAACCCACGGTAGTTCCATTATACACTGACGTGCCACTGAATTAGGGATACCTACCTAGTAACAAGTTGGGGCTCCTCTGGCCTTGATAACGGCTGCCAAACGACGAGGAATAGATTCAACAAGTTTCTGGAAACGTTCCACGGGAATGGCTTGCCAAATATTGGCTAAAGCTGTCCATAATTCAGTAAGGTTCTTTGGTGCTGTGTGATGGCCTTTCACGCTTTGTTCCAAAACATCCCAAAGATTCTCAATAGGATTTAAGTCTGGGCTTCTAGGTGGCCAATTCATGACAGAGAAGTCAGAGGAATGCTCATCCAACCAGCCAGTGGCCAACCGGGACTTGTGAGAGGTACAGTTGTCTTCCTGGAAAACTCCATTACCGTGCGGATAACAGAACAGCATAAACGGATGGAGGTTATCACCCAGCAAATCTACGTACCGAATTGCATTGAGGGAGGTTGGTGCACGCACCAAAGATCCCAAACTGTGCCACGAAAAAACACCCCAGACCATGATTGAGCCACCATGACCTTGTACAGTTCCAGCCAGGCATGCAGGATCCATGGCTTCATGAGCCTGACGCCATATTCTCAGCCTCCCGTCGGCGTTAAGTAGTCGGAATCGAGACTCATCACTCCATGCTACTCGTTTCCAGTCCTCTACACTCCAGTCTCTGTGCTCTCTTGCCCAGGCAAGACGTGCAGCCCGATGGCGAGTATAGATCAATGATACTCTCGTAGGTCGACGGCTCCCGAAACCCATACGGTGAAGCGAGCGTTGCACAGTCCGTTTACTGACTGTACGACTGGCTCCGTCATTAAACGGGGTGGAAATTTGAGCTAATGTTTGGCTTCGCTGGCTACGTACAATACGCCTGAGCCATCTCTCACCACGCACTGTCAAGGCTAATTGTCCTTTGCAGTTTACCCGATCGCTAGTCTGTTTTCCACTATCCATGTATTCTTGGTATACTCTTGACACTGTCGACCTTGAAAATCCTAGCTGTCTGACGAATTTGGAAATTGAATGGCCCATGCGTCGCGCACCTACGATTTGTCCGCGATCGAAGGCGTCTAAATCAGGCAATTTACCCATACTGGCAATTCCAACAACTAATTCAGAGCAACCACAGTACGCGCTATATATGCAGTTACCACAGCGCCCTCACTTGCGCATACATGTTGCGCAGCGCTACACAATTTGCATAGCCTTTGCTATCCCTAATTCAGTGGCACTTCAGTGTAGAAGAGACTACCTGATTTTTTTAAAGTTTTTCATAAGTTTGAGAGTACTGAAAAATGTTCGACGACAGAAAGAACATCCCTTCTCCCCGTCTTTTTTAAATCGTAATTTCGCATTTTAGTAATTAAAAATATTTCTATAGGGGATTATGAATGTATCTGTAATTGTGGGATCATAAAATGTTCTCATTATGGTTTTATTTTCTGAATATGTTTTATATTTTCTTAAATATGATTATTAGAGAAATGATACAGTTAGTCTTTCGTATATCTGTAATAACTTCATGTTCTATTCTTTCGTTTTTAAAGTATTCGTACACCTTCGGAGGTGACTTTTCGATTTTTTTTAAAATTTGGGCCTTTTTTATCTAATTTTTATAATTAGATGTAAGCTAAAACTTGGAAAAATATATGAAAAATTAACTGTTACATTAAAGTAATTTTTCCAAGGGGGAATACTTGAAACAATTGGTGCAAATTTGACATTTCTGCAAAACATGATAACTGAAAAATAAATAAATATATTATCATTTCATAAATTGGAGAATGAAGATAATAACGTTCTCTAAAGAATAAAGCATTCTCGAGATCATATTCTGTTTATTTCAGAAGCTGTAGTATTTTAAGTACTGATCAACAGAAAAGTTGCTTAAAATTCATTTATCATTTGCAATTCACACCAATGGAAACAAAAATCTAATTTATCTACAATCATGAGCGTAATGTATTGTCCTTTTATAAACATTTGAAGAGCAACTATTCAAAATTTTAAGGCATTTCATGCGTAACTTTTCACTGTAGGATTATTGCGTAAAGAGAAAAGATGAAAAAATTTAATTTGAACTAGTTGAATACCCGTGCTTCGTTACGGAGTACATTGAAATTAAATACAACGGTCAATATATGCAATTAATGCCAAAAAAACAAAAACAAAAATTTATAATAAGTACAACGGACAATGTATGCAATTACTGCCAAAAATGTATATTTATAAAAGAATCGTAACGGATAGTTTTATCGACAAAATACTGTAGAAGAAAATATTCAAATTAAATACAACGGTCAATGTATGCAATTAATTTGTATCTTTAATATCCATAAAACATATTAATTTGAAATAAATTAAAAAACTTCCATCTCAATTAGTCCAGTGGTTAATTTTTATCTTTTACCGTATTTTAATTATTTTTGTCAATTTATTTCGTTGTTATGCAAGTGATGCAAAATTAATTTAAAGTATCACAAAAAGAAAAGAAAGCATGTAATCAGCATTTATAAATTAAATTCTAAAAAATGATCTTTAAAAATTCACCAAAAATCTGAAAATGGAGGTAAAGATTCTAAAGAGATTTCACTTTGAGGGAATTTTTATGATCTTTCTCGTGATATAAATTTTATAACCCTCAGATTATTATTTAAATGCAAACTTTAAAGAATATTATAAAAACAGCTTAAAAATTTTATTTTGAAAAATCTCTGAAGAATTTTTCAAAATCTTTCTTAGTGCACCCCTACATTATAAGAAGAATAACCATGCAAAATTTCAACGGTTTGGTCTGTGCGTTATCTGTCAGCCAGTCAGTCAGTCAATCAGTTACGGAACTATTATACCCGTAACTGATTGACTGACCGAGGGTGTCCTAGTTAAACGTTACAGAAGATTCCTGGGTTCTGCGAGTAAATCCCTCGTTTTCATTTTTACCGGCAGATTTGGGATCCACCGCCATTTCCCTCGTAAAGATGACCGACCAGGGTTGTCAGTCAGAACATGCTGACGTTATAGAACCGATATGTTCCCATAAAAATCCTATCAGAGTCCAAGGCTGTCATCGTGCACTGAATTCAACGTTTTCCCCTCTGAAAATCCAAAAGTTTCTAAAAAGACGCCACGTCACCCGCGAAGACTTGAAGCCGAGATATAGTCAGAGACTCTGTTATTTTGAGAGATCCCTCATGTAACAGCCTACTAGGCGGACGTGTTTTTAAGCTCCGGTTGAGACTATGAGTCTCAGAGCATGCGCTGCTCAATCTGCACTTAAGTTAAAATGAATTGAATATGTTGTATTTGTGTAATATTAAATTTCTTTGTAAATAAACTTCTTTGTTAAGTTTCTGTTTTAAAATTTGGCCTTATCATTTACAATTAGGACACTGTCTTTCTTGGTCATGAATTTAGTATTTATTAAAAAAAAGCCTCAGAGATTAGCCTAACGACCTGTGATGCCACAACCTAGACGTCAGATTTGGCCAACATTGGATCGGTTTCGTGCGTTGGCCTGCTCGGTCACCAGACCTATCATGTCTTGATTTTTATTTATGGGGACATATGAAAACACGGGTTCATGACACCCCCGTTGACAATGCTGAGGTGCTGGTTGCAAGAATCGCAATAGCGGCCGGAGAAATTCGAGATGAGCCTGGACTATTCCAGAATGTTCGGAATTCCATGCGTCGGAGATTTGACGTCTGCACTGCAGTCGGTGGAAAAAAACTTCGAACACTTAGTTTAACCCATGTACCCTTTGTTTTTGTAGATTTATTATTAAAACGATTATTCACTTACGGTCTGGTTCTTTATGGTGTTTCTGTTTACATCACCGCTTCAGGAAAACATTTCCAACCCCATATTGCTAGATGATTTAGAGTCGTCAGGATGTACCCTACCCCTCGTAGAAGTTCTGAAACGTTTAACTGAGACACCCTGTATATATATAGAAAAAAGCTACTCGCAGCTATAAAATTCTTTGACAACTATTGTTAAAATTGCTGTTACTAAGCTATCAGTTAAGATAGAAACATAATTCAAACAGAATTAGAAACATCAGGCTTTCATATTATTGTATATGTGAGCAACAGTATTTTTGACCGAAAATGCCTCTTCAAAGGTGTACGGACATCTTACATTTAATTTTCTTTTTTATAAACAAATGCACTTTCGTGTCTTCAGATCCTCCTTTGGCGTATGATTTTGTGGGGGTGACTAGAGTCGTGGATTTTGTCTAGCTTGGGCTAGACGTACAAATTAGAGACAACAATAAATATAACATGTTCGTGTAAAATATAGTTTGAAGTTCTTCAAGACTAACATGTGATAAAACCTTTAGATACAACTGTAGTTCATTCTACATGATACACAAATCCTATGCATTTACTTGTTTGTAATTAAATACAGTGTTTATCAGTATAATATTTGTATAGAAACGGTACCCATAAAAGATAATTCCGTTACCACACGACATAATATGTTACAAAAATAAATCAATTTTTAAGGATGCCTTTTCAGACAGCAACCATTTAGCGAATTTTTATGTGGGTTTAAATTATATTTTTGCAAATTCTGATCAAAACGTTATCGATTGATCAATCTTAAAAGAAAATATAATCATTTATTACCATATTTGGACAGAGGTCGTTTGAAAAATTTATAAAACACAAACACTAGCTACACCCATTTTTAAACATAGTTCAAATAAATCATCATAAAGCTTAAACGAAACGTTAGTTCATTTCAAATTTCATTTCTTCTATCTGTCATATCTAAAAAAAGAAAGAAATCTGTCATTTGCGGCAAAACTACTTTATTTAAAGAAAAATGGTACCCAGTGAAAAAAAAAGAAAGGAGAGTTCGAATTAGTTTATTCCTTTAGGACAGTAAATTAACCAAAAATGATATCAAACATTCTTAGATGATGATAGAAAAACTTCTAAAAAATATTACGGGCTGAAATATTCACTAATATAACGGCATAATAAACCTTCATTTTGTTACAGTATGGAAATTGGCTTGATATCTTCATTACCTAGAAACACTGATTTGGATTAACGATAGTCTGGTATCTTAAAAGCAACTTCTGGGATCTGCATTAACTTATATATATATATTAACAACTGTTTTATAAAATAACCAAGTAATTTCAAATCAAGGAATATCTTGCTTTTCATGCTAAATAAATATGTTTGGCTGTTTAGTCCGCAAGAGCATAGAATACCCGAAATACGAAATTATAAATTTGTACTGATCACCTCCTCGAAACTCGAAAAGTTTTTCTTAGGAATTTTTACTCTAAGAAGTCTTAGTTTGTAATTGGTTTCATTGAAATGGAAGCCATCGAAACCGAAGCTGTCGTCTGGTAAAGTTTTTCCTCCGCAATTTCTGGCCACGTTTGAGAAATATTATCACCTATGTCTAGTATACTTTGGGTGGTGGGGAGTCAAGATCGTTTTGGTAATTCAAAGTTAATGCGTCTGAGAAAATGAAATAGTTGCAATATCCATTTCAAAGGAAAGGAGTAAAGTAAATCTATAAAATCCAACTTCTTGGGATTTTATGAAAAGTAAAGAGTTTTCCCTGAATTTTTTTCTCGGGTTTAATGACTCGACGTTTTTCCGGAGGAGTAAGGGCCTGTTCACATAGGAGTCCGTTGCGTTGCGTTAAGGAAAAGATGACGTTGAGACGAAAATAAACCAATCATATGCCTCCAAACAATTAGCAATGAAATTTTTAACGCCTATGATTGGTTTATTTTCGTCTCAACGTCATCTTTTCCTTAACGTAACGCAACGGACTCCTATGTGAACAGGCCCGAAGTCTGAAGGATTCTTTTTGAACACGCTACTTCTTGAAGGACAACAGGATTGGGCAACGACTCGTGACGTTGATCTAATTCAGTTGCGAGAGATGAGCGGCGGGATGCGGCGGTAGAGTCTCAAAATTGACCAGATACCAGTTTAGGCTTGGTTGGTTCCTGGATAATCGTTACAATGATACCACAAAATCACTTCATTGCTTTGTTTCCCGTTTCCTGGCCTCGTGTTTTCGCGCCACCTTCGTTAATTTCGTATCGTTGGGGTTATTTTTTATTACCATGTTTTTATTAAATCGCTTTCATGTTTGTGTGTGTTTGTCCAGTACAAATCTTGCAATTGATTTTTAACTAACTTCCCGACTAGCTAGACATTTCAAACTTGTAAAATAGCTCAGAACACGATGACAATGCATTTTTTAATACTTTTAGCCATCTTTAAGCAGATTTGAATCCATTTCCCATTAATTTTGTTTTGTAGACTGGTGGAGCCATCTATCGGCCGGTACGGGAACGAAAAGTTAAACGCAAGTTAACTTCCAATTAACTTCATTTTCTTTCAAGTTCATGGGATAATTCATCAAAAATTTTTTTAAAAAGTATTTATCAATACATAGAATTGTCAAGTTTATATGATTCAACAGAAAATTTAAAAACATGGTATATAAAAAGTTCTTTTTATCTAGTAATTATTGTTTCTCGCCTCTGGTGCATCCATTTTTAGGGAAGCATTCAAAATGACTTATAAGAAGTTCTTGCTAATGTCAGCCATTCAAAGTGCCTTCTAGCCTGCTGATTTCTACGGCTTGCTCTCCCTCTGGCCGCTCCTATTGGCCTGGAGTGGGGTGGGGGGGGGGGGGCTGGGTGCTTGGAGAGGTTCATGCGCTGAGGATGGCTGCCTGCTGTGGTGTGTTTCTACAGGGGGGGGGGGGGCTCCATTCTGGAAGGCCTATGTTGGGCTCCATCCGGTGCAGTGGAAAAGTAAAGAGTGTGCAATAGAAGCTTGAAACAACGATTGTGTAATATAATGCGATTAACGTAATCGTATCTCGCATACTTGATGAATTAGTATTGCACTCATATTGCATATCCTGCTACTCTCAGCTATTTATTGTCAAAACTTAATATCAGGGATTAATAATGCTTCTTAAGTAATATTTCATCTACAATTTATGTCCTATAGCCAATGAAATTTGTATTGAAACATTTAAATCATATATCTGCGTTTGCAGTGTAAAGAGTGCCAAGTCCAAAATCGTAGTTTTGAGAAAAAAGGGATTGAAAAAAATGCTTTGATAAAGTCAGGTTTTAAGTTTAATTTTTAAGTTTTTTAAAGTAAATGTATCTAATTTTATTTTTGTTGAGTAAAGAGTGTTGAGTCTTTGATTGGGACATAACCCCTTTAACACTAACATGTTTGTGTTTTATTTCACAAATTTTTCCTAAAGAATATATATATTTAGGAGTGGAATTGGACTTAGCTTTCTGTACCCTGCAGTAGCCCTTGATTTTTCATACATGCCTGGTTAGATAACTCATTTTAGTCCGTTTTGGACTTAACACCCTTTGCACAGCAAACACAGATATTATCTAAATGAATACACGCAGGTTTTGAAAACCTGCATGAAAAATACTAATTTGCAACTGGTTTTCAACCAATATACTTCTTGATCAGGCCGGGTGCATTAGGAGTAATTCCTTTATGAACTTTTCTCAAATAGCCTTTGTGAACGTTCCAAAGAAACAATCATACATAGTGCTAACCAGCCTGTTTTAGAAGTTTACATATTCTTTCGAAACTATTTGCGAGTTTGCTTTTTACTTTTGGGGATATTAAGAAGTTCTGATTATTTGTTTCTCATCCTACAGAAGGCTCAAGCAAGCAAAAATATATGAATCTTTCTTTCATAACACTCAGAATCAAAAACTTATCATTAAACGGTTTATACAAACATAGCCGTGTAGAAATTTTTATACACAGTATTATATTACTGGAATGCGCGCATGGAACTTTACGAATGTATAGTAAATGTACCATGCCTCATTTCATGCGAGAAATTCCGTATTGCATAAGCGAGAGAAATTAAATTTGATTATGTTTTCAGAATAGAAAATTTAATTTATTCTTCAGACGCCTAGACAGCTTAGAAATTCTAAAAACGTAAAGAATTTACGAAGACATTTGGATTAATTTTGTTTTCAGCAACGTCTGTATAGATTAGATTAATTTCAACTTCGGGACCGAAAGTAATTAGGTATTGAATGTAACTAAGTCAAATTTATATAAAAGAATAATGAAACAAAAACAAAATCGGAGTATTAAAAAATTCAATTTAGGAGATAGTTACACATTATTTAAATAATTCTAAACTGTTTCGCATCCATTAAATATTTGTTTCCAAGCATCAAATTATTTGGGGCAGCAGATTCAGTTTATTCAATTCAATCAAAAGGGTTAATTTACTTGTCAGTGTAATAGTAATTGGAATTGCTCCTAAAATGTAAAATTGCAAGTATGGAATATAAAATGTAATTGTAAATTGTAAGATGTGTGTAGTGTAATTGTTAAATGCAATAGTAAGTGCATTGGAGGCATATGATCAAATCAATGCTTGAAATTAATCAAAAAAAAAAGAATGATTTAATTACTTTAGAAGAAATAATTAAAATGTTTACTAGTAAACCTCTTTGTTAATCGTTTGTAATATGTATGTAATGTAATTGTTTAATGTAATAAACCTCTTTGTTAATCGTTTGTATTATGTATGTAATGTAATTGTTTAATGTAATAGTAAGTGTAATTGTGTTTGAAATTGCATCTTAAATGTTAAATTGTAAGAGTAAGGTAATTGTATTCAAATTTTACCTTGAATGCAATTTGTGAGTATACAATGTAAATCGTAATTCAAAATTGCAATGCATCCATAATGTAGTGGTAAATGTTATTGTAATTGAAATGGCAATTGAAATTGCATCAAAAATGTAAAGTTGTTAGTATATAATGTAAATTGAAATTGTAAATCGTAATATGTTATTAATGCAATGATAAATGTAATAGTAACAGTAAGAGTGATTGAAAGAGAACCTTAAATGTAAAATTGTATGTATATAATGTAAGCTGTAATTGCAAATTGTAATATGTTCACAAGCGACTTTAAATATGCCGTATAAGCTTATCGCTGTGGTCGGCGGAACCTTTAGAATTTATTCAATTCAGGGGGGGGGGGGGGTTCCACCCCACGCTACTAGTACATTGAGTTAGTGAGTTATTGAGATAATTTAAACTGAGCTGTTAGTGATAACTGCATTATTAGAAAGTGCTTATTCATTTTCAATTATTTATAAATTAATCTACTTTTTCCAACCTCCGGCACCTCTACGTGGTGGGCCCTGGGGGTCAACGAAAGGTTGATCGCTAGAAGCGTGGGTGGCAGGCAACATATAAACGCAGCCTTGTTATGGAAAACGAGAGTATGGAAGAAATGAGAGTTGTTACCGAAGAAATGGTCCAACTTAAGTTCAGAAGACTTAATAATGCAATCAATACTTCAAAGCTGACAGCGGAAGTAAAGCGTACGATGAATGAGAACATAGCTGAAATTATAAGTTCAATACAAGGGCAGAAGAAGGTTATTCAATTTCTCAAAGGGCAAATAAGCATGCTTGAGAAACGAGAAAGTAAAAGTTATGCGGAGGTGACATGAAAGAAACCGCAGGAGAAGAAAAAAAAACGATTAAAAAGTAATAGAGGACAAAAATGAGATTGTAATTGTCCCAAATAAAGAGCAAGATTTGGAGGTAACGAAGAAAGCCTTCTAGGGGAAGATTGACCGTGTTGGGCTTGGAATTGGGATCAAAGCCTGTAGAAAGGCGAGAGATGGGAAAATACTGATTGGAACGGAGATAGAGGAAGATCTTGAAGCTTTAATAGAGGAAATTTAGGAAAATTGATGAATCGTCATATGAGATCCATGCCTCCCCACAGAGGGATCCTCGAATTACTATATCTGATGTGACAGAAAATTACGAAAATTATGTGATAGTAAATATGATCAAGAAGCAGAATAAGGAAATTAGTGATGCGGAAATTAAGGTGCTCTTGAAGTATAAATCCAGAAAGGTTCAGAACTGGATTCTCAGCGTAGAGGGAGCATCATACGCTGTTCTGGCTAACTTAAGGAAAATCAATATTGGCTGGCTAAGATATGATTGGAGAGACTATTATAAACCTACTATTTGCTTTAAGTGCTGGAAGTAGGGCCATGTGAAGCACTGAGGAATGAAAAGAAGTGCAAGATATGTGCCGAGAAGGCACATTGATCGAAAAAGTGCAAGAGGAGCTTGACATGTGGAAATTGTGAAGTGTTTCAGCTAAGAACTGGCAATAAAGTCGACACGACACATGCACCAACGGACAGAACTTGCAGCCGATATAGAATAGAGACGAATAGGATAATTGAGAACACTTACTATGGACCAACGGGGCCGGTGAGGCTGAGGTGTCATTCCACTATATGTTGGCTATATCCTTCATTCTTGTTAATTCAATTTGTTGCATTAAGTTATGTTGTGCAAGGTGTACATATTTTTGTTAATTTGCTCTACACGAATAGTGTAGAATTCCTTGTGTTTGTTGTACATGTGGTACAGTTGTATTGGGGTAGCCTGTCCAAATGGTACAGGACATCTGTAATGTTTGTAAAATTTTAAGTTTAATAAATGTGAAGACCGATGTAGATGGCAGGTGGTGGCTGCTTAGCAATTAAAAGCTCGAAATTAAAATTAATAGTTATTGGTTCCTGGATGCTTTGATTATAGGACGTGAGTGAACAGATACGTTAGCTGAACTTGATACTGATAATGATTTTGCCCTGATGGCCACAAGGGCTTGGATGTGGACTGCCGTTGGAGCCGGTGGTTGCTCGATGTCGGCCGAGTCTTCCGTCGTGGCGGCCGGAAGTCAGTAGTAGTAGTAGTCAGTAATTATACATTTGCCGTACACTCGTGTAGCGGAGGCCGGCGTAGCCATTTCTGAATTATTCAATTCCTGCTGTATTTGCGCTGAAACACTCTGGTGATTTGAAGCCAAATTTGGCGTGAAAATAATCATCATTTGGCACTAGTTAGAAATTTCTAGATATGGTATTCGTATTATTATATAAGTCTTGTATACGTTTGATCAATTTAATAATAACTACCCTATAAAATATCCTTGCATATTTGATTAAAATAATTATTTCATCTGACTAATAATTATTTTATCTGATGTGAAGCAACATATATGAAAACGACAAGGAATTCTTTTAACTTTATATATTATCATGTTTTCATTCTTTTTTTCAGTACGAAAGAACAGAAAAAAGAATTTATGCAATTTACCTTTTAAAACCTATGAAATTGGTAACACAAATATTACTCGAAGAAATTCAATTAACAGAAAAACATGTTGAATACGGTGATAAAACACATTTTGTGATTATATCTCGAATATTCAGTAAACAAAAAAAAAAGAAAACCTTATTTTGTTGCAAATAATTAAACTCAACGCCCTTTTTAAATAGAAGAGCTTTTAGTAATTATCTTCCGATAAAAAGAAATTCAGCCTTTGATTGGAATTACTTTAACATTTTCTTTTATTTGAATTTTTTCCGGATTTTCTTGCCATTTATTCAATTCATTATCGCTAGCTTTACTTCGATTAATTATGATCATTTATTTTATTCTTCAGTGTATACTTAATGCTTTTAATTTCTATTTCTTTAATGTTATTGATGATTACGTACAAGGAAAAATAACACGAGGATGTTATTTTTATATGGAAAATGTCTATGAATAAATTTCTTAGATTGCACGCTTTCTAAATCAGGGTGTGTGGGGTAAAAAATATTTCTTTAAACAACATATTTTAAGAAAATAGGAATGATGTTAGAATAAAACTATAGTTATTCAAGGAAAAATTAAGGTTGTCTAAAGTTTCTACATTTCTACTGATGAAATAATTATATTAGCAGCAAGTTATATGGTTTAAAGTATTCCTACACTTTTAAAACCTCCTTTTCAGCCAACTTGACCTTGTGCCAATTCGGCCTTTTTGCAATAAAATTAAAACGTAGGATTGCGTTCCTCTATAACGGTCCCACGGAAAGCAAAATTTCAGACACTAAAACCTTCCGTCCATCTGTCCTCGCGACTTATAATTTTGGCAGCTTGCCAAACCCAGTCTGTATCGCTTTGACAAGTAGTGAACAGTTAAACAGAAAAGTACCAAAATGCATTAAAATTTTGACATACATATATATATACATACGTACATATATATAGATACATATATACATAACATGCATACATATATACATACAAAAGAGGTAAGCAACGTAAGCAATCCTACTTTAATAACCGGCGGTAGTTTCGTTAGAAAAGACTACCTGAAATTGTTTTCTTTCTAATTCTGTTTGAATTTATAAATCTGGTGCATTTTAGTACAGAAACGGTCATTTTTAAACTAAATAGTGTGTTATAAATTTATTTTTAGCGTTTTCACAAAATTTATTTTTTCATCGTTTATCTTTACGCAAAATTTCCTATAACATATAGTTAAGCTTAAAATGTAGACATTTTGCATACATTATCAATAAATGTTTATAAAGGGAATAGAGTGTGCTAATGATTGCATATTAATTAGTTATTTTGTTTACATAGGTACAATTTCAAGTGACAAAGGAATTTTAGGTGATTTATCTGTACATCAATACTTTAAATTCTACAGACTCATGGATAAATAGAGTATAATAACGAGAACAGTCTATTCCGAAAAGAAAGTTATTATCTTCATTCTCAGATTCATAATATAGTAATGTAATTGTTTGTTATTGATTAATCATGTTTTGCGATAATGTCAAATTTTTACCCCTTTTTTCAGTTTTCCCCCCTTGAAAAAATTATTTTAATGTAACAGCTAAATTTTAAATACATTTTTCCAAGTTTTAACTTATATGCCATTATAAAAAATAGATGAAAAGACAAATTCAAAGAAATTTTAAAAATCACCTCCGAAGGTGTACGGATACTTAATTTTTTTTTTCTCGAATGGCTGAGATCTGAGCGATACTATTTTCCCGTGAAGATAGAGAAGCCAAAAGTGACGCCAGAAGTGTGTGACCATTTCGCCGCATGCATTGCATGCTTTGCCCCGGGTGCACCACAGCGTGTGGGTCCACGATACACACGCACCGGTTCCGTAATTTTGAACCGAGTCAAGTGATGAGACCGGAACACATGACCCCGCACGTCCAGAGGTAATGTTTGCGAATTTGGAGGACATTGCAGCTAAGACAGATTTTTTCCGTGCAACAGCCGCCATTAGTGTACACGTCGGTGGTTTCGTCAAAGTCTAGTATCGAAACAGTAACTTTCAGATCACTGGCTCGACGCCTTTACCGACGCTTTGTCCGGCGCCTTTTCGCCGCACCCTTGGATTCCTTAAAATACATCATATTATAAATATAACCTTTTATTATACATACTCCCGAAATAATTATATTATTTAAACAAAAAGTAATATGCTTTCGTTATCGCTTGATGTTGACCACTGTTTCCATTGTAAGTGTATGGGAATTTTTAATCTTTTCTTGTCATAAAGAGTATCTTAACTACTTTCAAAAGCAATTTAATTGTTTAAAAAACAATTTGGTTGGGTACACCTTTTTATTTTTTTCTTTCTTAGATGTCGTTGTATGGTGATAACTATACAAAGATAAAAATTTGAACACTTTAGTTCTTTAGATAAACAAATTAAAAATCAAAAATAAAATAAAAAATTGTTTTTAATATGCTTTTTAATAGACCTAGCTATATTTGTAATCTTTTATTTTTCGTTTTGTACGTTGTAAAGGATTTCAAATAATTTTTCACCATTTATGAAAAAAAGGTAAAATTTTCAATCATTACAAGTACTAAAAATCATATTTTCGATGTAATTTTGGTTTTAGAAAAAAATATTTCAATCATTTCAATTACTAAAAATCATATTTTCGATGTAATTTTGGTTTTAGAAAAGAATATTTTTAGAAATTTTTTCTCCAAATCAAAAATTACGTGTATCATTGCATGAAAATAAAACATGGTACAAAATTTCTAAAAATAGGTTGCAAGGAAATTTAGATATCATACCCCTAGAGAATAACACACAACTCAAAATTCAACTGTTTTAAGTTTAATATACGTTACGTACTCTTAGGATATTATTATAAAAAACCTATGCTTATAATTTAACCAAATGTTGAGTAGAAAACAGCCCAATCTTATATGTATTCTTTATTTACAAACAAAAGAAAATTACAACTTTGTTTTCTCAGATTCTGAAAATTATCTTGTTTTGAGATGTGACATTATTCTGCTAGAGGTACGATATAACTTTTAACAGATGACCAATAGGGAGAAATTTCATTTCGATATAAACAAAAAAGATAAACGACAGTGCAACATGAAAATTTTTCATCTAACAATCAATTAATTGCATAAGCAGGTAGCTTCTTTCATTTTATTCAAAAATTTAATATATATTTAATGTAAAGGATATATTTGTTTAACTGTAATTTGAGTGGATATACTCAGAGATGGAAATAACCTATATCTTACGTTAAAAAGAATGGATCCTATCGTATCGCTAAAGCGTATCGATTGACGTCAGATCTCCAGTCACTATATTAAGCTGTAGTAAGGTTTCTAGTTGATATTTTTCTTATGAAACATGGATAAATGTATAAAATTAATTAAGTATTTTACATCTAAAAGTAGATCTTTAAATGTGGTAACAGCATTTCATAATTTTTTTTTTAAATTGCGTTACTTAAAATTGAAAAATTTTATAAATAATGCACTTTTGATTTAAAATCTTAATTTAATATTTAAAAACCATAATAAAAGATTTTATTTATCTGTGACAGAAAAGTTCCACATAGTTTAAAAATAGGACTGAAAATTAGTATGGTTTACTGATACACCGCCTTGTCATTCCCTCAATCTGAAAAACTGTTTGAAATTCAATAACTCAAAAATAAATGGCGCACTATTAGTGCCATTTGTGTAAGAATACCCATTCCTCGTGTAAGTAGACAACATATAAGCTTTTTTCGTCAATATATGACCACGGGTTAACGAATTAAATGTATGTTTAATTATAATTCATCATGTATAACTACTGTTACATTGATACATAATCCAACAGAGATAGATAAAAATAATATAAATATAGACAAGAAACAAACAGAAATCAAGCACTCTGGGCATCCACGCACCAACAGCAAGATTCTGTATAAGTGCCGGAACTGTTATTTGTTTTCATTATGGGGATATGAAGCTTCTGCGCTATCCTCTATTGAAAATGTTTTCTTTGCAGGATATGTTTTTTGTTAAAGTGATTTAGCAGTCTATGCTTGATTTTTATTTTTGTTTATTTCTATTGTTTATATTTTACATTATACTGTTACATTCATGCATTTTGACATTTGATTGCGTATTTATTTGAGACTTTTAGGTTTTAATAAATCTGCAAGGATTGTTCCAAGGCACGGTCACTAATGCTACTGAATGATTAAAATACAAGCAAATTAAGGCTAATATTCAAGGAATTTTTTTGCATTCTAACTAAGCACTCTAAGTCAATGTGTAATGTCATTTAAGATGGTTTTCATGTCATGGAGCTTAAAAACAATTTAGTTTGATGTTTTTGCTAAAACACGATAGAAAGATACACCTGTCCCTCAATTTGCACGGTACTCGGTTTACTCTGTTTCTAAATTTTATAAATTAAAAAAAATATTTAACGATGTATTATTTATTTATTACAAATGCCCGGAAGATTTGCTATGATGCCATTTGTTCAAAGTAAAGGGCGAGACTGCTGGCCGTTCATTTAAGTGGGCTCCGTATAGGTGGCCAGCTCGATGTATTATTTGATTATTTGATTGTTTTACATTG
This sequence comes from Dolomedes plantarius, assembly GCA_907164885.2. NCBI lineage: Eukaryota > Metazoa > Arthropoda > Arachnida > Araneae > Dolomedidae > Dolomedes > Dolomedes plantarius. The sequence continues at coordinate 40,754,064 of OU015491.1, forward strand.
AACGCACTCACTAATTATCTACACAGACGTCACAAGTGCATTGCGTTGCGTTGAGTTGCGTTTAGCATTGGCGTTTTTAAAGCATATTTTGTTTCATTTCCATACTACCATTCCTAGCTCAATTCTACACGTTAATTTTTGGTAAGACGTTAATTTTTGAAGTGCATATGTAAAAACAAATAACTTATCATTGCATATTACTTAAATTGTTTTGTTTTCCCTTCGGCATAAACTCTTTGCATTTTTATACCGTTATTATAAACATAAATACGGCTTGCATCCATCCCCTTGTTTAATAGGCATGCTGTGTCACGATTTGTCTTGGAACGCATCTACCATGTAAATCGAGATTTAGCCCGTCTGCACACGGAGCAACTCAAAAGAAACTGATAACTGACTCAAATCACAAACCAGTCCGTGATGAGTCGCAACCTATGTAATTGAATGGAGCCACGCACGACGGGTTTGTAACCAGTTGCGTCGTGTGCGTGGCTCCATTCAATTACATAGGTTGCGACTCATCACGGACTGGTTTGTGATTTGAGTCAGTTATCAGTTTCTTTTGAGTTGCCCCGTGTGCAGACGGCCATAAGCGTAATAAATTTGCTTTCCTGCTTTGACGTCGTTTTGGAAAAGCCAACAAGGAAATCCATGCTTGTGTGTAAGGGCCTGTTCACATAGGAGTCCGTTGCGTTGCGTTAAGGAAAAGATGACGTTTAGACGAAAATAAACCAATCATAGGCCTCCAAACGATTAGCAATGAAATTTTTAACGCCTATGATTGGTTTATTTTCTTCTCAACGTCATCTTTCCCTTAACGCTACGCAACGGACTCCTATGTGAACAGGCCCTAAGACTCATTGCCACAACATCTTTCATTTGGAAGCTTTAAAGTATGCGCGTACACATGCACTGACTAGTTTTTGCTTTCAGTTCTGCTCCGACATTATTCCCGAGAGTCAACGAGATGCAATAACGGTGTTAATCAGTATAATCATTATTTCTAATTACCTTTTGTTCTGCTATTTCTCTTCCACTTATTTATCCGGCTCTTGGATCGATTTCAATTGTAAAACCCATATATCACACGCAATTTACGTAAATACAATTCTGAGTACGGTAAACGTACATGAAGCAAATTTTCATTTTACTTATATATTTCTCGGTACTTTCCATTCATTCCCTCATTATCTTTTGAAATTAAATTTAAAGCAGCAATGAAGACATTGTAAGGTATACACAAGATTCGATTCACAAGAATCGAACTTTTGAGTGAATTAAAGAAGCTGCTTTAGATATGCTAATTTCGGCATACGCGCTTAGTATAAATACCACGCAGCGTCATTAATGAAAAGGGGAGGTTCTTAAGGTTGAAAAGGTGTTATCCTGCGCTAGTGCTTAGCGGGCCAGAAGTTTACGTGGCAGTACTGCTGGTTTGACTTACTGTTCGTGAGTATAAAAATATATTGTTCTTGAAAGCTGTGTTTATACATTCCGTACAAGTAGTACGCATGCTTATTGCTGTAAAGCCAATTATATGTGCAACGAATTCAATAAACATTGTTTCATGTATAACCTGTGTGTGGTTCAAATTCAAATAGAGAGCCACTTCAAATTATATACACCCAGGTCTGGGTAGAAGTGAGCATAGATTCTCTATACTGGCGCCCGAAAAATATATATACCCTGGTAGTTAGCGTTACATTTGTAACGAACAACATAATTGAAATTAAAAACTGTGTACTGTGTACTTATATTGATAAAATTGTTGCAAGTACTTATATACTATTTAAAAATGAGTGTTGTAGAACAAAATCCTGCTGGAAATTTTCCTCGGGTAATTATGGTTCAGCAAATTGCGCCATTCGAAGCCACATTCAATGGCGGCCCCTCAAGCCAATTCCTAAAGAAAATTGAGCATTACTTTCAGCAACAATGCACCCCAGAGGGGGATAAACTTAAAATTGTTCTAGCCGCTTTAAGAGGTAGTGCATATCAGTGGTACACGTGTATGAAAAGCAGTAATCTGATTTTTGACTATTCGTCATTCAAGCAACAGTTTCTTAGCGTTTTTCCAAAGACCTTTAATCAAAGTGAAATTGAAGCGGAAATTTATTCGCTAAGGCAACGTGAAGGTCAGTCTGCGTTAGATTTTGCTACAGAAAAGATTTCCAAGTGTGAGGAATATTTAGAAGGGGTAACGGAAGCGGTAATCTTAAAAATAGTTATCCAACGTTTGAAGCCAAGTGTTCAAGATTTTTTAGATAATCAAACAATTACAAGCAAGGTTACCCTCCTTCAAGCTTTAGCTAAACATTACAATAGGCATTTCTTCGCTACCCCCTATCCTAATTCAGGTACGAGAGATTTTATACACCCCAGCCAAAATTTTTCGCGAGTTTCAAATCGACATCGTGGACGGCATGATAGTAAAGCCCAACGTTATAGTAACATTAGTGCGCTTACATTAAAAAATGTGCAACTACCTTATGTGCACTTTCAGATTGATTCAATTCCCATAACAACTTTACTTGATACCGGCAGCGAAAGGTCGTACATGTCAGAAAAGTACTTCAAATCGCATTACGACATGAAGCGCTTAAACACACATAATAAATTACGAACACTTTCAGCTCAAGGGGAAGAATGTCAAATATTAGGCTCATTATTGACACACATTAGCATACAATCCCCCCCAAAAAAACCTTGTTTTTCATGTAATGCGAAATATGCAACTGGAGGTTATCCTAGAGATTGATTTTTGCTACTCGTGTAATGTAGCACTAAATTTGAAGCAGAATTCTATCTCGGTGCAGATGCACCAACAGTCCAAAGAAGCTGTGCTGCCCGTTCCGGTTGACTTGTCGAAAACGGACTTAAAAGAAAACGAAAAAGTTCGTTTACAGACTACTTTAAACAAATTTGCCGAGGTATTTTCAGACAAGCCAGGTATTACTCACGTTACAACTCACAAAATTGATACGGGAGACAGTCCCCCAGTTCGTGCCCGCCCATATAGGTACGATACAAACAAGCAGAATGTTATAGACATTCATATTGATAAAATGCTTCGCCAAAATATTATTTCGCCGGTCGATAGTCCGTGGGCAAGTCCGGTTGTGTTATGTCGAAAAAAAGGCAACTTGCCTATTACTGATCCCGAAGCCTGGAGATTTGCAGTTGATTACAGGGGGCTGAATAAAGTAACAAAATTCTCTACATATCCTATGCCAATAATTGAGGATATTCTTCATAGTTTAACGTCATTTAAATACATGACTACTTTAGATTTAACATCCGGGTTTTTCCAAGTACCTATGGCTGCTGAAGACGTTAAAAAAACGGCGTTTATAACAAAAAAAGGCACTTTTGCGTTTCGTCGCATGCCCTTTGGACTCAATGGGGCACCTGGCACATTCCAAAAACTTATGGATATAGTACTAAGGCCTGTTTTAGGAAAGAACGTTGCCGTATACCTCGACGACATAATTATTACTGGGGAAACTTTAACCGAGCACTTAGCTCTTTTACAGGAAGTGCTCTCTCTGATAAAACAGGCTGGCTTAACAATAAATGCAAAAAAGTGTCAGTTCGTCCGCAAAGAACTACCGTATTTAGGATTCAAAATTACGCGTCAGGGCGTTCAAACGGATTCATCTAAAATCGACGCTGTAAAAGCGTTTAAAATCCCACAAACGGGAAAACAACTTTCGTCGTTTCTTGGTCTTTGCTCATATTACCGCACATTTATACCTGCATTCTCGGAAGTCGCCGAACCGCTTTACAAATTGCGAAAGAAACGCACTAAATTTATGTGGAGTTCTGAATCCCAGAACGCCTTCCAAACATTAAAGCAGAAATTGATCCAAGCTCCGGTACTACGCCATCTAGATCACAAGCTACAATTCGTAGTGCAAACGGATGCTTCTAATGTCGGAATCGGCGCTGTACTAATGCAGGAAAACCAACCTATCGCTTTCACATCGCGAACTTTAAATTCCGCAGAACGAAACTATACAACCACTGAAAGGGAATGTTTGGCTATTGTCGTAGCACTCAAAAAATTTCGCTGTTATTTCTCAGAACAGCCGGTTCGGGTTATAACTGACCATGCTGCTTTAACCCGATTATACTCGGGCAAAAATTTTACGCCTCGTGTCATTCGCTGGGCATTAAAGATCCAGGAATACAACTTAATCATTGAGCATCGTCCGGGGAAAGGAAATCTGGTAGCGGATGCTTTAAGCAGAGACCCAGAGGGGGAGTCGATAACTCAATGTGAAATGCTCACTTCTATTGTGCTAGATAATAAAACGCAGTTAAAAGAAGAACTTCGTAAAGACCTGGAATTCGGAGATATAGTTAAATACCTAGAAAACCCCGAACAATTTTCCGGAGTTAATTTGCATGCTATACAGGGTAGAGCACAGAACTATGAACTAGTCGATGATCTCCTTTTTTACAAATCATCCACAAATCGGAATGGTGAAATTCGTCCCGTCATTCCATGTTCAATGAGAACACACATTCTACATACTCATCACGATTTACCTACAGCCGGCCATATGGGTATTCGAAAAACTTTTTCTCGACTTAATGAGGTGGTTTACTGGCCCCAAATGAGGAAGTGGGTCACCCAGTACGTTCAAAGCTGCGACACTTGTCAGCGTACTAACTACACAAATTACCGCCCCGCGGGTTTTTTACAAAGTATCGTGGCCACGTTCCCTAATGAAATCGTAGGGATAGATTTATTAGGCCCATATCCCCGTAGTGCAAGTGTAAAATACAGGTTCTTACTCGTAATAGTCGACCATTTTTCAAAATGGACCGAAATTATACCCCTGCGTAGAGCCTCAGCCAAAGCAGTTGCTGATGCATTTACACATAATTATGTTTTGCGATATGGTGCCCCTGTAAAAATTATTAGCGATAACGGTGTTCAGTTTGTCAGCGAAGTTTTCACGGACCTGTGTCGCAGGCTTCAAATAAAACATGCAAAAATGGTCACTTATAGACCACAGTCGAATATTGCGGAGCGGGTAAATCGCAATGTAGTTAAAATGATTCGCGCATTTATACAAAACAATCATAAAACATGGGATCAACATATACAGCAGTTTGCGTTTGCATTACGTTCGGCCGTCCACGACTCGACAGCCAAAACACCTGCCGAAGTTTTTCTAGGCAGAAAGATTATCACCCCTTTAGACAGTCTATTCTTCGTACCGGGGCAAGCGCCTCAATTTCAACTAGCTGATATTCAGGAGATGCTTCGCGAGGTCAAGCAAGTTAATGACCAGATGCGGAAGCAACAGAAGATATACTACGATAAAAATCGTAGGGAGGAGAAATTTGAAGTTGGGCAATGGGTTTTAAAAGCCACCCACTCACTATCTAACGCCAGTAAAGGCATAGTCGGGAAATTTTGCCCGAAATTTCAAGGTCCGTACCAAATAAACAAGGTAGCAGGCCCAGTGGTTACCTTACAAGAAGGCCAACAGCAAGTTCCCGCAAATATAGACCAGATTAAGAGGTATATAAACCGTGCAGACTATACCCTGTTTTCAAATCAAGTGCAACAAGGTTCACAAGGTTCACAAGATGCTGGACCCTCGGGGTCACCAACGAAGACCGTCCTCCCCCTACTCACGATTCCGGTGATAACCTGCATGAGGGAAGCAGCTCCACTCCTGCACAGGAACCCCGGTCAGGAGTTAAAAGAAAGACTCCCATGACTTCTCTATCTTCGGCGCCTGACTCTCAGCCGTTCGAACATCCACGCAAGCGGGGGAAGCAGACGCAAAGGAAACGAAAGATCTCTGCCGCCCAACAAGATCCTCCTCCCAAGAGACCTCCTGTCCATCGTCAAGCCGGACCAGCGCCTCAGTACCAACGAACTGCTGCACGAAGGATGCCCACACGGTCAACGAACCCCTTTACTAGGACTGCGACCATCAAGAGAGGTTCCACGGATTGGACAGACTGGTGCAAGGAAGTTGCTGCATTCATGAGGAACAAGTCTTGTATCAATTCTCTTATTCTAACTCCCACCCTTTAATAAAACCGAACCAAATTGGTTTGAAGTTCCCCATTGTATATACTGTGTAAACATTTTGAGGGGAAGGAGTGAGCCACTGAAAAAAAAAGGCATACTGTTGTTTTATAAATTTTTGAAGGGGACATGTAGTGAAAAAAAATACATACTAACTACAGATAACAACTAACTAACATACTAACTTCACAAATCATGACACATGGGCATTATAAATTGGGGGAGAGCAGATACAAACAGTCAAGAAATGTCATGCTGTGCAATTGTGTTGACAATTTTAACTAAAATAAGTTTTTTAGGGCGCAGTTGGCCAGCCCAGTATCCGCAACTCTGCAAATCCACTGTGTGATGGTGTCACCTGGACCCTTCGGGGTTAGTTTTGTAAAATGGTAGTGGCGTTTTTCCTCCACACAACGTGTGGAAGGTTTTTTGGCTTTGCCACCCATTATGTAAAAAGTCAGACCAGCACGCGTTTTCAATTAGTTAACTGAAGCCGTTCAGACCTCAGTTACCTAATTTTTTTTTTCGAGGGAGGCCAGTGTAAGGCATACACAAGATTCGATTCACAAGAATCGAACTTTTGAGTGAATTAAAGAAGCTGCTTTAGATATGCTAATTTCGGCATACGCGCTTAGTATAAATACCACGCAGCGTCATTAATGAAAAGGGGAGGTTCTTAAGGTTGAAAAGGTGTTATCCTGCGCTAGTGCTTAGCGGGCCAGAAGTTTACGTGGCAGTACTGCTGGTTTGACTTATTGTTCGTAAGTATAAAAATATATTGTTCTTGAAAGCTGTGTTTATACATTCCGTACAAGTAGTACGCATGCTTATTGCTGTAAAGCCAATTATATGTGCAACGAATTCAATAAACATTGTTTCATGTATAACCTGTGTGTGGTTCAAATTCAAATAGAGAGCCACTTCAAATTATATACACCCAGGTCTGGGTAGAAGTGAGCATAGATTCTATATAACATTCCTTCTACAATTGGATTCCTGTTAAAAGTTTTTTTTAAATGTTTCTTGTTTGCTACTATCATTGAGTATAGTTAAAAAATCATTAAAATCGAAGGCCTGTCAGAATGGTTGTCTTTATGGCTTGTAGAGTTATAAACTAAAATTTAAATTATCAGAGTTAAATTACTTTTATTCGTGGCTTTCACGAGAAATGTATCTTCAGGTAAAAATATCAGAAGGGTTAATTTGCCCATTGCAATGTGAGTTTTCCAATTTCGGTAATGATATCATTAACGGAGAGATAAAAATAGGTACCGAATGTCATTTAGGTGCATAACATAGGAAATTTGGGTAATAGTTTCGGAAAAAAAGGGCAGTGAATACGCTTCTCTTAATTTCCAAATATCTTGAAAAGGTAATAAAGAAGAAAGTATTTATCCAGAAATGCATTTTTCAGCATTCAAACAGTGCAATGGATAGTTTTGCAATTTTTATCTCATTAGCACTAAGGCATTATTGTTATTGCTTTGAGAGATTTGCTTTTCTTCCTTTTTCAAGTTTGCCGAAATTTGCAATAAAACAAATGATGGAGCAATTGCTTGGCGATGTTAAAACGTAACGAAAAAAATGAATTTAACAAATAACACCTTGTTGAGTTTTTGAAATGTCGAACTGAATTTTTTTTAAGGTTTTTCTGTTATATATAAGTGGCTGAATACCCGTACATCGCTACGGAGTACCGTAAAATATACTAATTTGAATTAAATTCTTTTAAAATTTTTAATCTCAATTAAACAAGTGGCTGAATTTTATCTTTAATTGTATTTTAATTTTTTTTGTCAATTTATTTCGTTGTTATGCACGTGACGCAAAGTAAATTTAAAGTATCACAAAAAGAAAAGAAATCTCGTGATCAGCATTTAATAAATTAAATTCTGAAAATTAATCTTTAAAAATTTAAACCAAAGATCAAAAAATAGAGGTAAAGATTCGAAAAGATTTCGTTTTAAAGGAATTTTTATGATCTTTCTCGTGATATAAATTTTATAACCGTCAGTTTATTATTTTAAATGCAAACTTTAAAGAATGTTGCAAAAACAGCTTAAAAATTTAACTAAAAAATCTAAGAAGAATTTTTCAAAATCTTTCTTAGTGCACACTCACACTATAAGAAGAATCGCCGTACAAAATTACAGCCCTTTAGGTCCAGCAGTTTGGTCTGTCCGTTGTCTGTCAGTCAGTCACGGATTTGTTTTATGTATATAAATAACGGTTGAGTATTTCATATGTATATAGGTATATTTTAACAATATTACGAGATTTCTTAATTTGATATATCTTATAATGTTTATAGTATTTTATAATGCTTTGTGTTTTATGCTAATGAAGTTCACAGCAATGATTGCCTAGTAACCTTATTGAAAATTAAAGTCTCAGTTCAAAATAATTTTTACGGCTCATTCGAAAAAAAATGACATGATTTGGAATAGTGCTGTGAACTCATCTGTCTGTATGACTTGCTTTTGACAGACCTGAAATTAGATGTGGAAACTTTTAAGATGTTCGTGCGGTATACGAATTTCGAAAAGAAAAAGTACATTTTAATTTCTTCGCCAAAAACCTAATCTTTTAGTTTTAAAATCAAATTAAACAAACTCCATGCTTTTACAGTAATTATGGAATCAGATGGAATATTTTTATGCTGTACTTTTTTTATGCAAGCTGTGTTGAGACTCTATACTTTCAACCTCGAAATAAAAGTTTTCAGGATTTGCCATTTAAAAAATGGCAAATCTGAAAATATTACTAGTACAATGCAAAGAAACTGCCGGAAACTTTACTTTGAGTTCTTTTGGTCTTTTCCTTAAAATTGTTTTCAGGAGTTTTAATTTAGAGTAAAAATGCTAAAAAATAGTTTCTACTAAGCTAAACTTATCTTAAAAAAATATTTTCGCCACTTCAAAATGATTAAAAATATTATAAATAAAATTTTCTTTAATTCCCTAGACAAATTGCTTTCAAACTCTTCCTGTGTGAAAATATGAGAATATTGTGTGAATAGTTATTGTTTCGACAAATATATAAACAAAATTTACCCGCATTAATTTTTTTAAATGTACAAACAAAATTTAAAATTGTTCAATCTTTTTTTATATTTCTAGTAATTTTCGTATAAAGACATACTATTTCAAGGGGAAAAAACCCATTACAAATTATGTGTGAATAATGAAAATAAATTTTCTTCCCCAGAGCCTCTTAAATGTCTCTAACGAAAATATATCATAGGCTATTAATTGTAATAAAAGTATTATTTCCACTTCACGGTGTCTATTTTTTGCATATCTAATAACTGATAACAAAATGTATGGAGCATGCCTTCATGGACGAAATACGAGAATTCGTGTTAAAGGATGGTTCTTTCTGGTGTCGGATTGATAACTAGGGTAAACGCATCAGTAATGGGCCGGTTAACCTTTAGCTTACGGGGCCCATTTCTCCGATTAACTCTTTAGAACGGGAAATTTCATACCCCCTTTGTAAGAACGGCCATTAAGAGGGTTATATATATATATATATATATATATACAGTCGAACCCCGTTATAGCGAACCCGGTATATAACGAACTCATGGATATAACGAACGTAAATTTTGGTCCCGCCATTTTCTATTGTACGTAATTTAATCAGTATTCTGTCAGATTAATGTAATCGATTTTAGTCGATTTAGTTCATTAATGATAAATTTTAATAGGTTTTTTATCATTTTTTAATACATCATTATTGAATACATGTTGCACCTAAAGAGTTATGCATTTTGTGAACTGTAGCATTTTTCTTAACGGTTCGGATATAGCGAACCACCAGATAAAGCGAACAAAACCTTTGGTCCCTCGAAGTTCGTTATGACGGGGTTCGACTGTATATACATTCTTGGGATACATGCTATCCCACCCTGTAAGGAAACGGTTAAGAGAAAAATTGAAGTAAATCTGAATTTTCACAGCTATAGATAAAGAAAACTGGTCCAAATTTTTACCTGCCATTTTAATAACTGTCTCACATCTATAGTAGCAATTGGAGCGCACTGGCTGCATTCATAAAAAATATATATATACATAAATAATAACCAACCTGATGCACCTATAATGGGCCATTATTTTATCCGATGTACCCATAATGGACCACCCAATAATGGGCCTTCAATATCGCCCATCACAACACTCAATGGGCCATCTATTTAATCTGTTATGGGACAAAAATCAATTCTACAATATCATAAAATTGGAAAGAACAGGAACTAAAAACATGATGTATATTTTTAAACCGGTTTATTCATTTTATAACTACAGTACAACTACACTAAATATATAAAAACTGAAGTATAGCTGAAATATAAATTTATTAACTTAAACGTCTAAAATTAAATTTGCTTAAAAATTGTGGTTAATGTTGCCGGTGATTTACTGTTTTGCTTGTCACAGCTGGTATGTTGTTGAAAATATTGACATTTCCGAAAAAAATAATTTTCCAGTACACGGGCTGGCCCAATACGGGGACAGTGTAACAATTCGTGATCCCATGATGGGCCACGCTATTTTGACAATGGAATCAAAGTTTTTGTGTCATTTAATCACTGTACAATTTGAATTATACATACTATCGTAATGAATAATAGTTTAAGTCAATAAACAGGCATTATAGTACTTAAATAAAAAAATTTGAAAAATTCACTTACCTTGACAGATTTCTTAAGCAAACGTTAAAACAAACACAAATTTTCTTCTCTCTAGCGGAATACACCTTACACTTCGCACAAACTAAAGGAATGAACTGAAAATCCAATGCTAAGGGATCCTCGTAGGTAGTAGCCAATGACCCCCACCCCTTCCACTGCCTAAGGTAACAATAGATCCTTAATTTCGCGACATTTCTAAAGGGAGGCCCATTATAGGGGCATGGCCCCTTGTAGGTGCATTTACCCTACAATTTGTCAGTCACCAGTAAAAATTTAGAGAAATTCCTCAATTTGAACTCTATTCTCTCCAGTGTACTCATCGGTTTTTGCCTTAATTGGGAGCTCATGAGAATGGCGAAACCTATGTCGAAGTCTTCCTGGTAGGTTTGAGTTGCATATAGTTTTTGTAGTTACTGATAGTTTCATAAAGTTCTTGAATTTCAAAATGCATTGTTCCTGTGGCATTGGAACTTTAGACATGTATATATGTATGTTTGTATATGAAAGTATGTAGCGGAAATACGCATCCACCTAAATTACTTTTAACACATATTCCAAATTCTCTTTTTTAATAAAGCCAACCCCTCTTCTAAAAGGGGACCTAGGAATAACTTAGTTGATAATTTATATTTGCCCTTAATGCATGCGCCGCTGAATCTTTCCAGGGCACTAGAAATATTCCAACCCAGCAATTAATGCATAAAATCCCAATAACATTACCATATATGGTACGACCCAAAGGCCTAAGTTAAGTTTGCACTTAATAAATAAGGCCTTATTTCAAATTCCTTCTTACTAACAGAACGTAGCAACGCGCGGGACTATTTCCTCATACATCACATGATAAATTCACAAGTATAACTCATGTGATTGATTCTATCCAATTAAATTTAAAAAATCCAACCTTTGTGGTGAAATGAAGAAATATCCATTCCATCTATGCTTGATCGGTAGACTTTACCGCTTTTTGAAAGTCGTGGCCTAGATGATAGGCCATGACTTTCCCGAGATGATATGTCCGCTTCTTGCAAATTTTGGCCGCAATGACAGGCCACGCCCTTCCCTAACTTTCTCGCGTCCTGCAATCGCGTGTCTTTCGCTTTCCACTGTCCTGGCAAATTCCGATGACTACTTCTGCAAATAAGTCATCATGATGAATAAATAAATTTCACCGCAGGGTAATGGCCGTGCTCTCTATGTTATTTTCGGCTCCACTACTGTGTTTTTTCTTCATTCTTCAATCATTCTGCTTGCGTATTATACATATTTCAAGTAATATATCTCTCCTTATAAAGTTGTATATTAGGAACTCATTCGGATTTTCTTAAACCGTGGGAAAAGAGGTTTCTCTGTGCCATTTTTGCAAAATAGTACGGAAGAGATTCAGAAGTACGTGAACTTCTGAAAAGGTCAGTGTCATTTTATAATAGACTAGCTGAAAACCCGCACTTCGCTACGGAGTACATTCAAAGTAAAAACATCGGTGAATGTATGCAATTAATGCCAATATATATATAATAAATACAACGATCAATGTATATAATTGATGTAAAATATATATATATATTTATAAAAATTCGTAAGGGATATTTTTATAGACAAAATAATGTAGAAGAAGATATTCAAATTAAATCTAATATAAAGAATACTAAAGAATATAGTACAGTTAATATAGTACAGTTTCTAGAACACTTCTTTTACTGTATTTTAATATTTTTTTGGATAATGTCCAATCGTCTGCCGCATTAGCAAGAAAAAAAAAATATTTTTTGTCTATTTAGTTTTTATGCACGTGACGATAAATTTATTTAAAGTACCAGAAAAAGAAGTCACGTGATCAGCATTTAATAAATTAAATTCTAAAAATGAATCTTTAAAAATTCACCAAAAATCAGGAAATGAAGGTAAAGATTCGAAAAAGATTTCATTTTAAAGGAATTTTTATGATCTTTCTCGTGATATAAATTTTATAACCCTCAAATTATTATTTTAAATGCAAACTTAAAAAGTCCTATATCTTATCAATACATTAATTCTGATTATTTATCTAACCTTCATTCTCATCAATATCAACTACTAACATTTTTATCTACTCCCTAACATTGTTAGATTATCCTACATTCTTAATTGCTATACATAAACACATTACAAAATTATTGCAAGATACGACTTCAATTAATATGGATATACACAAGCACTATTTTATGATAGATATTCTATGCATAAATGTAAAGATTTCACCTACTCTGCCCTATCTAATTAACTGCGCTCTCTAGTAGGCATTGGGCATTGCTAGGATAAGTCAAAATACTCTCCTACCTTTTCTGACGACACATCTACATCACAAGCCTTGCTGGGAGAAACATAGGGCTCTTTCGGGCAGCGGGCTGTCGGGTCTGGGGAAACGGCGGTCACTATCTGTTGCGGCGGCCTCAGGGCGCACGTCTCCGAGAATACACTTGCGTCGGGGGAGCGTTCGTCAATCCGAAGGTCCGTACCTCATCACAAGCATGGCTGGGGGGTCATCGGGCTCTCTGGTCCAGGGTATCAGCTGCGATCATCGGCATGCGGCGGACTCAGGCTGCTCTTCTCCGCATCTAGGCATTTGCTTCAGGGGCGCGTTGGTCCCGGGGAACGGCTGCTCCTCTCGCGCTAAATGACAGGTTAGTCGGTCGGCCTCTCCGGTATTGGGCTCTGCATTTATCTTATATCGGTTTGCTTTTTCGGGTACCGAGGACTTGGCTTGTCTCTCCGGTATTAAGTTAGCAGCCCGTCATCTCCTTCTCTCTTCCTTCGCCGTCTACAGGGGCTTATGTGTTCTTAGTGAAAGATCTCAAATCATTCTGCCCTCTCTAAAAACTTTTTCTCTCGAGCTCAACTTCCATCATTATTTATTCAGGCCCTCATTGGTGGCCACCTTCTGTCCTATGGGTCGATCCGGGGCCCCTTCATTGGCCGATCACCCATTTTATATTCCTATTTTCTCCAATCAATATTGACGGGGGCGTTCGCCCTTGCACCTGTCTGGGGTTTCTTACATTTTTAACTTCTCACGCTATCGCCTAGGCCTCCTGTGGTTTTTCTAACGCCGGTCCACCTCGTAAATTGCCCTACCCCTTTTCTTCTCCTAACTGTGACTCCGTTTTCAGATTTTCCTCAGCTCATTATCACCAGCTGGGCCCTTCGTTAAACGCAGCTGTTGACCGTTTTCTCATTTCAATTGCCCCCTCTCAACTTGTTATCTCTCCTTGCCATTCGCATACGCAGTACATTATCCCGCTGTTCAAGGCATCTCTTTTGTCTGATTCTTTGAATTACATTCTCTATTGCCCCTTTTCTGAACACATGTCGTGTCTCCACGACACAGGTGTCATGGTCTGAGGAGGCACCATAATTTACACGTGTACACTTCATGGTTAGACCCTGCAAATCAACCATTGCAGTTATAGAACATCATATTCCCTACTGAGCATCACCTCTTTGCTTCATTAAATCTTTGTGAAATACGCCTTTGTACGATGATGTATAATGCTTTGTAGCTGTTTCTAAATAAATTATCCGTATTAACTTTTGTATTATTTTAGCACTTGTGATATTTCATTCTCCAATGTGTTACATATTGAGGTCTCTGGGGTGAGAATTTCATTCATCCAGGTTACTCTGTTGTGAAGAAACTGGGAAAAAAACCATATGGTCCTTAAATTTTGCACTCTAATATATATATATATATATATATATATATATATATATATATATATATATATATATATATATATATATATATAAATACATATATATATATATATGTATATATATATATATTAATTAGTTAATTATATAATTATATTTGTAATAATTTATATAAATAAATAAAAGGAGATAGTAACGCAATCAATAGTAAATAAATCTCTATTCGTTCAAATATATATATACTTAAAAACTCGTGCACACATCATTACTGCGAGGTATTTTATATTTTTGAAACTTGGAAATCAAAGAAAAAAAATCTGCATAAATTTAAAATATTTCTTTAATAAATGAATGATACTTTCAGACACCGGGAATTTTTTTTTTCAATTTCGTCGAATACTTTTAGCAGTTTTGAAAAAATCGAGTAAACTTCGATTATTACTGACGTCACAGTTTTGCAATGCGGGAGAAATCGATGCTGATAAACCAGAATCTCAATGGTTTTAAAATCATCCAAGTTTTATTTTGCAAGATGGCAATGAACCGGAATGCTTTAAAATTGATGATCGCAAAGCATTTTCCTTTTTTTCTTCCCGCGGGAAATCATAAAGCTGATGGTCATGATATATTTCCTGTTTAATGCCTTCATATATTTGTATCTTACTAATATTTATTCAGAGCATTTCGATTAAAGTAACTAGTCTTCGCTACTTCCATTGAAATATAAGTTTATTTTATGCCAAAATAAATAATATAAGATCTTAGCTGAACCGAATAGAAACTCTATACAGTGACTTTACTTGCATTTTAAAGGAAAAGATACAAATCCTTAAATCGCAAGTATGACACAAGAAATATTTTTACGAATTTCGTATAAATTATGTGGTCTTGTAAAAATTAATTCTCTAAAATTTAAATATTCACGTGAATAACACAAAAATATATCATTTGCTAGAAAGGTGAAGTTATAAAAGCGTGAACTCAATCTGATTTGATGTTTTGATCACAATTATGTAAAATTCGTTAACGCCCTGTTAAATTTTCTTCCGTACATTCTGACAAAGCACAGCATAAATAATCATGCAAACCTTAATTAGTTATGAGTGAATTTGTACGAAGTGGAAACATCTTAACTGAAATATTTAATGCATAAGTATATATCAACATGGGAATTTAGTGTGTTATATCTTCTTTTACCATATTAGTTTAAGAAATCTATTGAGCAAAAGATTTCAGCTTTAAGCGCACTTGAAAGTTTTGTTGTTTGTCCTTAAAGTGATTCCTAGATCTATGCTCTTGCCGCAACATTCTTGCAACATTGTTGTCAATCTTGTTGCGCCTCTGTTGAATGTGTACTGAATTAACCTTTAGCTTACGAGGCACATTTTTCCGATCCCCTCTTTAGAACGGGAAATTTCATACCCCTTTTATAAGAACGGCCATCAAGGGATATATATATATATATTGATTTATTTATTCATTCATTCATTCTTGGACCCGTATTCTTGGGATACATGCTATCCCAACCCGTAAGGAAATGGTTAATACCAGAAAACGGCAATCTAAAATTTGGTTTTAAAATTTAGAACTTACGGCCAAAGACCCTAGAAAGGATTTTTTTTTATTGCTTTATGGCATATAAAATGATAATTTTGACTGAAAGAAGAGGGCATAAAATTAAATGATAAGAGAATTTCTGGGTCACAGGTCTTCAGCACCTCTAGGGGAAGCATCTAGGGGCATCGTACCCTCTCCCTCCCTCTCTGACCTCATATAGTGACATCCAGTCTACGGATTAAACGTGCCCATTTCCGACCTAGACACGGAATTATTTAACGGCATTTGTCGGGATTCGATCTGAGCATCCTTAGCACCGAAATTCCGCACGCTACCGAGATCGTATTCCGTATAAGGGTCTGTTTACACAGAATCCGTCAATGTCAGCATTAAAATGTTTAACCAATCATGCATCAATCATTGACCCATTTAACCAATCAGCGCCAACGGAATCTTTAACGCTGACGCTGATGGATTCTATTTGAACGTGCCTTAAGCTGGGGTGTTTGCAGTTGTTCGGAATTGGCTGTAGGTGTCGGTTAGTTAGGCACTTCTGTAATAATAATGTGTAACAACAATGCTTTAAATCAGCCAAGCAACTAGTCATTAAAAAGATCTTTGATACGATGAAACATGACGTAGATAAATACGGAAAAGGGATGTTCGTTCTAATGGATATCTCTGGTATGGCTAAAGAACAAAATAAAAGAAAGGAATACTTTAAGGGGGTCCGGGACACATTTTAATTTTTTTTTATTTATTGAGTTAAAATTTTGAATTTTTTGTGATGGTTAACCATATAACTTGTAAACAAAATCACATCATAAAACTTGTCAAAAAGTTTTAAACAAATTTTAAAGTTTAAAATTTTTAATAAAAGTGGGGTAATTTAAAATCGTTATAACTCGAAATTTTATTTGTCGAATTTCAAAATTTTTTCATTTAATTATACCGAAACATATACGTTTTAGTTTTGATTCACCATTTTTTTAAATATTAATTTTTAAAGAAATTAAAAATATTTAGATTAAAAATTACAAAAAAAATTATGTAACTTAATTTTTAAAAGTCATATTTTCAAAAGCAAATATTTTTTTCAAATTTTCTGAATCAAAATTAAAGTAAAATAGTTGAAGAAGACATGTTACAAGTTTCAACCATTTATTTTTAATGGTTACAACAATTTACAGACGAGAAATGGGGGGAAAATTCCATCATGCAGAAAAATGCACTTACAGGTTTAAAATACGATTACTATTAGAATGGCTACTATTAGAATGTTGAAAAAATATATATATTTCTCCTGTTCTAATTAAGATAAAAACATTATTTAAACGCCATTTTAAGCGTAAAAGAACACAAAACTTTTTAATGCAATAAAATTTTTTTCGAAAATTCGAACAATTTTGTGTCATTGACCCCTCTTAATTTTCAATTTTTTTTAAAAGCGAAAATTTTAAAGCTTTTTAAAAGTTTTTAATATAATTGTAAAATTTGTTTTTTTTCTCCCAGTGGCAATCAATAAACAAAAACGACAAGATAAAAGGTATAAGAAAACAGACAACAACGAGAAAAGAAAGTAAAACGAAGAAGGAAGCAGGGTCGTATTAATTGATAAATGTTCTTGCCTCCCAATATCGGCTACAGAGATCTCACGCCAACAGCGCCTCACAGATCTGGAGGAAGGAAATGTCCATAACTTGTAGTTTATCATAAATAGTGAAGACAGGACTCTCTAGAATTTTCAAGCGGCTCAGAGGATTAGCCAAACAGTCTTGAGGAGTTAAAAGCCGGATCATGGCTACTGAATCCTTTCTTGGACAATCTGAAAAGTATGCGCTTGTAACAAACCATAAATCATGAGGAATTCTGTGAATAAATTATTGATTATATGGGTTTTTCAATTTCTTCCAGATAAATAGTCTTATAGAATTATATGCAATCGACCTACACGGGTTCTGTTTGTCGTCTGTTTGCCAATTCGTCCGCGAGTTCAATTCCTGGGATTCATCAATGTGCGGGGATTCAGTGAAAACCAATTCTGATGTTTTGTTATGAATAGTTTATTAGTCTAGACTAGTACCATTTAAATTATCTCGCCAACTGTATTAGGATTGGCCTTGTAAGGATTGGCATAAAGTGAGGCTCAGAATGTGAACTCATTTCAAAATTATTCTGCAATTCAAGCTTTAAATAATTACTATGTATACATAAGTAGTTTAGTATGATTATTTAGGGCGAAGCTACACCAGTAATATTAATACTAAAGGGGAAAGCTGAAAGGAACAAAATATACCGATGTACTAATATAATATAAAATAGTTACAATGGATTAAAAGGCGAGAAATATTCAAATTGAATTGTATTCTGTGACAATTAACATACTGTGCAGCAATCAGATTGAAACGAAATCTTTGAATTCAAAATGCGAATTGCGCTTACATAAAATTCAAATCATTGATGAATACGGATGAAGAATGCAATTAAAAAGCTCAATCCTATTATCAGATACGTGTTCTATGCTTTCTTTGTATTATTTCGCCTCGTCAATAACAATTTTTCTCCTCCGTTTATAGAGATGGATAAAACGTTTTATAAAAAAAAATGTATTTCGAATATTTCTTCCTCAGCGATCTTACTAAGAAAAAGCTCCAACGCTCTCTGCATTTTACGATATTCGATTTCTTTTTGGAATATTTCTTTTTGCATATTTTTAAGAACTTTCAAAAACTCAAATAAATACTTAATGAATTCGTTCTTCTTCATCGCGTGCACTCATTTGAATCGGAAAGCGGTTCTTAAAACTTGGCTTTCCGGCGGTGATTTTAGAATGAAATTTAATATATCCTACTATATTTTAACTGTTTATCAGAACCTTCTCATTAGGGAAAATTAAATGTTTAATATATTAGCATTTCCATGCTTAAGGTTAAAGAAGGTGAAACTGAAACCTTTATAAAAAACAAATGCGTCTAATTACTCGTGGAATCTAATTCATCACAAATATTTATTCAACAGATATGCTGACAATGAAAATATTGAAATAATAGGAACAGGCATATTTATTTAATGAAGTGTCATTTATTGCAGTGGGGCGCAAATTGTGGGTCATGACCCTCAAAGACGTCGCAAAAAGAAAAAAAAGGAAGGGTCGCTGATAGTTTATATCATATAGAATTATTTAATTGAAAATGTGCTTTAAAATTTTAATGATTGCATATTTTTAATATTTTATTTATATTTATTTTATATGTTGAACTGCATTTTTGAAATGACTAACGATAAAAACCAAACAACTATGAATACTTAACCCGAACGATGATACGAGAGTATCGTTGTCAAATATTTCACGAAACATTGAACGAACATAAGTAACATAAATAAATGACGTTTATAATTTTCAGTGTATTAATAGGAAGCTTATGATTCGAAATCATGTTCTTATTTTTAATTTTAAGTTTTGGTCATTTTTACCTAAGTATAACACAAATAAAATTGTAATTAAATATGAAGTTTCAGTCACATGAAATTTGCAAAACAAGTGCAGAAGATAAGCAAAACATTTTTTTATTGTTATCATGCAAAATAAATATATACCCAAAATCTACATACAGTTCAATGATTTTAAAATATTTTGATAAAATTTCCTTATTTATTTTTTCTATTCTTTTGTTAACATTTACCTATTTTTTTTCAATTTGCTACAACCAAAAATTTTTCATTGTGGTCGAGTGTTTTTTTATTATTGAAAGAAAGTTGGCTACAGTCAAGAAAGTTTGTGCACCACTCATTTAGTTTATTCTTATCTCCACGGAATGGTTCATTTCATTTATTATATATTTATATGCGTTTAATTCATGCGGTAGAGGTGTTTAAGGATTTCCTTTGAATTACATTTGATTCCAATTGATTGCTTGTTACATCCTTGGAAACAAGATATAGTGCTTAGTGAAGAAAATAAATTTCAAACTTGTTAAATGAAAAGGAATTGATTTTTTTTTAAATATCACAAAAGCGTGCACATGCATGCAATTTTATGTATAAATAGACAAACAGATAACATTTACGGTTGCCGTAAAAAGCCAAGTATTAATATATTGTTGTTGTGTCCTACTTTTCTAATCTTATTTAGCTCAGATGAAGTTTTAAACTCATCTTAAATTTCCAGGAAGCAACCGAACCTCATCTCGCTTGTTTCACTGGAGGCTTTTTGTGTTTATCTACTGAGAAATCGGTCGAATCCTTTAAATAGACGAACAAATGTTCCGATTTCTAAGACTCAACAAAACATGCTCCCTACATTTATTCCTATCATATTATTTTCGTAAGAACCGCTCATCATTTATCGCAAAAGTAAAGATTGCGAATCGAAACGAGATCAGCTCCTTTTTAAAAAAAACATTTCTATTTCTAACATTTTTCTTCTTTATCTCAGAAAGTTTTCTTTTTTCTTCTGGAAATATATCTCCACCAAATATTGCTCATTATTTTGTTCTTATGGCCATAATGATCGGTGGCAAGTCTTCATTACCAGTGACCGACGCTTTTCGAAAAATAATAAAGTAAATATATTCATTTCACTCATATTATATTATCGACGGGAAATATATAAATAGTCCAAAGCAAAGAATTGAAAATTTCGCTTGATATGTGAGACATAAAACAGAAACAAGTCATAATTTAATATTTGATTTCGAATTGCGTCTATGTATAAAAATAGGGATATAAGTTTTCGAAATCGTTTTTATGGGGAAATTCATATTTTTTTTGGTAACTCGATGTGATTTTTAATTTTCCGTGATTTACTCTTACACGCCAAAATATAATGATGCAACCTTTTATTGAACAAAAGCTCAAAATAGAAATAACTATAAAAGTTTTCATACTATTTACTGTGGTATTAGTATATTCAAATTTATCATATATATTTATATATATATATAGATAGATAGCTATAGATATACATAGAGATAGATAGATAGATAGATAGATAGATAGCCATTCCTGTGCCGGGGTAAATAGTTTGCATTTGAGCCCTTTAATTAATTGTTTGGGAAAATAATAAAACAAATACAGCAGTTTGGTCCTCCCCCCTTCAAGGTGGGCCCTGGGCGGGTGCCCCTTTTGCCTATGCCTAGTTACGGCACTGTATATACATATATATATATATATATATATATATATATACACTAAAGTGCCACTGAATTAGGGACACCTACCTAGTAAGGAGTTGGGCTTCCTCTGGCCTTGATAACGGCTGCCACACGACGAGGCATAGATTCAACAAGTTTCTGGAAACGTTCCACGGGAATGGCTTGCCAAATATTGGCTAAAGCTGTCCATAATTCAGTAAGGTTCTTTGGTGCTGTGTGATGGCCTTTCACGCCTTGTTCCAAAACATCCCAAAGATGCTCAATAGGATTTAAGTCTGGGCTTCTAGGTGGCCAATTCATGACAGAGAAGTCAGAGGAATGCTCATCCAACCAGCCAGTAGCTAACCGGGACTTCTGAGAGGTACAGTTGTCTTGCTGGAAAACCCCATTACCGTGCGGATAACAGAACAGCATAAACGGATGGAGGTGATCACCCAGCAACTCTACGTACCGAATTGCATTGAGGGAGGTTGGTACACGCACCAAAGATCCCAAACTGTGCCACGAAAAAACACCCCAGACCATGATTGAGCCACCATGACCTTGTACAGTTCCAGCCAGGCATGCAGGATCCATGGCTTCATGAGCCTGACGCCATATTCTCAGCCTCCCGTCGGCGTTAAGTAGTCGGAATCGAGACTCATCACTCCATGCTACTCGTTTCCAGTCCTCTCCACTCCAGTCTCTGTGCTCTCTTGCCCAGGCAAGACGTGCAGCCCGATGGCGAGTATAGAGAAATGGTACTCTCGTAGGTCGACGGCTCCCGAAACCCATACGGTGATACGAGCGTTGCATAGTCCGTTTACTGACTGTACGACTGGCACCGTCATTAAACTAGGTGGTAATTTGAGCTAATGTTTGGCTTCGCTGGCTACGTACAATACGCCTTAGCCGTCTCTCACAACGCACTGTCAAGGATAATTGTCCTTTGCAGTTTGCCCGATCGCTAGTTTTTTTTTCCACCATCCATGTATTCTTGGTATACTCTTGACACTGTCAACCTTGAAAATCCTAGCTGTCTGACGATTTCGGAAATTGAATGGCCCATGCGTCGCGCACCTACGATTTGTCCGCGATCAAAGGCGTCTAAATCAGGCAGTTTACCCATACTGGCAGTTCCAACAACTAATTCAGAACAACCACAGTACGCGCTATATATGCAGTTACCACAGCGCCCTCACTTGCGCATACATGATGCGCAGCGCTACACAATTTGCATAGGCTTTGCTATCCCTAATTCAGTGGCACTTCAGTATATATATATATATATATATATATATATATATATATATATATACAAGGGTTGGGGCATAAGTCATGGCAACTATTTTTTTTTCTTGTAGATATGTGAACGGATCACAAACGTATATGTGTCGTGTGGAAGTTCTTCAGGCATAGTGTGTATGCAGAACAACAGATGGCTCTGTGATAGCTGGTAGTAGCGCAGCGAGGGCTCTGAAATCAGTCAGTTGGTGAGTGTCGTTCGAGATGGAAGTAACCCGTATTGAGCAGCGCGCTTACATCAAAATAGCCGTTCTCCGAGGGAGAAATGCGATGGAATGTCACGGTGAATTAGTAGAAGCTCTTGGGAATAATGCCCTACCATATCATACAGTAGCACGGTGGGTAGGAAAGTTTCAGCAAGGATGTGTGTCAACCAGAACTGAAACGTCAGTCCGCGGAGTGGCGACATCCTGGATCACCAAGGTAACAGAAGTTCCGTCAGAATCCTTCCCCAGTCAAATTGATGGTGATCGTCGCGTATGACGTCAGGGGTGTCATTGTTTGCCTCTTTGTTACTCATGGCAGAACAGTGAGCGCACAGTACTACAGGGACTTCCTGGTGCGACAGGTACGACGTGGCGTTCGGGATAAACGTCCGGATCTTGTGGACAGTGCAATAATCCTGCACGACAATGCAAGACCACATAAAGCAGGGTGTGTACGGCAGCTACTCCGACGTTGGGGATGGGAAGAATTTTAGCATGCACCGCACTCTCCTGACCTTTCGCCCTGTGACTTTGATCTCATTCCCAAGATTAAGGAACCAATACGTGGTAGGCGGTTTGCAACACGAGAGGACATTGCTAATGCTGTGCGCCAACAGATGACCCGATTCACACATGGTGCGGCAAATGCTGAGGCTGATGGTATTCAGTGCCTCCCACATCGTTATAGTATATCGTGATAGTATTTGGAGTTAATCTTGACATTTTTTTTCCACTCTCTTTATTTTGAACTTGCCATTCTAAGAAAAATCAGCAACAATCATGAATCCCATAGAAAAACTTTCTTTCGATTCTTTGAACCATGTACTTAAATTTTTTTCTCCCGTTTATGATAATAAATGGCTCTTTTTTTGTTGCAATCATTTAAATTCACCCATGATTCATCTATTGTGACAGTTGTTTTCCATTTTTCCTTGGATAAGTGTTTCTTATATAGAATTCTGCAGCGTGTCCTGCGTTCAGCGATATTATTTGGAAGAAGACGATGCACATTGCGTTTTTTCGCTTTCTTAAGATTTAAATCAACGTTTATCATTTTGTTTACAGTGGACACCGGGCATTTTAATGATTTTGCAACTGTCCTTTAAATAGGGGGATTTTCTTTAAACATTAAACAACGTACCTTTGCAATAGTCGAAGATGTCCGTTTTTTCCTTGGATACTTGTTTGAAATTTTTGTCCCACTTGAGGCTCCAATTTGACGTTTTTTTCCTTTGTTGTTGACGGTATTACCTATCGACGCTTTAGATATCACAAAACCATGACTCTCACATCGTTTTTGGATAACGGAGTATGCATATTTCTCTTCGGAAAGAGCATAAATGTAGCCTTCGAACCACTGTTTTGTTAAAAACGCCATTTTGAATAAAAACAAAACTTTCAAGCCGCAGACGATAATTTTGACTTTTAAAAACATAGTACAATTGCAATTATTTCTTTTGCAGCAAACGCTTTTTTATTACCGCTTACCAAAATCGTCTAAAAAATGTGTGAACAGCCTCTGTATATATAGTGTGTCCAGCCAAGGAGTTCCTGATTTCAAATTTATCATATATATTTATATATATATATGGATAGATAGATATAGATATACATAGAGATAGATAGATAGATAGATAGATAGATAGATAGATAGATTCGTGCCGTTCTCCGGCAAGTCTTTTTCTTTTAAAAAATTAACTTTAATTATTAACTAACGTAATATTAATTTAAGGTATTATTTAGGTTATTATTAAGGTAAAATAAGATTTACAATTTATTGGCTATCAACTGGAAATTTATTGGTATAATATTTTGTTCAACCCGAACAAAGTCGGGACGGGCCGCTAGTCATAAATATTTTCTATAAGTCTTGGCGAAAGAGGGTGCCATTTAAACTGGCATTAACTCCCCTTTTCGGCTTATAGAGAAAACCTGTGTTTGTTGAAGTAGTAATCTGGCGTCATTTAGTAATGTGGGTGTTTGGCGAAAAAAGGGGGAAAATATTTGTTCTGTTAAAAGGTAAAAAAATATCCTTAGTTGAGCTGAAATTCTTATTTCAGAAAATGATGAGAAATACTTATTTTATACTACTGTTTTTTTAATAACACGAATAGATTGAAATGTCAATTTAAATTTTCTCAACTTAAAACTTCATTTTCCCAGAATTTCAAAATACGATTGAATTATTCTCACTTTTGAATAGCGGGTGACCGGATAGATTATGGAATGTTTACGATCTTATAAAATTTCCTTTCTTCTGATGAATAAGCGGCGAATAACACAGACAGATTTTCATGATTCTGTATTACGACTTTTGCAAGAGGTATTTAAACTGTGACACTACATTTCATTTCTTTAAAAATTAATATTTGAACAATTGTAACGAAATGTTCTTTGCTGCAATATATTTTTTAAAGAAATGTTTAAGGATTACGCATCTCATTCTCATTTTGATAATTTGATTACCATTTAATAACTCCTAATTCCAGGATCAAGTAAGTTAATTTACATCAACTCCCCCTTCGAAATACCTTAAGAGATATTTCAACAAAATCGGATTAAAAATACAAACTGCTAATTAACTGAGAGACGGAAAACAATGAATTTCTTGGTATTTTTTGAATTCCTAGAATTTTGTATGAGTGAGTTAAAAGAGAACAGCAGGTAGAGAAATAGCAAAAGAATTTAATTCTTCCGACTTTTTTCTAAAAATTATTTTTTCTAACGTTTTCTAATGTTTTAAGGTACATTTTAATTTGAAGAAATATTTTTTTAACACAGTACAGCTTAATTGAATTGCTTCATTCCCCTATACATGTTTGCTGATGAATATTTTTTAATGCTATTGAATTTTACAATAGTAGATTTAGTTGTATTTTTTTAGCTTGTAATTGGAAAAAACAGAATGAAATTCGTATTCCAGAATCTTTATATTCTCATACTTAAAGTTATACTTAAAGTTATACTTAATGTTATACTTGTAGCTTCAAGTTATATTTAGCAAACATTTTAAGTCTCTTTTAGTATATAAATAATAAATTAACTTACCTTTTGTATTGTCAGTATTTATTCATAAATGTTGGAGAAATTAAAATAACTGCACACTTGCAGTAATACTTTCATAACAATTTATTCATTTAAAAATTTATTCATAATGTTTCCAGTTATTTTTAATCCCAAATGCAAAATGTCCTTGTTGTGATAGGATGCATATAGCGCGACCTGATGGAGGTATCAATTGAATAAATATTCATCTCCAAGTAGCCTTAGATCGTACAAGTTTTTGTTGTAATTAAAGTTTTGTGACAATGATCTGTGTTGTTGTTTCTAATCTCCCCTTCTAGCTCCAGCAAGGCCAAATCCAAGATTCCGATGATCTGTGTTGTATGCCTTGCATCTCATTTTAGAAGATTTTTTAAAATTTAACTAAGATTTGTTTGAGCTCCCTTTTCTTTTTTGAACTTTTTCTTGAATGTGCTCCCACTGAATTTGGTCATAGGCTGACCGAAAATTGAAGAGGGTGGTTTCTAACAATAAACGGATAACCCTCCTATCTTACTGCTGGGCTGAAAATTTGCTTAACTTGCAATTATCAATCTTAATTAACGAACGAGCTTGTACATAAAAATTAAAATCACAGATAATTTAACACTACCGTAACTAAATTAACTTTTTACAGATTTCTTAAATGAACTACATGGAAAATTGTCTCAGTAAATATTTTATGATATAATAAAATATTCATGTATCCTCTGTACAGACCAAGTTAATAAGCATTAGAAAAGTCCGTATTAAAAAAGAAAAGACAAAACCTTTGTGCTCGAGGAATAAACAGGAAATCTAACGTAAATAAAGCACTAATAACAGTAAGGTGCAATTTTGCATACAGCTGTTTCGAATTTGCAAAGGAGCTTTTTTATCAGTGCAAAGAACTTAGTGGCCGAAAACTGACTTAGTTTTCGGCTTTTTGAGCTGCCCCTAAGTTCTTTGCACTGATGAAGAAGCTCCTTTGCAAATTCGAAACAGCCGTATGCAAAATTGCACCTTACTACTATTAGTGCTTTATTTACGTTGGATTTCCTGTTTAGTCCGTATTTAATTTCCAATATCCTTTTCTATTGGCATGCTAAAATAAAGCACGAAACGAATAATTCTCCCAGGGTTCATGGAAAGTTCACTGCCTCTCTGCTCGAAATCCTAAGAAAGAAGGCTGGTACATTCGGCTCAATTAATGTTGGCATCTTTGAATTTTAAGGTAGGATTACGTTCCTCAATAACGGTCCTCTGGAAAGCAAAATTTCAGCGTTGTCGCGAGTTATAAGTTTGGCAGCTCGCCAAACCCAATAGCAACAAACAGTTAAACAGAAAAGATCCAAAATGCGTCAAAAAAAAGGCAAGCAAGGATAAGTAATCGTTAACCCGTGGTAGTTTCGTTAGAAGAGACTACCTGATTTTTTTAAAGTTAAATTTAGTGTTTTAGAGCATAGTTCATACGTCCAAATACACAAGCAGTAGTATGAGAAAGCTGTTTAATTTAAACTGCAGGAGAACATACAAAAATAAACAGGCCTAGTGCCGAAGCTCCGGAACACAGCAGAAGCGAATAAAATGGTTCTGTTAAGAAATGTCCCGAATTGCTTCCGAAGCACTATGCACTCATTGTGAGTGCATAATGGTTCTCAAACTTATATTATTGTTGCTCGATGTTTAAAATTATAGAACGCATATTTATGCGAGTTTAATTATTTTTCCATATTTTGCCACTCAATTTGCATGGTTTTCTTTCGTTATGTAGAGCAGACTTGATATACCGATTGAGGATTTGACATTGCATGTGCCGTTCTTTCATATGGTGCTATGTTGTTTCGCCAGTCGGGTGCTTTCTCAATGCATTAACTATCGCAATTTTCAGTGTCCGAATGTCCCCAGGATAAATGTCTGAAGCGTTTTCGTAAAAATAAAAATAAATTTAGTATTTTAATAAACAACCCACTCCACCTCCACCTTCATAAAAATACATTAAATAAAACAAGAATCATTGAGAAAAAATTCATTCATAAAACTAACACTTATTGCAAATGAAGCATTAAGGGGGTCCAGGACACAAAATTGTTATAATTTTCGAAAACAATTTTATTGCATTAAAAAATTGTGTGCTCTTTTTCGTTTAAAATGACGTTTAAATCATGTTTCTATCTTAATTAGACATGAGAAATTATTATTTTTTTTCAACATTCTAATAGTAGCCAAGCGTTGTTTAAACCTGTAAGTGCGTTTTTCTGAATGATGGGTTTTTTCCCCATTTCTAGTCTTTAAATTGTTATAAGTCAAGAACCGTTAAAGATAAATGGTTCAAACTTGGAACATGTCTTTTTCAACTATTTTACTTTAATTTTCATTCAGCAAATTGGAAAAAAATATTTACTTTTGAAAATATGATTTTTTAAAAATATGTTACATCATTGTTTTGTAATTTTTACATAAATATTTTTAATTTCTTTAAAAATTAATATTTAAAAAAATGCTGAATCAGAATTAAAACTCATATATTTCTGTTTAATTTAATGAAAAAGAATTGAAATTGGACGAATAATATTTCGAGTTATAACAATTTTAAATTACCCCACTTTTTTAAAATTAAAAAATTTTTTTTTAAACATTTTGAGAAGATTTTGAAGTGATTTTGTTTACAAATTATATGGTTAACCATCACAAAAAAAAATTCAAAATTTTAACTCAATAAATAATATTTATTTTTTGTAATGTGTCCCGGACCCCCTTAAAATGTTTAAAAAAAAGTCTTTTCACTCATAAATTCGTAACTGTTGAGAAAAAGATGTTACTTGTGCTTGTATTAGGGACATTTACACAAAATAATGAAGAAATGGTTGCGATGAGGATGTTAAATCTCAAACTTAACCATCAAAAGTAACATACATTCTCGTTGCTTGCTGGACTCAAAGAAACCCTGACCGGGTTTTGATACTGGCCGAGTGAAACTGTTTTCAGACCAGGTGCGCATGCAATAGTTTTTTCCGTGCGCGCCTGTTATGGAACAAATTGTTAGAATCATAAGCTAACAAAAGATAACATGCAAAAGACACAATAAATTTTAACCCAGTCGGGTAATATATATATTAAATTTTATATATTTTTTAAGCTATATTTTCCTTTGCAGTTGAATTTAACAAGACTCGTTGAATTTATCATGCTCGCTATCAGCAAATTCAGCTGTAAACCATTTCAAACTCATTTATTCCCTGATGTTTTTTGCTTTTAAAAATTCTATAAACGAATAAATTGGAATAAAAAACATTAAGGATTCAGATATGTGCTTAAAGAACATTACAAATGATAGATTTTACACATTGCATAGATTCAAATATGGAGTATTGAAGGTAATTTACAGTTTGAATTTTTCTATTGCCGTTATATTAAATACGGTCCAGAACATTTAAATGCGTCAAAATTATAAAATCAGAAAGAAAAATCTAATACAGAGCCAAAATGACCTCTTTTTTGTATATTATTTAACAAAGTAACTTGTAAGAGTGGCCTGAATTGATGTTTTCAGCTGTATTTTGATAAAAAAGAAAGTTTATGTTTTTTTCATTTTACACTTTGAAATCATCCAACTAATCATGATGATATCAAAATTTCAGATGCAAGACAAAAATCCGATTTCTTCTTTTTTTTGTTTGTTAGCTACGTTAGTTATGTTTGCATAACGATCTTCACCAATCTGTCCAAAAAATATGCACGATATTTATAGCGGTAGTTTATATTCTCTGACATAAGCCAATGAATATATTTGTCATATCTATCTGAAGGTGTTTATATATGCATATTTACACATATGTGTACTTCTTTTACTTGAGCTACAAATATGGACCAAAAATGTTGCCTCTTTTTGATTGTAAAGAATTTTCCTTTAAGTTAATTGATTATATAAACTCTTCATTATCTTCCAAACGTTCTTTTGTTTCTTATTAAAATTCCACTTTATTCTAGTCTATCTATTTTACTTCTATCCTCTTATAACTTAATTTCATTCTCATGAATTTAAATTCTTTCATCCAATTAACTTACATTTTCCATTATAATCCTTCCCAAAATACATTAATATGTTTGTCTATTATATTCCCATGGGTTTATACTAAACAATTCTCAGGTTAGTCCGAGTTTATAAACCATTCCTGTTACAGCGTTATGCGATCCCATTCTTTAACGCTCAGGGACTACGTTAAACATATATGGCCCAATTAAAATAGCTACTGCTTGTTAGACGGTTTAAATTTGCATCTCTCGTGACCAAACTATGAACGATATATTCTACTTAATTTTCCAGAAACTTTTACGTGCTTTTAACTCCAGTAGCTATAAAATGAACTGTTTCAAAATGCTTAGAAATAATTTTTTTGAGGATTCTTCTTTCTATTAAAGATTTAAAGTTTCTGAATTTATTATGCCCAGGTATATTTTCCTCGTCTTTATTTGGGGAGATTCTTATATTTGCTATCTTCATTTCCTTACTTAGAGGGGATTTCTCCATTACTTCCTTCTCGGTGCATTTGTATGGCAACTGGCTGGGGAATTTTCCAGATTTACCTAAATCTGATAAATAATGAATTGCGGATTCCAAGACAGATTCGCTGAATAAACGGTGAAGCTATTGACGAGTTTATTTATATTTACTTTGTCACATTACCTTGTGTGCATTATTCTTCTTGTAATCTATATAACTCTGAGATTCTTAGTTTGTGTGTCAGCAGCTCAATGCAGAGAAATGATGAATGCCTCAGCTCTACATTTCTATAGTACGGTATAGAAATGTAAATTTCCCCATTACTTCCTTCTCAGTGCATTTGTATGGCAACTGGCTAGGGAATTTTCCAGATTTACCTAAATCTGATAAATAATGAATTACGGATTCCAAGACAGATTCGCTGAATAAACGGTGAAGCTATTGACGAGTTTATTTATATTTACTTTGTCGCATTACCTTGTGTGCATTATTCTTCCAGTAATCTATATAACTCTGAGATTCTTAGTTTGTGTGTCAGCAGCTCAATGCAGAGAAATGATGAATGCCTCAGCTCTACATTTCTATAATACGGTATCGCTAAAACAGAATATAAATTGATTAATAATGCTAGTTTCGTTCAATTCGGCCCAGGGCTTACAAGTTTAGTTTTATAGCTGCAGTTCCGATTAGATACTATTAGATTATTACAAATTTATTATGATTCCGACAATATTGTCTATCCTTCAAATAAAATTAACATTCAAGTGTTTTCAGTTTTGTTAATTGCTAGGAATAGGGATAAAAAAAAATTTTTTCGTTATTCGTAGCCATATAACCGTTTTTAATACCATTTTACAAACTGTTATAATTACATTTATGAAATTGACAATTCCATTTCTTCAATCTGAAAGAGGATTTTTTTGTTTTGTTTATAGCAAAACTAATTTACCTCCCAAATTGTTAAACCCCCTTCGCTCGATTTCAAGGAAACTTGTTTTGTTTGCGGTTTATTCCATTTCGGTGTTACCCAATTTTTTACTAAATTGACCGCAATATGCGTCGTTTGTGCGATTATGAATTTCTCTGACGAGCAAAATTTATTGTAATTTATGAATTTATAAAGAACACAAATAAACCGAAACATTTTAATGTATTATCTCAAAAGAAAACACCTCATTTCGGGACAAATGCATCTCGGGTTGTCTAGTTATAATCAAGAAAACTTGAAAGATGAAGAGAGACATCCAGCAGACATATCCTACTTTATATGAAAACGCTAGTTTATGTTACCAAACTTACATTTCAAGAACGTTTTTAAAAACACTATTTGTTTTATTTTCAATGCGCAGAGGTTGCAAAAAAGAACAACAAAAACCCTTCTGTTAAATTGGTTTTAGCTAAGCTACATAAGGCGATGTCTTGCCTTTCAATCTTCTATCAAAGAGGGTGCAATTCCGTCAGGAAGTGATGCCCGTCCAACAATTTCGAGAGTCCGCGTAATGAATAAAAGGATCTGAATATATTTTCAGTATAAATACAAGATTTATACCGAGATTATCTTTTCCTTTTAAGTATCTAAAGAGCGGTACAACCGGTGGGTGGGGTAAGTCTGGGAGCTAAATAATCCTAAACCCAGCATTTAGATTTCACTGGGGAGTATATTCTTGTATTTTGAATCGTAGAGATTTTTTACAAACAACGTCGAATTTATAAAGAACACAAATAACCAAGTGTTGATGGGGGTTGCTGTGATATTAGTATAAATCATAGAAGTGTCTTACTTTGCAAGTAGATCTTGTAGAGTATTAGCTCACTTCTACCCAGACTTGGGTGTATATAATTTGAAGTGGCACTCTAAATGAATTTGATACAAACACAGTTTATGCATGAAACAATATTTATTGAATTCGTTGCACATATAGATTTTGCTTTTACAGCAATAAGAATACGTACTACTTGTACGGAATATATATTAGCATTCAATAAAAATGCACTTTGCCATACTCACAAACCAGCAGAGAGTCAAACCAGCAGTTCTGCCACGTAAACCTTGGGCCCCCTAAGCACAAGCGCCGGTTAACACCTGGAGCTGCTTACCTCGTAGCTCCCTCTCGCTTATCTATCAACTTTAACAACCTTTTCTTTCTAATCAAGCTGCATGGTATTTATACCAAGCGGGTATGCCGAAATTAGCATATCTCAAGCAGCTTCTTTAATTTATTCACTCAAAAGTTCGATTCTTGTGAATCGAATCTTATGTATACCTTACAATCTGCCTGGTCATTCTCGCTGATATCCCAGTGTGATATCAGCTGTGATGTTAGCGAGATACTGGTATACTGTATAACGAGATACTGTCCCGGGACCCACTGAAGTACAAACTTCTCGTCATTCTCTTCGTCACTGTGTATGAGTAGTTAAAATTCGAGAATATCATTCGATGTTGGGTAATCGGTGGAGGCAATCGACTGAAGTGCAACCCTTGAATTCGAAAAGATGAGAACTTAATCAAACTTGTGGTGGAATGTGAACATTTGTATGAAAGCAAAGCGTATAGTCTCCATCAATTACCATTTTGTTCGCTGGGAAGCAAAATAGATTTAACTCCCTCGTGGTAGCCCTGGACAACGTCTCCCAGCGGCGAAAGGATCCACAGCGTCGGCACGCGAAGTCTTCAGTCTTTTTCTGTTACTCGATTTTTAATCGCTCTCAGATTTTCGCGTTTTACAGTGGAACGTTGTCTCAATCGAAAAAGGCCTATTTCGTGTCTACTCTCCCAAATTCTATTATTTAAAAAAATTCTCACCAAAAACTACGCCTCTTTTAAAATTACAGCAGATGCATAAAATGCATAAAAGATGGTACCATTTGTTTGTAGCGAATAAATCTGTAGTAAATTATCAGGCCTCTTTGATCAATTCAAAGGTATTATATTCAAAGATATTTATAGTATATACTAAGGTGTTTTACGAACAATGAGTCATTTATTACGCCTTAAATTTCTGTAAATTAATTTTGTGTGCTACAATGTTTTGTTTGCAAATGATAATACTGAACGTTACTTTCATTTTAGTAGTGATTTCGATGAGATTTATGAAATAGCGAGCGAAATTAGGGAAAAGGAATTGGTGCGTAAGTAAAATGTAACAGACAGGACATATCATTGTGACTAATTCTGTAAAAGTTGGAAATAATCCATAATTTCAATTTCACAAAATTCTATTACACAAGATTACAATCAAATTACGTCGAATCTGGGCGTCTCGCCACTAAAATATCTCAGTTTGTGCCGTCCCTTCATAGGCGATAATGCTGGTCCACCTATATTGTATCTCCATAATAAAATGGCCGGCAAACTGGTGACTTATAGGCGAATGTCTACACGACAAGTGCCACCGCTAGAAAAAAAACTATCAAATTACTTCAAAAAGCCTTAAACAATCGGCTTTCAAATGAATGAGTGGAAAAAAATCCTTTGAAAAAGATTGTCTAATTTAAGGCAAATACAATTGAAGTCAAATAATAATAATTATGATAATAATAATAATAATAAACTACCAGCTTTTAAGCTGATATTACGTGCAACTTCAAAACAGGAAAACACAGTTTCTTAATAATACCATTCAAAATTAAAAAAAGACAAATTGTTTCGAACTAGTTATTAATGGTTCATCATCAGGCCGATAAGCAAACGGTGTGAATGTCTCCATGGACAATCACAAATGTGAGAATTAATAATCAAACTCTTTGATTAAAAAAGGGAGACAACGGAAAAGTTCAGAAGAACGTCGTGGGAGAAGCTGACTGATGAAAGGGAAAACGTTTTAAAGAAGAAACATAAGAAATAAATTTTATGACCGTCAGCCCACACAAGGAACAACCCCGTTAATGATGCCAAAAAAAACAGAGTAGTAAATTTGAAAGAAAGGATGGAGAATAGAACCGAAGTGACGGAATAAGGAAACGGATTTAAGAAATAAGTAAATAACTAGTTGGTACCCGTCAAAACATGACGGCCAGATAGTAAATAAATGTATTAATACAAAAATTATACTCAACACATCATATCCAAATGTAGAAAATCATAAAAATGTCCAGAAAAAAATTAATGTGTTTAAGCAGCCTCGTGCTTAGTATCTAAAGCCAGATTTAACAATGTCACTGAGCATGCGCAGAAAGCAATTTTTTTAAATTGTAAATTATCGCTAATTAAACAATTTCCACCAGGTTTAATCTTATATTTCACAAATATAATTATCATAAAAATGGCAGAGAGAGATCTGGGAGACTCCTCGAAAAAAACGTGTTTAACATTAAAACATGTCACTGAGCATGCGCAGAAACAGTGAGTTTCTAAAGACAGATTTAAACATGCCACTGAGCATGCGCAGAAATAAATTTTTATTGTAAATTATCGCTCATTAATAGAAATTGCGGCTACAAAAACCAAATTTGACAAATCTACAGATTACGATCTTTCGTTTAAGACCAAAATGAAGTAAATTGATGCAGTAGTTGTCTCTCACGGACTGCCCAAAAAGTCGGCTTAGCAACTTAAATATATAGATATTAAAGGATTAGAAAAACCGAGGAGAGACTTGATAATAAACGCATCTGCGTGCAAATATATTTCCAGACAGTAGAAAAACACTGCGTAGTCATGTCATCGACTAAAACAGGGGAGTTATGCAGCAAAGTATTCCCTAAAGTTAAATTTAAACGAAGAATTAGTATGATGGAAAATTTTCACGTCTGAAAATTTAAATGTATGTCAACATTCCTTGGAGTGTTGTGGATATGGATATTTCTTGAACGAACTCTTAATGAACCCTGAATGCTCTTTATGCGTATGTCAAGGGACGTTTGGTTTGATCGATATAAGACAAATTATACTGGCCGCGAGGTATGCGATTTACACCCCACTCACGAAATTCCGGCATTCAGATTTTCACGGAGAGAAAACGAAGTTTATAGAGGGGTTTAAATTTGAAGCGTGACACGACTTTCCTCTATTTAAAATACACTAGTGGGTAAAAATGTAAGAAAACTAACCTATCAAACGTCTGAGACTTATGAAATGGTGGGGAAGTAGATGCATAAGGAGGCATAGAGGGAGAAAATGGTGTTGAATTGAAAGTCCAATCTGTGAAACAAAACATCATGAAAATGCATTTCTTTGTTAAGGGGGCTCACAACCTTTGACTACTGGGAAATGACCCTAAACATGATCAAAATCGAGCTACTGAAACTCCAATAACATTAATATATATATATATAATTTTTTTGTTTTATATCAAAATTACAAGTCTTCAGTTATATTTTATACAAAAATAGAACTTCTAAAGCCATGAATAATTTTTTGTTTTTATTTTTAAATGTACACATTACTAAAAAGGGAAAAAAAATCATTGGATGTTTCGCGCATCATAAAATTAAGAAATATGCATACAGAAACTATTTTTGGTCAAATTAAATTAATAATGCACTCAAGTTTAATGTAAAACCAAAAAATATACAAAAAATATAGTTTTAATTGAAAAATTTACATAAAATTAAAAAAAATTTTAAATTTAGCAATTTTTTAAAACATTTTCAAGTGTAAAATTTTTTTTTACAGATTTTTTTAAACTTTTATGGTTTGAGTGTGTAAAGAACCTTATAATACAAATCTGATAAAAATTTTGTGCGTCTAGCACACATAGTTTGGGAGTAACAGTGCGCGCAATCCAAAAATTCACATATTTGAGAAAACTGAAGTTAAAGTTGGAATAACATGACTATGGCAACAGAGTGAGGTTTACATAAACTCTCATAACTCGAGAAATAATGCAAATTTTTTTATGCGGTTTTTTGCATATTGTTCAGAAATGTCCCAAAAATCAGAATATAGCAAAAACGAAAAATCGATTTTTTGAAGTTTCAAAGCTTGTGAGCCCCCTAATCTCAATTTCAGAAGTAAACTGTGGATGGGTGGAGTGATAGAATTAATCTACATATATAAAACGGTTCCTTAACTGACTGACTGACTGACAGATAACGTACAGACCAAACTGCTGGACCTAAAGGGCTGAAATTTTGCATGGCGATTCTTGTTATAGTGTAGCGGTGCACTAGGAAATATTTTTGAAAAATTATTCTTAGATTTTTTAAAATTGAATTTTCAAGCTGTTTCTGTAACATTCTTTAAAGTTTGCATCTAAAATAATAATCTCAAGGTTATAAAATTTATATCGGGAGAAATAGCATAAACATTTCTTTAAAATGAAATCTTTCTCGGATCTTTACCCCCATTATCAGATTTTTGGTGAATTTTTAAAATTAAATTTATTAAATGCTGATCATGTGGTTTCTTTTATTTATTGTGATACTTTAAATTAATTTTGTATCACGTGCATAACAACGAAATAAATTGACAAAAAATATTGAAATACGGTAAAAGATAAAATTTAACGACTAGATTAATTAAGATGGAATTTTTTTAAGAATTTAATTCAAATTAGTATGTTTTATAGATATTAAACATACAAATTAATTGCATACATTGACCATTGTATTTGATTTGAATATTTTCTTCTACATTATTTTGTCTATAAAAATATCCGTTACGATTTTTCATAAATATATTTTTTTAATTGCATACATTGACCGTTTTATTTAATTTTAATGTAGTCCGTAGTGAAGCACGGGTATTCAGCTAGTAGCATATAAAATAGTAAGAAAATTAAACTAATTATCGACAAGAAAAAAATGTGTAATCAATATTTGCCATTATTATGTCTTGACGTATATTTAAACAGGATAAATGTAGAATTTTTCTTCGAATTAATGCGTAAAATGGTTACATAAGCAAGTCCTTTCGATTGTTAAAAGAATTAATTATTAAAGTTAAATGGGGTTAAAATCAAAACTTTAAAATTCAGGAAAAATGCAAAAAATGATTAAATTTTAACAATTATAGTATTGATAAAGAACGGTAGAAAATAAATTACAGAGCATGAGAAACCAAATATCAATTATTCCAAAATCAGTAAATAACAATATATTAATACCCAAAATAGAAATTGAAAA
This sequence comes from Dolomedes plantarius, assembly GCA_907164885.2. NCBI lineage: Eukaryota > Metazoa > Arthropoda > Arachnida > Araneae > Dolomedidae > Dolomedes > Dolomedes plantarius. The sequence continues at coordinate 40,791,295 of OU015491.1, forward strand.
TGACTGTTAGTTTTTAACTTGCGGATTTTAAGCAGATAGTGATTATCGCTTACAAAGTTTTACTAAGTAAAATCTTATTTTGCTATATGGTACAAATACAACTTATCTGATTAGTAGCAGAATGGTTTTAAACAAAAAGTTAACTTAGAGAAGCACATTATAATGCGTTTTAAACTTTAATTAGCATATACAATGTGATAAAATTAGTGTCCGAAAACGTATTTTAAGAATAGAAAAATAGGAATTTAATTGGATACAGGAAATTTTAAATCGCATAGTGTAATTTATTCCCAATCCAATTTTGCTAATATTGCTGCTGCTATGAATTATAATATTTGAAAAGGGCATTTAATTCACCTGTACTCAAACAACAAGGATTATAAAGCATAAGAAAACATAAAATTACAAAAGGTTTGATGTTAAATTTTCTTAAAGGGATGGGGGACATTACAAAGAGATTTTTGAAAATTTTAACTCAGAAATATGAAATTTCGGATATATATTCATTAAAGTATAACCATATTAAAACCTTTAAATATTTACATTATAAATATTTAATTTTATAAATATTTTTAAAAGAAATTATCTTTTAAAAATAGAAATTATTTTTAAAAATAATCCTTGCTATCCAATTTTTAACTTCCCCCCTTAATTTTGCATTTATATTGCTTATAAATACATTTTGAACAGAGTTATGTATTACTTTGTACTTTAGTTGAATAGTTAATTTTTGAGAAATATTTTTATGCATTTACTCTGAGTTTTCGTGAAATTTTTGTACTTTTCAACACTTAAGTTAAACTTTGATAATCTGAATGATGTTCAAACTTGAAATGGACACATAACTTTATTTTAATGTAGTAGAGGAGTCTGTATTATAAATTTTATAAAATGTCATCAAAAATTATGACGCAAGGGGCATTTCAAAGACTTGCAAATCTGGAAACTACTCATTTTGAGAAAAAGCCATTTGCATGATGTTTTTTTCACCTACCTTTAATACTTACTTTTCTAAAGCCATCAAGTTTTCATTTTACTTTTCACTACACATTTTAAATGCATTTTATTCTAATATTTACAAATTTTTAAAATATTATTACACCAAAAATTTTTCTAATTTTTGTTCCGATTTTTGGCAATTTGAAAGTCCACCATCCCTTAAATTTATTAATGATCCTAAATGCGTCAGAAGCCACATAAAAATTTATTACTATGTTTGAAAGTGAATTAGTCTTTTGTGGGTAATGTCTGTCTCTATCTGCTCATTTATCCATCGAATTACCTAAAAATATGTGTTACCTAAAAAACGAGTCATAAAACTTTGGAGTTCTGGTTTAAATCCCTAAATAAAATTGAAATTCAGTGTTTAGGGTATTAAACTGTAAAGAAATTACTTACTCTCCTTATCAATGAACATGTCTTTCTCCTGATGGAAAGACATGTTAAATCTCGGGAAGATCTGATTATTTTAGGGGAAAACTTCCTTTGTTCTTAAACCTGTAATTAACACAGCACATATTTTTTTCGTTGTTTAACTATCAATCAATGTTCCCGGTGAGATGTTACGATGAAATCGGATATTCTGAGTTAGTTTATTCCAACATCTGTGAAAACAGGAAAATGATGAATTAAAGAAGACCTTAACAACACTTGGTTTTGTGCTTTGACAGAAATTCAGTTTGGATTGTGAGAAATTCTTAATGAAAGGATTTTTTTAAGGCTTTACTCTTTCTAAAAACCTTGAGTTGTCTAAGGTTGAAGTTCCGCAGTATTGCACACCGAGTCAAATTTCTAGAAAATTTTAAAGGAAAATGGAACAAAGCTACTGTTTAAAAACTAACAACGAGTAATGAGAAGCTAACAAGAATAATAAGGAACATGATGGGGTTAAATTGAAAAGCGCTGCCCAATGTGATAGGGATTTATGAAAGGAAATTATAAATTGTAAAGAATGTGTATTAATAAAACAAAAAATGAATTATCATGGGATAGACATCGAAATCGTAATAGGATTTTTGTCACAAAGGTTACACACACACACAGTGTACGGTAACACAACACAATTTTATTTAATAGCTCAGTAAAAATACCATTACCCATCAAATGCTGCAGTCACAAAACCACATGACACGTCTTTCCAGATGGAGTCTTACGTACACACTGAAATCAAACTCACACGATTTAACGTAGGATTACGTTCCTCCATAACGGTCCTCCGGAAAGCAAAATTTTAGACGCTAAATTCGTCCGTCGCGAGTTATAATTTTGGCAGAGCGCGAAACCCACTTTGTATCGCTTGGACAAGCGGTAAACACAGTTAAACAGAACAGTACCAAAATGCTTCAAAATTTTGACATACATATATGTATATATATATATACATACGTACATATATATAGATACATAAATCCATAACATCTGCATATATATATATATATATATATATATATATATATATATATATATATATATATATATATATATATATATATACCGGGTGGCCATAGTTAAACTGACAGTGCTCACAGTGTTCTGTAGCGCGATCTATTTGCGAGAATGACGCCACATTTTGTAGGAAGATTAAACAAGACGGGGGACGAAAGATTCCGCGAAAAAATAAATTAGTTCCAAAAGTCACCGCTAGGGGAATATTTGGCGCTGTGTTATAGAAAATAGAGTGTTAACAAATGCAAATTAATACGGAATAAAATTACAAAGCTGTTCAACATGTGGCGATATTTCTCTCCGGTAACAGAACAGGTTTCCGGTCCTGTCGGGGTAATGTTCTCATAGAAGAATGGACCTACGATAAATTCCGCTGTGAACTCACACCAAACAGTTACCTTTGGTGAATGTAAGGGAATTTCTGTGACTGCATGTGGTGATTTGTCATCCCAAATTCGGCAGTTCTGGGTATTCACAGTTCCATGCAGGTAAAAGTGGGCCTCGTCTCCCCATAAGATTTTCCACGGCCAAGCATCATCCACCTCCATTCTGGCAAGAAAGGTGAGAGCAAAACTCAATCGTTTATCATCGTCGGGGTACAGTAACTCCTGTACACGGTTGATCTTGTACGGATAGAAGTTGATAATCTTTCGTAAGATTTTCCATACCGTACTGTAAGGCATATCCATATTCCGAGCTAATCCATGAGCGCTAGAGGTGGCAGCAATATTGTCTGGTCCTCTGTCGACAATCGCCGTGGCAACTGCTTCGATTGTATCCTGTGGTACAGGTTTTCGTCCTCTGCCTGACTGAACCTTCAGAGAACCTGTTTTCTCAAACGTCGCAACCATTGTTTTTAGCCTATTAACTGACACAGAACCGTTACCTTTACGCATTTTTTTGTGCGTTCTAAAAGCACGAAGAGCGGCTGACGCGTTGCACTGGTTGAGGTAAAAGAATTTGACCAGTAACGCACGCTCGACTAAAGAAGGAGACATTTCACATAAACTTTCAATCCGATTGATTCGAAAGTAACACATTGCCTTTTAAAACCCAAGAAGCTGGCACTGTGCCAATGGATGTAACGTGAAATTTGAATAAAGAACTTCTTCTTCTGCTCAGCGTACGTGATATTGCCGATCACGAGACTTTATCGGTCTTTATGTAGATTTTACGCTTTTTTAAAAGTGTTGCCATATTGCACTTGAACTAAATAAGAAAATGTGCATAATAAAAGGTAATTTTATTCCGTATTAATTTGCATTTGTTAACACTCTATTTTCTATTACACAGCGCCAAATATTCCCCTAGCGGTGACTTTTGGAACTAATTTATTTTTTCGTGGAATCCTTCTTCCCCCGTCTTGTTTAATCTTCCTACAAAATGTGGCGTCATTCTCGCAAATAGATCGCGCTACAGAACACTGTGAGCACTGTCAGTTTAATTATGGCCACCCGGTATATATATATATATATATATATATACAAAATAGGTAAGCAACGATAAGTAATCCTACATTAATAACCCGCGGTAGTTTCGTTTGAAGAGACTACCTGAATTTTTTTAAAAGGTGGTGCAGCTTCAACAGCTATTGCGGTTGGTACGGAACAATTTTATTAAATTTAAATAAAACTCATTCTTTTCCAATTGCAAAAGATGTGAAAATGTAAAACAACTGTTGCTGAATGCTATTTAGATGCGAAACCAAAACAAAGTCCTCTAAAATTTATAAATAAAATTTAAAATATACTTTCAATTTCAGGGGAAAAAATCTTGACAGCATTCTTTTGATACTTTTCAATGCATCTGATTCGAGCTGGTGCTAGTCACCCAGGGCAAAATTTCGAAGCGGATTTCAAGTTCTGATTTTGCGTAGTGGTAATATATTATATGCGAAATATTATTTGCCTGATATATCTTATATAAGTGGACGAAAAATACGAGTGCATGAAATGTTTTTATGACTTGATGGTAACGGGATAAATTTTTTCGTACATACGCGTTTGAAAAACAGTGCGTTGTTTTAAATGCGTGATAATGCCTTTTCATACTTTAACAATAAACCATGAATACATATTAAACCAATCATTATACGTATTTTCTCAAAACATATAAACTTGCTACACGCAGTCATATGAAACCAAAATATCTCTGCTGGTTAAATATGGCTTTATTTAAAAAGGACACCGGTTCTCTAAAGATAAGGTATTTTAATCATGGGAATTTTTCATGCTTTAGATCACGCCTCATACGCTCAATAAATCTTGATAAGATGTCTGATAACTGAAGTATATGCGACCCTTATTTGAAGGCGCAATTTATCACTGGTTTTCGGGTTTTAATTTAATGCATCGTTTATGTCGTGACGTTTAAGGTAAAAGCGTGCATTTTCAAAAGGTACCAAACAGGTTAACTCATTAAATCACCTTCAGTGATAAATAATCGTGGATAAAATAAGAACCCAGTTTTACATACGGTGCTCATCCATATTAATTTTAATATTTTTGTAATATTTGTATTATTATGATTATTACATACTAGAAGGTAACCCGTCATTTTGACGTCATAATACCAATAATGACGTCATAATGGAAAAAGTATATGAAAGTTAAAAAATATCCCGAATTATCTAACAATATTGCATTTAATCCACACTTTGTAAAAGCAAACCCTTTCATTATTTTTTATTTATTTGAGGTAACTGATATGGTTACGTCAGTCAAGGGGAACTCGAGTTCCCCTTGAGGTAACTGATATGGTTAGGCTCCCTGATGACGAGACCTGTCGGTTACCTCTGTTGTTTTATGGTTCAGTTCCGGCACTTATACAGAATCTTGCCGTTGGTGCGTGGATGCCCAGAGTGCTTGATTTCTGTTTGTTTCTTGTCTATATTCGTATTATTTTTATCTATCTCTGTTGGATTATTTATTTGTTTTTTTTTTCATTATGGGGATATGAAGCTTCTGCGCTATCCTCTATTGAAAATGTTTTCTTTGCAGGATATGTTTTATGTTATAGTGATTTAGCAGTCTATGCTTGAATTTTAATTTTTGTTTATTTCTATTGTTTACATTTTACACTTTTTTCAAGATGCTAGCTTTTTTTCAAAATGTTCCATGTGCATTCCATGTCATTAAAAATCCTTAAATTTTTTAATATAAATTAACCACATATATATAAACATTACTGTGATTTTCTTTTTGCATGAATCTAAAGCCATAAATACATATATACAGGGTGTCCGGGCTAAAGGTATCCAAAAGTCATGACTTATTTTTACGGAACTACCCATTAGAATTTTTAAGAAAGTATTTAAATAGTAAGAACATCTCACCAAGTATCAATCATAGATTTCGATCATAGTATCATATATTTCGATGTGTGCACCTTTTATAGCACGACAAACGTCTAAATGGTAATCCAGTTCTCTCCAAGTGTTTCCTAGCATATCAGGAGTTATTACACGAATTGTTTGAATGATACGCTTCTTCAACTCATCCAGAGTTTAAATTTTTTGTTTATACACGACGGATTTAATAAGTCCCCAAGCAAAAAGTCTAATAACGCCTGATATGATACGAAACACTTGAAGAGAACTGTGTAAGGTATACACAAGATTCGATTCACAAGAATCGAACTTTTGAGTGAATGAATTAAAGAAGCTGCTTGAGATGTGCTAATTTCGGCATACGCGATTAGTATAAATACCATGCAGCGTCATTAATAAAAAAAGGTTGTTAGGGTTGAAAAAGGTTGTTAAGGTTGATAGATAAGCGAGAGGGAGCTACGGGGTAAGTAGCTCCAGGTGTTATCCTGCGCTAGTGCTTAGGGGGCCCAAAGTTTACGTGGCAGAATTGCTGGTTGACTTACTGTTCGTGAGTATTGAAAAATATATTGTTCTTGAAAGCTGTATTTATATATCTGTACAAGTAGTACGTATGAATCTTGTTGTTAAAAGCAAAGCCTACATGTGCAAGAATATTCAATAAACATTGTTTCATGTATAAACTGTGTTTGCATCAAATTCATTTAGAGTGCCACTTCAAATTATATACACCCAAGTCTGGGTAGAAGTGAGCTATTTACTCCATAACTGTATTACCATTAAGACGTTAGTCGTGCTACAAAAGGTGCACACATCGAAATCTATGAGGCTATGATAGAAATCTATGATTAATTGTTAAACTTGGTGAGAGGTTTTTCCTATTTAAATATTTTTTTAATTCTAATGGGTAGTTCCGTAAAAATAAGTCATGACTTTTGGATACCTTTATCCCGGACACCCTGTATTAACACAAGGAAAAGATTTACTAACGTCAGTCATGTGCAAATATATATTTTAACATTATTTGCGATAATAAAAGAGCTTGCGCATCGATTTTCTCACTAAAATCTAAATATGTCAGGACGGGCCTTTTCGACATCATGGAAGCATATGCTTCTTTCGACCATATATTGAGCAACAAATCCTAGAGGTGACAAGGAAACCACGAATTGTTTAATTTTCATTTTTTTACTCTATAGAGAAAAAGAGTAACTGATTTTTTTACTACACTGAAGACCCGTAGAATTGAAATTAACGATTATTTGGCAACGATTATTTTTTTTGCAACTATTATTTTTTTTCAAAATGTTCCATGAGCATTCCATGCCATTTAAAAACCTTAGATTTTTAATATAAATTTACCACATATATCTAAACATAACTGTGCCATAATCTAAAGCCATAAATATATACTAGTTTGTACCCGTCAAAACATGACGGCTGAATAGTAAATAAATGTTCTAATACACAAAATACACTCAACACATCATAGCCAAATGTTAAAAACCATAATATTAAGAATAGATAAATACACTTCAAAAATTTACTATTGAACCCGATAAAAAGAAATGTGGGTACTCAACAGAGCAAAATAAACAAATTTCTGTCAGGTTTAATTCTATACATCACAAACATAATTAAAAATAAAAATGGCCGAGAGAGAGCTAGAGAGATTCTTCCGATTAAACAAATTAACGTGCTTAGGTGGCCTCGTGCTTAATAAGTATCTAAACATGTCACTGAGCATGCGCAGAAACAAATTAATGTGTTTATGCGGCCTCGTGCTAAGTGAGTATATAAAGACAGATTTAAAAATGTCACTGAGAATGCGCAGAAAGCAAATTTTAATTGTAAATTATCGCTAATTAATAGAATTTGCTGTTACAAAAAGCAAATTTGACAGATTACACCCTTTCGTTTAAGACCAAAATAAAGTAAATTGATACAGTAGTTTTCGCTCACGGACTGCCCAAAATTCGGATTAGCAACTTAAATATATAGTTATTTTTAATCTGCTTGTTATTTTTTTATGTTTTTGCATGTTTTTACTTAAAAAAAATGATGCACAGTTTTATGAAAAACACTTCAATTTACAATTCTGAGAAATTTGGAAGAAATAAACAGAATGTTAATGGGCATGGAGAATTTTTAAAAATTCTAGAATTTTTGAAGAATTTTTTGAGAAATAAGTCTTATTCTTTCTCAACATACTTACTTGTTCATTTTAAGGGACTTCGATATAGTAACGAAGAATATAAATTATACTCATGCGGTATATAGAGCAAAATACTAAAGTTAAAAAAAATGAGATTGAAAATCCTTTGCCCCCTTAAACTCATAAGATTCTGTACGAAGAAAGAATAATGAATCTTGAACTTTCCAAAACTGACTAAAAGCTATCACCAACAGAAGAAAAGCTAATAGAAATTTAATTAATTACAACAACAAATAAACAATAAGAATTATTTTTCACGGGAAAATAACTTATTCTAACTATTACAACAATTCTGCATCTTAAAGGTGGCTTTAAAAGAGACTTAATGTCTTTTAATTTATTCGAAATCTTTAAGCATCCTAAACTCGCAATTTGGACTCAACGCTAGCTAGAATTTAAATATCGTTAACGGCTACCTCCGTTTAATTAGGTCCATTACCAGTTTCCTGGGATTCGGTGAAAATTTATTAAAATGATTCTGCTGCTTAAAAGATTTACAATGCTTACTGGGCACAAATAGATTGGTAAATATCTATGATTTGCGTATCTTTTATTTGCCTCATTTAAATTAATTGTTGATTCCTATCTCATCGGATCAAATTAATATTTAAAACATAATTTTAAGTGAGCTGAAATTTAAATTGATCCTTTTTCAAATCTCCTCACGCCGTTCTATTCAAATGGCATTTCGTCGAATATTAAATTTAACGTTCAAAAGTAGGTGATATTGATGATAATAAAAAACAAATTGAATTGGCATATTTTTTTGTGAATTAACTGTTTACAGGTCAAAGTTGCCAGTTGGAAACAAATGTTTATTTAAGGAAACATCATATAATAGACAGTTTTTCGATTTTCTTTTCTTTTCACCAGTACCTTTTTGGGGATTTATATTAAAATTACGAATATATATATATATATATATATATATATATATATATATATATATATACCGAAGAGCCATTACGTTATGACCACCTGTTTAATACGACGTAGGACTACCTTTCGCCCTCAAAACCGTCAACACCCGGCGTGGTATTGACTCGACAAGGTGCTGATAGGTAGTCTGAGGTATCTGGTAACAAGCGCTCACCAACTGGTTCTGCAATTCCTGCACATTGCGAGGTCGTAGCGTGGCAGCAGGAATTCGGTTTTCAAGATGGAACCACAAATGTTCTATTGGATTCATTTCAGGTCAATTTGAAGGCCAAGACATGATTTGAAAGTCACTAGAATGTTCCTCGAACCACTCTCTGACGATTCGACCCTTATGACATGGTGCATTATCCTGTTGGTAAACGCCATCACCCGCCGGAAACACTGTTGCCATGAATGGGTGCGCCTGGTCTGCAACAAGATTCACGTAGCGCAAAGACGTCAGGGATTGTTCTATGGAGATTATGGATCCCAATGTGCGCCATGAAAACACCGCCCACACCATAATACCGCCGCCACCAGCTTGTGTCCGTCCAATTGTGCATCCAGGAGCCAGGATTTCCGTTGGAAATCGGTGTAATCGCACAGGTCCGTGGATGTGATGGACCAGAAAACGTGATTTGTCGAACCATGCAACTTTTTTCCATTCTTCAATGGTCCATTACCGATGTTCCTTGGCCCATTGCAGACACTGCTGGCGATGACGTGCCGTCAGAGCAGGGACGTGCTTCGGCCGCCGGCTTCGTTGGCCCATACGCAGCAGAGCACGCTGCACCTTGTGTTGAAAAACACTGAGTCACCAATGTTGTAGCTGCTGGTAATTTCGGCTGTTGTAGCTCTTCGGTCATGGCGAATAATGCGTAACAGTCTCCGCTCTCCTCTGGAATCAATGTGCCACGGGAGACACACCGCTGGCCGGCAACTTTTCGCTTCACCATCCATACACCACTTTCGATACGTGCTCACAACAACTGCACGTGAACAGCCCACCAAACGCGGCGTTTCTGATATCGACGTTCCCAGGCACCGAGCCATAACGATTTGACCTTTATCGAAGTCTGATAAATGAGATGCTTTTCCCATTATGTCGCTAATCAGTCTATGCTTGGAAAGACAATGCATGGGCCATTTATATACTCCAACTTCAGCCGTGCACGCGCCGTGGTTTTGTTCCTGGGCTGGCTCATTGTTACAGAAGGAGAGTGTTCATAATGTAATGGCTCTTCGGTGTATATATATATATATATATATACAGTGGAATCTCGATCTACCGTTTTTCAAGGGACCGATTGAAATGAACGATAAATGCGGCAAAACGATAGATGCGGAAACATAACAAAGCAATATGATCTTTGGGACTGGATAAAATGAACGACACATACGGAAAAACGATGGATCCGAAAACGATCAATCGAGATTCCACTGTATATATATATATATATATATATATATATATATATATATATATATATATATGTATATATATATATATATATATATATATATATATATATATATATGAATGTATATATTTCTTTATTTATTTATATATGTAATATTTCTATAATTAGATGAAGTTTTCATGGAATGGAAACTTCGAGTTTTGTAGGTTTGGACATGAACTTAAGAATAATTTTATAAAATTCAGGAAATTTAATTCCTCAATACAAATCACTTATTCATAAAGATAAGGACTTCTGTTGATAATATGTCCTTTTTGACACTTTTCATCTTTCTCGTTAAGCTTGATTAAATAATATTTCTGAATGTTTCCAATTGGGAACAATCTCAGTTTACGGTTCCCAATTTTTATGCAAGTCTTTCCATGCCGTGTCCTATCGCATTATGCTTATATCCTTTACACCAGATGGGTGACGATATGGCAACTTAGACCGTTCGGGTTTAACTCAAAAATATCATGCGTATATCGATTTCCTGATTTAGTAATAATGTATTTTTATCCTCTCAGTTTTATTTTTCACTTTCTCTCTGTGGTTTGAGCTCATTTTCTTCTCAACTTTACAGCTCACCGAATGTCTATCCACACAAGATTGAAAATCATGGTTTCAAATCTTTTGCAGCTGATAATCAACCTCTTGGCTCACGAGTAGCAATTGCAACGTAAATGACTGTTACGAACCCTTCTCAGGTTGAAATATTGGTTGATGGTTGTTGTTTTTTTCATCGTTTGTTCACAACCAGGTCTTGCGGTCTAATTGATATAAAAGAAAATGAAAAATAAAATGAACCGCGGCAATTTTGAATTTTCATGCGATTGGTACTGTATATCAATGAAAAGATAAAGCTGTAGTGACCATGGCTTCTAATAACCTTACTCATGAGCCTATTCGTTATTGTATTGCACTTCTACCAAGAAGCATATTGAAATCCCACAACCAAATCCGGTTAGAGAGTAAAATCATGGATCGGAAAGATAGATATTTTGGACAAAATGCTGAGCAGTTATGGTCAGCAGGTTCTAACAAAAAATGGTCTAGGAATCTTTTCTAAAAGGCTCTAAATCTAGCAGTCAGAGGAAGCTCTGTGATATTCACAGGAGCAACACATTCTAAAGGGTCTGAGGTAGCCTAGTGGTTGCGCGTCGGCTTTCGGCGCCGAGTGTGCTCGGCTTACATCCCGAGAAGCGCCATTAAGTACCTCCGTGTTTAATCTGACTATGTCAAAACCAAAGACCAAAAAAGTCCCTCTATGAGGCCAGAAAGGGTGGAAGAGGGTACGATCCCCCAGATGTCACCCCTGTGATGCTCGGCCAAAATTGAGGTGGCACCTGGCTAAATCGCACTCCGACACTTAGGATGCTATTATAAACCGAAGCCGCAATGCTCAGTCCGCTAGCCTATAGGGACCTGGTCTGGACCAAGGAGCATTAGACACAACAAGAACAATAACAACAAATTCAAAAATTAGCTACTCAGAAAATCGAACACAAATAACTGAAGAATTACTAAATTTAAATTCCACACATCTATTTAAAACGGGCCGCGGAGTGCATCCCATAACTGCAGCAAGAAAAAGTATTCGGCATCTTTTCCACGAGTGGAATCGAGGAATGTCTGCGCTTTAAGGGGACAAGATACCTTCAAATTCAAATTTTTTTTTTAATTTTCAATTTTTAAATCTATATACAAAATGAGAAAAATTAATTTTCTATTTTACTATATTGAAAACCCCTAGAATTCAAAATAAGGATTTTTGTCAGAATAATGCCTGTTTTTCAAAAAAAAAGTTTAAAAAATGCTAACTTTTTCAAAAGGCTCCATACGCATTCTATATTAATTGAAATTCTTGAATTTTGTATTATGAATTTACTATATGTATATAAATACAAGTGTGCATTATTTTTTTGTGGTATGAATTTAGAGTCTTAAATAAATTTTTTCTACTTTGGCTGTTATTTTGTTATGTTTTTTCTTTATTTTATGGTCTATAAATTTGAAAAATATTTGTGATTTCAAAGAATTAATGCACAGTTTTGTGACAAACAATTAACAATTCTGAGAAATTTGGAAGATATCAGAAGAAAATAAATACGCATGGAGCCTTTTGAAAAATTCTAGCATTTTTGAAGAATTTTTTATATAATAAAATACTTATATATATAATACTCAAAAATTTGTAAATTCTAAGTACCTTCAATGTAGTAGGAAAGAATATAAATTATACTCAAGGGTATATAGAGAAAAATATTGAAAATTAAAGAAGAACGAGATTGAAAGTCCCTTTTCCCCTTAACCAAACCAAAACAAAAAAGTTAAATGTCATTTCCAGTGTACAGAGTGTGAAAAATGATTGATATAAAGTTGATATCAAAGAATTGTAATGCATGTCTGTAGACATTCACCCAAAGAATCCGCAAAATCCGTTGATTCTTTTTAATGGCGGCAATGTGTAGGTGAAGGAAAAACTATCCCCTGGAGCCAACACAATTTTGACTAGGCATCCCCAGGTCAATATTAAATATATATAATAATTGAAAATTTATTTACATTTTTTTATTAGCAAAAATTTACTATACTTTTCTTCGTACATTTTTTTAAAATTCGCATACACACACACACATACATATATAAAAGACATTACTCTAAATTAATTAGTTATTGATATAAATGCGACAAGCCAGTGTTTCCACTTAGGAACAGATCTTAAATCATATTAAATTGTTTTCATTAGACAATTCTTTATTTGCTACTTAATTAGAATACAAACAGATGTTTAAAGAAAGGAAAAATATAAAAATTAGTTCATAGTGGGGCCAGTGAACTGTTAAATCCCATCTATATTTACAGATCATATATTCATACTTACAGATTATGAAAAATACAAATCCGACAACAATAAAACATGCAAACAACAACAAGAATAATAAAATTTCTAAGCCGCATTTTGTTCAATTTCTCTTCGCATGAGATCTTCCATTAGTTAAAAATTCTATCATTATAAAGTTATTGAAGCAATCGAATTTAAATTTAGTAAAAATCATAGATAAATTTTTAATGTTATATGTTAAATATTTAATTAATACAGGGAAACTGAATATTTTTTATGCAGCCCTGTTCCTAAGCAAATGTCATTTAAACGGTATATAAAAACTGCACTAAAATTGGGACATTAAAATGTTTAAGTGCACTGGACAGACTAACGATATTTCATTACAGTAATTAATTATTCAATGTTATATGCTACTGAACTTTTGAATAAAGGGAGAAAAGTATGAATGAGAATGTGGCACCGAGCCACGGACGTTGTTTTCTATTTATCTTAAAAATCAGACTATTCAAAAATATACATAAATATATATATGCATATTGTAAATATACATAAATATATATATGCATATTGTATACATACATATATATATATACAGTAGAACCCCAAATTTTCGTTGTCTGTTTCATACGTTATCCCGCTTCATACGTCGTTTTCTGCTGGTCCGTGAAATTTGCTTATACTATTCTTAGATTATGTTTTAACCCCGATTTTACGTTTTCTCGTTTCGTACAGTTTTTACCGTTGGTCCCAAGAAAAACGTAAAATCGGGGTTCCACTGTATATATATATATATATATATATATATATATATATATATATATATATATATATATATATATATATATATATATATGGGGATAGAATAATAAGGGAAATAATCAATCTTTAATAAGGAGATGGTCCCCTACGTGCTGCAGTTACACTAGCAACCCTTCTGGGCATACTTTCAACAAGATTTTGATACACAGCTAAAGGTATTTGTGTCCATTCCAGCTGCAAGAAAGTTGCCAATTCAATTGTAGATTCCGGACGTGGTTCTCTGGTCCTTAGGCGTCGCTTTAAATCGTCCCACTAATGTTCTATGGGGTTTAGGTCGGTACTCTGAGCAGGCCAGGGAAGACGTTTTACATCCATATCTTAATACCACTGCTTGAGAGAGGCTGTAACAGGACATGGAGCGTTGTCGTCCTGGCAGTAACATTCGTTCATTCCATAAAATTTCCAGAGCGTAGGAAGAACCTGATTGTCCAAAATGTTCCTGTAGGCGTCGGCATTCAATTTATCAGGAACACCATGCAAAGGTGCAAATCATACCACGAAGAACAACCTCAAACAAGTACACCACCAACAACGAACTTGAGAGTTGTAACGATGCACTTAAGTAACAGACGTTCGCCTGGCATTCGCCAAACCCAAGCACGCCCATCTGACTGGAAGAGCGTGTAGGAAGAACCTGATTGTCCAAAATGTTCCTGTAGGCGTCGGCATTCAATTTATCAGGAACACCATGCAAAGGTGCAAATCATACCACGAAGAACAACCTCAAACAAGTACACCACCACCAACGAACTTGAGAGTTGTAACGATGCACTTAAGTAACAGACGTTCGCCTGGCATTCGCCAAACCCAAGCACGCCCATCTGACTGGAAGAGCGTGTAGCATGACTCATCGCTCTGTAAAACATTTTTCCAATGGTCCGCAGTCCAGTTGAGACGTTGCGAATACTAAGCGAGTCTGCCGGCTTTGTAGGATGCGATGATATTTGGTTTGTGTGCGGCAACAGTCCGTGGATATTGAGGACGTGTAGTTCTTTCCGCAAAGAATTGGGATGCACCGTAAACCCAAATGCCTGTTTAAACTCGCTGTTGATGATGGTGAAGTGGTTTCTTGCGGTTCTTACGTACCTCACGCTTAAGGATACGCCGATCTCGTACGGTCGGTTTACGGGAACGATCAACGTGTGCAGTTCGTGTCCCCACTCCCGTAGTCTTCCACTTTTTCACGACATTACCAACAGTTGACCGTGATTGTGATGTTGCAAATTCTACCGCAATTGCACGAATAGACTTGCCACTAATGTGACAATCAACTATAACACCTCTTTCAAAGTCAAAAGTTCCTTTCGTTTCTACATATTGCCACAATTTCACATAGAACTGACGACGTTACCACTTCGCGTATCGTATTTAACCTTCACAGGTCACGTGCGAGCACTGGTTTTAGCATATATATATATATATATATATATATATATATATATATATATATATATATATATATATATATATATATATATATATATATATATATATATATATATATATATATATATATATATATAAATATATATATATATATATATATATATATATATGTGTGTGTGTAAATATGTGTGTGTGTGTGTGTATAAATTTATTTATGTATATAAAACAATTATCTAAAGTAAAGAACCGATATACACTCTAAAATTTAAAAAATCGACGCAACAAGAAGGAGTAGTCTGATTGTAATGAAATTTCATGTGCAAGCATGTTTTCACAGAACATACAAATGATTAAAATTTTGTGTCCCATGAATGAATAGCAAGAGATCCAGTGTATAATAACTTCTCAATCAGCAGGTGTAGATAAGGAGCAATTCTTGATCTAATGTTCAAAATTTCTGTTATATTTCGACTTCGGAAAGCATACGTAGATTGCAATAATGCCTTGCCGATGGATTCGTGCTCATTACGATAACATTTCAGACACTGCGAAAGGGCGTGTCATCGGATTGAAAGAAGCTGGTTGGGCAAATCGAGGAATCGCTCGACATCTTGGTCGAAACGATGCAGCGATTGGACGATGCTGGCAAGACTGGGTCAACAACGGCAGATTTAAGCGTGAGGATGGCAGTGGTCGACCTAGAACCCCAACAGAACGGGAAGATAGAGCTATTTTCAGATCAGCTGTCACAGCACCAGATTCGTCGTTATCAACGATGCGACATGACACCCGCACACAAGTGTCCAACATGACCATTGACGACGGAAAGAGCAGAATCTACGCCCGCGCCAGCCGTTGTGCCGCTTGCACCTCACGCCTGTACACCGTCAAGTCTGATTGCAGTCGTGATTATTGGGGAACTACGCTGACTGGGGAACGGTCTTTAGTGACGATTCCCTGCATCCTGACGACCACCGAAGATGTGTCTGGAGATTTCGAGGGCATATTGGGGATCCTGCCCTTACTATCGCACGCCACACAGGCCCACAAGAGGGCGTTATAAGTCTAGGGGGCCATTTCCTTTGATAGCTGGAACCTTTTGGTAATCATTAGTGGCACAATTACAGCACAGCGCTACGTAGACGATATTCCGTTACCCGTGTTTTTGTCATTCCTCTTGTGCCTTCCTGGACTTTATTCTCAACAATATAATGCCCAGTTGCATACGGCTCGTGTTGCTATGATTTGTCGTAATACTTTCTAATTGCTTCCTTAACCACCAAATTAGCCCGATCTGTTCCCCATAGAGCTAATTTGGGAAGTGATGGGTAGGCGATTGCAACTAACCCCGAATGTTGCCGATTTAGCCCGGTAGATGGAAACAATTTAGCAAGAAATCCCGCAGGAACTTTATCAGTCTATGGCACGTCGCGTGACAACTTGCAACTAGGCCAGAGGTGGACTAACCCCATATTGAATTTCTCACTTTGTACCGATAAAACTCTGGAATAAATCCTTCAATTGTTCTTAAATTTTTATCTGTACATGTTTTTTATCTGTACATGTACTTCTATCCATGAAATCAAACAACTATTTCTTTGTGCGGGGTTTTTTTTTGTTAAAGAGTGTATACGAAAATCCCGAAGGACAAAGAATGCCATTTGTACCCCCCCCTCCCCCTCGACGACCTTTATTACAGATTAAATATACCTAAAAGGGCGCACCAGTTGAATGTCAAAGCACTATTCAAATATGAAATCAACTGGAACGATTCTGAGAACATGACATCTTTAAATACGGCAAGGACGCCAAGTATGACATTTAATTATGATGTAAGTTATTATGGCGTGACATAAATAATTATTCAAAAAGTAGAATGCAAATTGTACCAATGATGTAATAGTTCAGCAAATCTATAAGAGAGTTTTTAATTTTATGATTAATTATATGTATAGTCACCGAACATTTATTTCAACCAGCTTATGTTATTTCATTACTGGTAAAAACCTTATTTGTCGCTCGAAAGACTGACGTTAGCGCCGTAAATCTTGCTGCGGATTATGTCCTTAAAGCCTTGTCAAATAGTTAGACGCACAGAGAAAACAAGATTAAAGAAATTTTTGCTCATGTTAGATAATTTGTTTTTGCTTGTGTCTGTCCCATTTCTCTACATTCGCATTTCTCTGAAATATGTATACATCCATTTTCAGAGTTAATTTTTCGCTTCTGGATATTAATCTACAATTTATATTTTTAAAGCCATACGAAATTTATATCATTTAAAAATTATATAGGGTGATAATTGTTTAATGTTGAATTCGTGAACGTAATAAAATAGAATACGAAATTTTTTCTTAATTTTATGTTGAAATATATTTTACAAAAATTATTAAATATTTTTTTGCTGTTAATAACTGACCAATTTTATCTGTTTAAAAAATGGCATTAATATCCTTTAAGGTATTTTGCAAATGCCTGAAAATTTGTAAAATACTACTTTGAGAGATTAACTGGTTCTTCTTGAAGGGATATTGCATCTCGTCGATCAAGATTCTTTTGTGTTTAATAAGGATTTTTTTTGTCAGTTACTGAGATGTTATTATAGCATTAGGCTGATACATATTGACGATTATCTTTGGACACATTATGTAACATTGGTTAATTTAATGACAGTTCTATTTAACTGTTCTAGCATATTAGATTTCAGTGACTTAAAGAAAAAAGCAAGACCTAGGGCAAACTATTAACACTCGTATTTTGTTTGCTAAAAAACACATTTGCAATTTATAAGTAAAAATACTGATTGTACTCTGGTAGCATATAGTACAAAATTTATTTCAGATACTATATTTCTGAACTGCTAAACGAGTTACTTAAACTCTTCTTTATTATATATTATTTTGCATTTTGCATTTGGGACTTGTAGGCTAAAAGTAGCAATCTCCATTTTTTTTTTCAAAATTGAGTTACGGATATTTTCTTATTGTATTTCAGTAAGTTAAAAACGAAAAGTTTTAGAAAATGGCCTTCTAATAAAAATAGACGTCGGCATTTTTCTAACGGTAATTTCAAATTTATATCTTCAAAATTGCATAAGATGCAGTTCCTTGCTCCTTACGAAAAAAAAAAAGTCTTATAGAAATTGCTAGTTTTGATCCTACACCATTCATTCGATGCCACTCCTAGTCCCCGTAACTGTTCTACAGAACAGTTAAATAGCGCTGTAGTCCAATGTACTATTGTATACAGGGCTATTGATTTCCGTGTCTTAAAGAATAAGCAAGACCTAGTGCAAATTAATAACTCAACACTCCTATTTCGTTTTCTAAAAAACACATTTGCAATTTAAAGGGAAAATACTGGTTGTATTCTGGTAGCATATAGTATAAACTTTATTTCGGATATTATGAATCTGAACTGCTAAACGAGTTACTTAAACTCTCCTAGATTAAATATTATTTTGCATTTTGCATTTGAGACTTGTAGGCTAAAACTAGCAATCTCCGGTTTTTTTTTCAAAACTGAGTTACGGATATTTTCTTATTGTATTTTAGTAAGTTAAAACGAAAATTTTTATAAAATGGCCAACTAATAAAAATAATCGTGGAATGTTTTCTAAAGGTAATTTCAAGCTTATATCTTCAAAATTGCATAAGATGCAGTTCTTTACCCGTTACCGAAAGTAAAAATAAATTTCAGGTAGTCTCTTCTAACGAAATTACCACGGGTTATTAACGTAGGATTACTTATCGTTGCTTACCTCTTTTGTATGTAAATACATATATGTATCTATCAATCTTTCTATCTATCTATTTCTCTCACTCTCTCTCTCTCTCTCTCTCTCTCTCTATATATATATATATATATATATATATATATATATATATATATATATATATATATATATATAAAACAGTTCCGTAACTGACTCACTGACTGACATACAACACACAGACCAAACCGCTGGACCTAAAGGGCTGAAATTTTGCATAGCGATTCTTCTTATAGTGTAGGGGTGCACTAAGAGAGATATTTGAAAAATTCTTCTTAGAATTTTTAAAATTAAATTTTTAAGCTGTTTTAGTAACTTTTTTTAAGTTTGCATTTAAAATAATAATTTGAGGGTTATAAAACGAGAAAG
The DNA here is from genome assembly GCA_907164885.2 of Dolomedes plantarius. Taxonomy (NCBI): domain Eukaryota; kingdom Metazoa; phylum Arthropoda; class Arachnida; order Araneae; family Dolomedidae; genus Dolomedes; species Dolomedes plantarius. The sequence goes on from OU015491.1 coordinate 40,810,852, forward strand.
ATCATAAAAATTCCTTGAAAATGCAATCTTTTTCGAATCTTTACCTCTATTTTCTGAATTTTGGTGAATTTTTATAGATTAATTTTTACAATTTAATTTATTAATTGCTGATCACGTGATTTCTTTTTCTGGTACTTTAAATACATTTATCGTCACGTGCATAACAACTAAATAGATAAAAAAAAAATATTTTTTTCTGGCTAATGCGGCAGACGATTGGACATTATTTTGTCTATAAAAATATCCGTTATGATTTTTTTATAAATATATATTTTTTTCTACATCAATTGTATACATAGATCGTCGTATTTCTTATAAATATATATATATATATATTTTGGCATTAATTGCATACATTGACCATTGTATTTAGTTTGAATGTACTCCGTAGCAAAATGCGGGGTTTCAGCTAGTATATATATATATATATATATATACAGTGGCGCACCCTAGATTTTTTCTTGGAGGGGCCGAGTTGAACGGATATAAATATTTATAATGCAAAATCAATATTCAAAATGCATTTTCTATTTCTTTGGTGAGACAGGACCCCTCCCCCCCCCTGGGTGCTCCACTGTATATATATATATATATATATATATATATATATATATATATATATATATATATATATATATACACGTGCGTGTGTGTGTGTGTGTGTGTGTGTATGTATGTACGTATGTATATATATACATACATGTATGTCAAAATTTTGACGCATCTTGTTACTTTTCTGTTTAACTTTTGAAGCGAAAGACTGGTTTTGGCGAGCTGCCAAAATTATAACTCACGAGGACGAATGGACGGACGGTTTTAGCGTCTGAAATTTTACTTTCCGCAGCACCGTTAAGGAGGAACGTAATCCTACGTTAAAAAAGTCTTATAGAAATTGCTAGTTTTTATCGTACACCACTCATTTGATGCCACTCCTCACCCCCATAGACAAAAAACAATGTAAGTGTCAGGATTTTTAAATTTATATCTTATGAGGAGAATTTAAAAAAGCGCTCTCAACAAGCTTTCACTAAGGTGTTTAATTCTGACGAATTCTCTCCCTATGAGGTTTACGAAGTGATGATCACTTTGCGGAATTAAAAAAAGATCTTTTAGTAACCTCTTTCCGGTTCTACGCAATAAATATAAATTATTTGAGTTAATGCTCAACTTTATTCGAGTATAATTACGGTTTAAATACGCATAAATAAGACTAAAGCTCTAGATATTTCATTTCATTGCCCTCTTTAGAATAATTAATATCATCTCTTTAACCTTTTAAGCAGATGATTCTTTTGAATAAAGAGTAAGGAGTTATTTAAAATCCTAATTTTTTAATATTCAATATTTCATAGCTCTTATGGAAGTGAGTTGCGATTTATTATTCAGAGATATATATGGAAACAATGAACTTTTTTTTATTAATTGTTTTCTGGATGGCAGAAAATGCACAATAAATATTCTAATTCGCATAAAAATTGATAAACTGTAAAGAATATGGACGAATACATTTAAAGTGGAGGAATTTTACTTTGTCTTGTGATAGTCGTTGAAATAGAAGGTAGTCGTTGAAGTCGCAGGTCAAATATAACTTGAATGCATCGTATAAGGTCTGCAGCAAGCTGAGAAAGCACGCGTCTGAAACAAGCATGTCTGACACAAGCTGCGTCGAAAAACCGGTTATGAGCCGAGTGCTTACGTGACTTGCGACTCCGAGTCCTTACATGCTTACTGAGCCGAGTGCTTACATCAATCAAACATGCGACATGATAGCGACATTTTGTCGCTGTCTCTTCGGAGTCGCAAAGGTCAGGCGCGCAGCATTTTTGTCGCGTGTCGCGTTACATCCCAAGCATGGCGGGTCAAATTCTTGAAACGCATGATTTGAATGTGCTCTGTATGGCAGTTATTTAACGAAGCTTGTATCAGACATGCGTGTTTCAGACACGCACTTTCTCAGTGAGCGGCAGGTCTTAGAGCTAAAAAGAGTTTGTCTATGAAATTAAAAAATGAATTCACGTAAGATAGACAGTTAAGGCTGCTTCGTACTAACCCTATTGGATTCGCTCACTTCAGTGTTAACCCATGTAGAATATCTGTCTACTATTTACAGCTACATAAATGCTGATCATCCAATAAAAATGGTATTTTCAGATATCCTGAAATTTTCTGCACCTATGCAACGGGATTCATTTTATAAATTTCATCCACCAAAGTAATTTATTAGCGTTTAAAACGCACTATACCCGGTTTTTCCCCCGAATAATTTAAATTTAATATATTTGCCTTTTTATCCATGTTTTAATTAACTCGCTTTCTTGTTTGTTTGTGTGTGTGTTTGTGTGTTTGTCTAGTACAAACCTTACAATCGATTTTTAACTAACTTCCCGACTAGCTAGACATTTGAAACTTTTAGAATAGCTCAGACCACGATGACAATGCATTTTTTTTATACTTTTAGCCATCTTTAAGTAGAATTGAATTAACTTTCATTTATTTTCAATTAATTTTGCTTTTTAGACTGGTGCAACCATCTATCGGCGGGAACGGGAACGAAAAGTTAAACGCAAGTTAACTTCCAATTAACTTCATTTTCTTTCAAGTTGAAGGGATAATTCATCAAAAACTTTTTAAAAAGTATTTATTAATACATAGAATTGTCAAGTTTCTATGATTCAACAGAAAATTTAAAAACATGGTATATAAAAAGTTATTTTTATCTTGTAATTATTTATAATCGAAAAATGCCCAAAGTTGTAAGATTTCTTTCACTATTACGGAGTACAATTTTTAAAATATCTTTAAATCCATGTCGGCAATCCTTGGACAAATTTTCTCCATGGGTTAACATTGAGGTGAGCGAATCCAATAGGGTTAGTACAAATCCAATAGGGTTAAGTCGGTCTCTAAATTTTAGTCTGAACTCGAATGTACCACATAAATCTACCTCAGCCCATTCAAATTATCGGTGTTTTATTGCAATATTAGTTTTTAAATAATTGTGAGGTAGAATTGCTTTTCTCAAAATATCATAAATATGCAAAAACCGAGATTTCAGCATGACATCACAGGATGTCATGTTCTACGGACAAAAGTGAGATATATGCGAGACATGATAGTATGAAACACTTTAAAGCTGTATATTAAACTAGCTGAAAACCCGCACTTCGCTACGGAGTACATTCAAATTAAATACAACGGTCAATGTATGCAATTAATGCCAATATATATATATATATATATATATATATATATATATATATATATATATATATATATATATATATATATATATATATTTATAATAAATACGACGATCAATATATACAATTGATGTACAAAAAATATATATAAATTTATAAAAAAATCTCGTAAGGGATATCTTTATAGACAAAATAATGTCCAATCGTCTGCCGCATGAGCAAGAAAAAAATATTTTTTTTGTCTATTTAGTTCTTATGCACGTGACGATAAATTTATTTAAAGTACCAGAAAAAGAAATCACGTGATCAGCATTTAATAAATTAAATTCTAAAAATTAATCTTTAAAAATTCACCAAAAATTAGAAAATTGGGGTAAAGATTCGAAAAAGATCTCATTTTAAAGGAATTTTTATACTCTTTCTAGTGGTATAAATTTTATAACGCTCAATTTATTATTTTAAATGCAAACTTAAAAAAAGTTACTAAAACAGCTTAAAAATTCAATTTAAAAAAATCTAAGAAGAATTTTTCAAAAATATCTCTTAGTGCACCCCTACACTATTAGAAGAATCGCCATGCAAAATTTCAGCCCTTTAGGTCCAGCGGTTTGGTTTGTGCGTTGTATGTCAGTCAGTGAGTCAGTTACGGAACTGTTTTATATATATAGAAGACAGATCCTGTTGTCAATGGTTGTTTTCACGAAAAATGTAATTCATAAAAGCGAAAAAACCATTAAGAGAGAGATAATATTTGCAAAAAGAAGGAAGCTTAAAAATTTGTATCATTAAATAACCATCTGGAGGAAATTTAAAAGTGTAAATTTACTGATATTATCAAATGGCGTTTATTTTTTCAGTATTGGCGAATGCTTAAAATTTCCCTTTTTTTTCTTGGATTTCCCATTCCGCTTGGGAAAAGGGAAGAACAATATTTTTATCTTTTCACCCACATTTTTCACGTTTTCAATCCACCGGTGATCTTTTTAAAATCCACATTTTATCCTTCGTGTAACAATTTAACAGCTGGTTCCCGAATTTTTTACAAGTGACTTGGAACGCTGAATTTTCAAGAGTTTTTTATTTTATTCGATGCTGGGAATCGTGCGAAAACGGTAGTGAGCTTCGTTCACGGTATATTATACTACAGTGGTGGTAAGTTATAAAGGGTTTTCCAATTTTTTTTTAAAAAAGTGTTACGTTTGTAGTCATAAAAGAATTAGTTGTTGGGAATTTATTTTAATATTTTGTTTGCTATACAAAAGCTTGAAAAAATCATCCAAAAATTTAAAAATATCAAATATAGTTTTCAAGAGTTGGTGATCTGAACATCCCTGCAACCGGTTCGATGCTGGTCGCTGCAAATCCACCGCCGTGTTCACTAATGGTGGCCGGGACACGTAAAATAGGGCGTGGCTGCAATGTCCTCCAAGTTCTCAATTTACCTCTGGAGGTGCGGGGTCAGGTGTTCCGGTCTCGTCACTTGACTCGGTTCAAACTTGCGGGACCGGTCATTTAGCCAAGTCGGACTCCGACCCTTGTGGTGCTAATTCAAAACAGGAGCCGTCCCTTTCAGACCAATAGCCTATTAGGATCTTGTAAATGAAACGTTCAACCAGGGGGCATTTGCAACAACATCAACAACAACAACAATAACATGTCTAGTTTTATAAAAAAAAATTAATTGTAGACATTTATTTGAATTTTCTGCATGCTATTCAGAAGCGAATACAATTACAGTCAAATACAATTACAGTGAAACAACAGTAAGGCGGCCAGTAATGATTCCTAAAAAAGTGGCAGTTTTGATGGGTGGCCCTCGAAAAGAGGTTTCTTCCATAACATTAGCTATATGGTTCTGAATAAATATGGAACAAATATGAACCTTTAATCGGTTTATGAATGAAATATGGCCATTTAGAGGGGTGTCTGTCTAGAGAAATTTCACTGTATATCTGCTCTAAAAGTTGTTCAGTCAAAACTGCAGTTAAAGTTATCTTGTCAACTAATACCTCTAACTTAAGTTTATATCAGTTAAGTTTCAATATTGTGATACTAAATACATTTTATCCACCTGTCTATTTTATTTAGCAACCATACCTTGTATATGGATAGATAGATCGGTACGTATTACTTGGTTGGGGGTTACACGAATCAAGACATCTCCACTTGTAAAAATAAAAAAAGAAAAGAAAATTAAGATCGTAACTAGTATTGAACTGATAAAAATGATAATTCTTTAATGCGGGAAGCATTTGTGAAATACCAATTAGGAAGTTTTACCTAACGCCTCCAGGTATGACTGGAACAAACCAAAACAACATTTATTATTTCCGATACAGGTGTCATTATTAATATTTATTGCTGATTTTAGAAGGTTTGTGTTCCGGTATATGTTAGACAGTATAGTTTTACACACACGCTTATACATATACATATACTTATACATATACATGCACATACAACCTGAGTATGAAACAAATATAGATACCTCTAGACTATGTAAACAAGGTGGGATGGTCACGTGATCCTTGAGCGCGTGGAGATAATCGATTTGAGTACATTTTATGTGTCGGTTATTTTCTAGATAATTTATAGTTATTTTGGAGATGCTTGAACGCATTAAGTTAAAATCTAAGGATTTACTATGTTACATAAATGTGTAATATGGGAGAGCTGGAGAACCTCTCGTTTTTGTCTTAGAAAGTCTAAATGTATACGCTAAAATTATTTTACAGGATATATTAGGATTGGCGAGACCAGAATAAGAAAGCAGTAAGAAAAGAAAGGTTAGAGATATGTAACGGGTTCGATTCCTCGTACTGTAAAACAGTTGACTAGACAGTATACTTGTAAAACGTTTCACACTTATTGGGCGTGTAGGTGAATTCAGCAGACGCTCTGAGGTCGTCTTTTTATAACTATGATCCTTCAATATAACAGATTTGTCTGTTCGACAGCGACTCTCCATTGCTTTCCTACTTCCCTATCTTTTCAAATAAGACATGGGAGCGCATATAATATTTGGACTTAAGTATGTATGTATAAAGAAATGTCTATTTCTTTGATTTCTACGCATGTACGAAAATATTTGTGTAGCGATTCAGATACATATGTAGATTTGTACAGATGTAAACGAATACTTGCTACACATGTATGACCTTTAACGTAAAGCAACCCACAAACATTCTTCTGAGCAGGATGATCGCCATTTGGCTTGGGCGTTGTATGAAATCAAAGCTTTGTGGGTTTCAATCCCTAAACCCATTGAGGGGCTCCAATTTGCACAGTGCAAACGCCTAATTCTAGTATTTCTTTCACTAGCATTCAATGTATTCCAGTTAAATGAGCAAAAAATGGTTAGTACTGCCATCTGTTGTCAGTTTAAATAAGTACAAACATTTTGCAACCTTTAATTAGAAAATTCTTCAAGATTCTTTAGGTTAAAAAATCTGGGAAAAAATCTGTACCTTGCATACCGTGGCGTTGTTGCCCCTGAAAGAGTTATTAAGAATGAGTGCCATTGCAGTAGATCGGAGTCCGCTTTAAACTGTAAATCCCGATCTAATTGTGCCTCGTGTTACAAAAAAGACCATAGAGCTGCAAAGAAACCAGCTAACCATGGTTTGTTGCAACCAACCGTCTCAGCTACAGTCAATCGACGAAAGAAATAATTCACTAGTAAGGAAACAGGGACATTTAATAGACATTTACGAAGAATATGAGAAAGAAAATCTGTAAGTAGAAGACTTCATGTACCCAAATTAATAGAAATTAAGAAAACATCTTGAAATATGTCGATACACATCTTTTATACACGGAAATGAACAAATATTATACAACGAAGCCATAAACTGCGAAACCGTCAAGAGAGTGCAACACCCATCGACTTTGTAGTACTGAAATATTACTGTGTAGTTATGTGTTTAGTATACTGCGATTGTGCTGTTCCTAGGTTTGGGAAATTTTAGAAATATAACAGGTGGTTCTTCCGATATATGAGAAAAAAGTATATTGAAGATAACACTCAGTAAGTATATCGTCTTATTGAAGGTTTGAGATTTACATTTGATTTTCATTCCCGTCAAATAAATAATCAATACAAGCATATACGCTTTGTCACAAAAAATATGCACCCAGAAGGAAACGAGCTACTATCACGAAACTTAACATGTATGTGGTGTATGAGGAGATAATCAAATGATTACAAATTCAGAAGAACAGACCGTTTTGTTAAGAAGATATGGCATGAAAAAGGTTACAAATCAGTAAGTAGTAAATACACCTCTGGCAGCTATACAAGCTGAAACACGGCGTAGCATCGAATCAATAAGGTCACCTATGACCTCCTGCGGAAGATCATACCATAATTTTTGCAACTGGGCAGTTAATTCACCAGTATTCCGGGACGGCTGCAGTTGCCTTCCAAGCACGTCCAGGACGTGCTCTATTGGCGAGAGGTCTGGTGACCTGGCAAGCCATGGGAGTACGTCATATCCTTGAAGACATTGTTGGGAGAGTCGCGCAGTATGTGGACGAGCGTTGTCTTGCTGATAAATGGCACCTGGGTGACTTGATAGCATAGGCAGTACAACTGGTGTTAAAATCTCGTCCACGTAACTGAGTGCCGTCAAGGTGCGTTGAAGGACGACTAGAGGTCATCGTGTGTCCCAACAAATCGCTCCCCACACTGTCACTCATTCAGAAGAACAGACCGTTTTGTTAAGAAGATATGGCATGAAAAAGGTTACAAATCAGTAAGTAGTAAATCCACCTCTGGCAGTTATACAAGCTGAAACATGGAGTGGCATCGAATCAATGAGGTCACCTATGACCTCCTGCGGAATGCCTTCTATATGCCTTCTATATACCTTCTATATGCCTCTCGACAACAAATGCCGAATCGTATCGGTGGCCTGGCCGCCTCCACACGCGTATGCGCTGGTCATCAGCATTGAGACTAAATCGGGATTCATCGCTGAAGATCACACGCCTCCAGTCGGTCACACTCCAGCTTGCCCGAGGTCGGCAAATCAAATCGACACTGCCTATGATGTGGGATCAGTGGTAGGCGTCTTAATGGACGTCGTCTCCTTATACTTGCGTCGGCCAGTCGTCTCCGAATGGTTTCCCTTGATATCACCGGATGTCTGGATGGTGGTAAATGGCGTCGAACCGATTCTAGCGACGTCGTTAGTGCGCACGTGGCCGCTCTTATGATTCCGCTGTTCCTGGGACACCCTGACCCTCCGCGGCGGTAAACTAATCCTTCCGTGATCCATTGTTGCCTACACCGAGCAACTGCCATATCGCTCCGACCGAGGTGGCGGCCGATACGCCTGTTCAACCAACCTGCTTCTCTGAGGCCTACTATACGCCCCCTCTCAAAGTCCCACAATTGTTCGTACTGTCGCTAATTACGTCTTAGAGGCATCTCTAGTCACAATACCGTCCATCCAAGTCGACAGATTTGTTTGAATAACCCTATGGCACGAGCTATCCTCATTTTAAACCCTCCCAGCAGTGCATCTCATATGTGCATAGCGTGCTTACCCTTGTCTCATTGGCGTCGAAATTTTAATCATTTACATATCTCTTACCAGACTACTGTCCTGCCAATTTTGTGATAGTAGCTCGATTTCTTCTGGGTACATATATTTTTTGTGACAGAGTGTATATCGACATACGTGACTACATATGAATGCAGTGTTTCCCGTTGTATCTGGCAATTTAACATCGGCGTGGTTAGTGCAATTTTCGGTCGAGTAAACTCTGTAGTTAATTTTTTCGTTCATAAGATTAGTCATCTTGCAGCACAAAATATAAAATGTTTTCATAATAATGTAAAAGACGTCAAAGATGAACTGATTAATCATTATTTCAGACGTAAGTTTTACTTTTAAAAGTGATTTTAGTAAATCCCTTTTGAATATTCCACAAACAACTATCAAGAAGAAATTTTTCCCTATGAAACTGTTTTTCACTGAACAAAATTTCATTTACAACATTTTTTTCAACAGTCTTTAATGATTTCTCTTACTCTTCGGTTCTTATAAATTTGAGAGTAAAAAGAGGAAACAATATCTTGAATTATAAACTCTGTTAAAAGAGACTACAGTGATCTGGAAAAAAAAAACTACCCATGTGGAAGAATATCAAAGCAAAGCATCGAAACATATTACGACTTTTGATAAATAAATCAGGTGCAGTTCACATTTTTAACATGTTAAATTAAAATAATATTTACTACTTTTAAAAGGTAATATTTAAATGCAGTATATTATCCCTGCAACAAATTTCCTTTTCAAAGAAATTTTCTAAAGATCCATGACTTTGAGTGATAATTACTTTCTTAAGTATAAAAATTCTATGTTATAATATTTCATTCCGAATGTTAGAAATTTAAAATTTTTTAGAACTGTTTTTGTTTTTTAAGAAATTTATATGCGGAGAAATATATGTGTGGAGAGAGGATAGTAGAATTCGTAAAATTTGTCTGTAAAAGAAATCACGTTTTAGCAGACTAAATTATTTTATCAAAGGTAATATTAAAATGCTTTATATTATATCTGTAACGAAATTCCTTTTCAAAGAAATCTTATTCTTTGAAAAACCATTGGTGTTTCTTTACAATTTGAGCGAAATATATGATTTTCCAGTTTTGTGATTTTCGAGATTTTGATAATCGTCATTGCATGTTCAATTCTACTTACGAAAAATTATTACGAGAAATTATTTTTAAATGGTTTCTCTTCATTTCAAACTCATTTAAAAAATATACATTTGCAAGATTAGTTTGTGCATGCTAATTTTATCAATAATGTAATATTTTCATAAACTCATTTTTGCCAGTGAGAATTGTATTTATTTGAGAAGCTGATAGTTCTTTAGCTTAATCCTCAAGCCTTTTTCATTTTATCACATTTATAAATTATATTGTACTTAACGACCCTTTAACATGAAACAATTTGATTTCGTTAAATATTCGAAGTATATTCCCTTAAATTCTGATTAAGCACTGACAAGATTAATCGCATTTTATATAACAGATTTCAGCGATAATTAATCTCTATTTCGTTTTAAATTCCAATAACTTTGATTACAAATTATACATCTATCTCTAAATCTGGAAGTATTTTCATTACTATGATTTGACACACTTATTATAAACAATTAATAATTCTGTCCGAATGGATTCTGTCTGTCGGTCACACCTCCGGGTGTCCATGTTATATATGTGCTGCATCGAGACGAATCTATAAAACTTGCAACTATTAAATTTGGCACGGGGGTAGTGAAGATTCTGAACATGTGCACCTCGAAGCCCGAATTTTAAATTTTATTACCGTTAATTTTTAATTAATAAAAAACCAACAATTTTGAAGGGTGACAACAGTAAATGGAAGCTGTTACATTTCCGAAAATCACCCCTCTTGATATGGCGAGATTTTGGCAGCCATTTTGGTCGAAAATCGGTGTATTTCTTTTCTCATGAAAGTACATAAATCTTTCATATTTGGAAAGAGCTTTGAAAACTGATAATTTTTTCTGATTACAGTTATTCTGTTACTTTAATAGTTTTACAGATATTTTAATTCTAAAAGCAGACTCCACCGCTGTCCGATATATATCCGTAAATAAAGCGTGAATCACAGACATTTCGAAGAATTACCGTTGATCCTTCGAAGAATTAATCGCATTTGTTATTATTTCTTAAGTAAATTGTTGCATTTATTATGTTATTGTTCATTTGTATGAGCATCTCGAAGCCCGAATTTTAAATTTTATTCTAGAAAAAATTTGATTAATTTTTTTATGCAATATTTGGTTCTATTAGACTAAGGTCCGCTAGATGGCGCCACGAGAGTGATACAGTATGAGCTGTATCGAGTGTGACACATACATAGCGCTATTTATTGTTGTACCACAAAATTTAAATACCTTTATTCGTTGGTTTTTAGTGTTTCCATTCTCTGACAATGATTGCTGAAGGGAGCGAGTCCCTAAACCGAACGGCTAGACGGGCGAAGCCCGGCTAGTAAACAATATACTGGTGTTACATTTTATTGATATGAGATCATTATTTTTTTTCAATGCGGAGGCACTTGTTGCGAAGACATTCGCCTATAATTCTCCGCAGTTTTGCTGGCCATTTTACTATGGGGGCGCCATATAGGCGGACCAGCATTGCCCCCAATGAACGGACGACACAAACGGAAGCATTTTAGTGGCACTTCGCCAGATTCAATCTGAGCACCCTCAGCACCGAAAACCAGCGTGCTGTACCACAAGGCCGCCACGGCTCTGAGATGAGATTATAAACCCTTTCATTGCTTCTGTAGATAATTTTTAAGGTCTTAGGATTGTTGAAGAGTATGGTAAAAATACATTGTTGAAGAGTATGGTAAAAATATTTTTAAGTTAAAAATTTTCATTTTATTAATATTTTATTATTTTATTGTTACATTTTATTGATAGGAGTGTATAAATCCTTTGTGTGCTTCCGTAGATATATTTTTAAGGTCTTGGGACTGTTGAAGTCATGGTAAAAATACTTTTAAGTTAAAACTTCCCATTTTATTAATACTTTATTATAGTTACTTTAATATTTTATTTACTTTATTATTGTTACCTTATTATTTATTGATGCTTTATTATTTTATCGTTACATTTTGTATAAATCCTTCCTTTGCTAATGTTGATAAATTTTTAAGGTCTTTGGATTGTTGAAGTCATTTAAATAGTAGGGTAAAAATACTTTTTAGTTAAAAATTTAAAAGCAATGTGGCTTACCAAGGAATAATGCATCACTTACAAAATTTATCATACATTGATATTCAATATTTTCTTTACTACCCAATGAATTTAGAGAACTTTGAAAGTACTATCATTTATGAAATCAATTTATTTTCTTTATATACGACTCTCACCCTATAAATGTAGAATAAATGTAAGCTAGGAAAATATTCTCTCGTTCTGGAAAGATTTATGGCTATCTTTAGAGAAAATTATTTCAGTCTATTCTTTAATACCTTCCTAAAATAATTCCTGCAATCTTAGATCGCATTAACATGCAAAACTTACCCCGCACAAGAAAAAATAAATGAATTTATAAACCCCAGAATTCCCGAAAAGATTTAAACTTTTGGGTTAGATTAAGTTGATGTTTCCCGATAAATTCAGTAGGTGGCACTGTTTGATTAAGGAATCATCACATATGTGAATCAAACTGGGGTTTTTCTTTTCATCGGGAAAAGTAATTGAATGGATGAAAATGAATACCTAATCCTGTAGAAGTACGCGAAATATACGCTACTGTCGCTTTTTGAGAGAATTGTGGTAATCAAGCAATGTTTAAAATTCTTTTACTGAAATTTGGCAATTTTATTAAACGTGTTTAATTAGTCATTTCTTAGCATGCTACTTATTAGTGCATAGATAAACCTATTTATTATTAACTACCTAATATTTAAATTAGTCATATCTATAGTATATTAAAAGTTAAATTAGTTCAGTAATGAGTTAAATCAGTTTATGATTTATTAAATTAGTCTTAACTGCTATATTAGTAGTTATTTACTTTAATTTTAGTTGGTTTTTAAATTAATTTATGAGTTGAAAGGGTAAAGGTGTACAGTATATTGATGGTATAATAACCAGTGTAATTTGCGTAGGAAGCTGCTTATTAGTACATAGATAAACCAATTTATTATTAACTACCTAATATTTAAATTAGTAATATCTATAGTATACTAAAAGTTAAATTAGTCAGTAATGACTTAAATCAGTTTGATTTATTAAATTAGTCTTAACTGCTATATTAGTAGTTATTTACTTTAATTTTAGTTGGTTTTTAAATTAATTTATGAGTTGAAAGGGTAAAGTTGTTCAGTATATTAATGGTATAATAACCAGTGTAATTTGCGTAGAAAGCTGAAAGTGGTAGAAAGAATGGCAATTTGAATTTTAAGGGAAAAATAGACAGATGCAAGAAGAATTAAAAGAACAGTCGGAAAAATGGCTTGAGAAAACTACAATGATTTTCGCCAGGTATAAAGGTCCCTTAGGCTCTCTCGGGAAGGGAAGAATTTAAGTCCCGTTATTAGGCAATATCATGACATGCCTTCGCTTTGTAACAGTTAACGAACTGTATAAAAAGTGACTCGTGGTCCAAAGGCAAAGGCGTTGGAATTTATGTACCACAGTCTGTGGGCTCGAGTCACATGTTTCGGATAGAAATTTGTAAACTTTCGGAAACAACTCTAAACTGTATGATTCGGTTTGTTTAGCCCTTGTGCTGCAAAGCAGCATCGTAGCTTTCCAAAAGCAACCAACCAGATTTCCTTGAAGAACCGAAAGTATGAAGTAAATTATTCTTTTCTTCGTGTTTAATTTCAATATTTCTTTTTGACGGCTGCTGTGGTAACTTCAAATAACCGCATAAAGTCCTAATAACTTGGCAAATAATGCCTAAGCATAAATACCTTGCATATCTGTATAACATGGTCCGAATATAAGAAAATTTCTTTACTTCGCCTTGGCTAACAAAATAAAATGCTTTTGTAAATGGTGCGAAAATGCTCAAATGTGGAAATAATTTTCTAAAAGTATTCAAAAAGTTCTTCTATGTAGTAGAATTCTTCACATTTTCTTACTGCATAAACTTGTCAGAATGTTTTTATTTTAGTTAAAGTTTTTATTTAATTAGTCTCTTGAAAATTTTACTCATATAAACTGACACCCATGAATTTCCGCTCTAGATATAAGACATAAAATACTTTCAACTAAAAAAGATATATAATTTACGGCTTAAAAAATAAAATGCCCTTCAAATATATAATTTACGTACATTTTCCTCTCATTAAAAGTGATTAATATGAACATAAAAAGGAAAACAAACGAACAAAAAGCAACCTTACATTTGAAGGGCGGATAGATTTTGAAGAAAATTGCGTAGGGGAAGGTCTTTATTGCTCGCTTTATTTTTGCACTTAACTCTATAATTATATTAAACGCAAGCGACATTTTCCACATTTATTTCAACCTGTGGGATTTTATGAAATATAATTTATCATATGTTTTTATAAGATATTTCATACTTGATTGCATTTTTCTTGAGTTTTACTGTTCTGTCATTTTCTTTCTGATTTTGCCGTCATTTATATTTTTAAACTTTTATATGAGGATATCATTACCAATCATTTTAAATTTCAACAAATTTCTAGCAAACTTGATAAAGGAATATCAATCGGAAATTTCTTTGTTTGAAGTTCTGATAACTAAAGGCGCGTTCCCGCGGATCAAGTTTAATTGAACGATTATAGTTGTTCAATAAAAGTTGAATATGACTTGAATCAGTTTTATTTTTTACACATATTAATAGATACTGATCAACAGTTTCGCTTTTAACTGATCAACAGGTTCAGTCTCTGTTCTGATTCTTTTTTTTATTTACAAATTATTGAACGTTCTTTTTTTATATATATCCTTCTAACTGTCTGTATTTTTTTCTTCAAATAAGCAATAGTTAGACTAGCAACTTCCCTTTCTTTGACAATAGAGCCCAAAGCATTTTCTTTTTCATCATTATTACCATACTCATCCATTTGGTGGTTCCAAAGACAATCATGTTTATGATATTGTTCTAAAAAATTGAGCACAACGCTTTCAGACCACTTGAGATTCATTTTATAAACTATGTTTTTTATTATTTAAGAAATTGGCACTTTATATAAGTAACAAAATATATGCACGTGGCGTCACCAGTTGCAAGCAAACTTGGTAGTCAACTGAAGTCCCACTTCTCAAGGCAACTTTCAACTTGAAAGCAATTCGTGGATGACTCATCACTTGAACGATAAAATTTGACTGGGTCAAACTTTTCTTGATCCATTAAAAAGTTGATCAACTCTATTGAAACAAAGGTTCTCACTTTACCTTTCATTCAACTTTTTTCGATCAACTAAAATCGTTCAATTAAACTTGATTCGTGAGAACGCGCCTTATTCGACCACACCAGAAAGAAAAAAAATATGGAATACCTCGGAATAATGTCTCAACCTACATTTCAACGAAAGCTAAATTTTGAATCTTGCAGACATTTCTGAACTGGATATACATATTTGTGTATGAAACACAGCTGCTACGTGGCGAAGCCGCACAAATTTCTGAAAAAATAAACAACCCCGGAACGAGATAAATTTTTGTGCTTTTTTAATAAATAGTTAAACTATAATCGTATTTGAATCGATCGATGCCACTTGCTGTCCATTTGTTGTTATGGGTGCTCCCACTCGTTTTAATGATGAAGTTGACAATCATAGATGGAATACAGTCATAGATGGTTACACGTATGAAATAGGAATTAGTGAAACAAAACAAGAAGTTTCAGAGGTTTCTAAAGATGAAATGCAATGAAAAAATGAGCAAAATAGATAGAAAATACGGAAACCTTGGAACTGTTGAGTGAGGTGTATTTTAAGTAATCGAAATGTGTTTATTCATTTTATTTATTTAAAAAAAAGAGGTTTGTATGCTAAGGTTTTCCAAAGATTCATTCACACATACTTAATAAAAATTTTATATTTCCAAAACAATCAATGCTCTTATTTAGTCAGTGTTTATACGTATATTTGCGTGGGCATGGTGACATATT
>OU015491.1:40831703-40914203 GCA_907164885.2 Dolomedes plantarius
GGGGAGACGGGGGGGAGCTGATTCGCTTGTGTGTAGATGCGCCTTAAGGATGTACGACATAGTAACATTTCGCAGAACGATGCTACTTTGAGTCTACAATGGAATTCAAAATAAAATCCCCAAATGTTGTCTCAAAATTCAGGTGCGACTTATACAAGCACGTGGCCTATACACGAGTAAATACGGTACTATTTAAAAGCATTTTTGCAGGTCATTTTTATTTAAAAAAAGTATGGAAGAATGGCATGGCAAGGGTCTGATAGATTTTTCTTCAAATCTCTGCACCCTTCTTGGCTAGACGGTCCGCTATCTCATTTCCAGGTAATCCACAATGTGCAGGGATCAACTGAACGGAGATCTGGTGTTGCTTAGAGAGCGGCAAAGACGCAGCAGATTTAGGGTGAACCAGGTTGCATCATGGCTACTCTACCCGATAAAACATCACTTCTCGTTTTTGGTAGTATCAAAGCGTGAGTTCGAGAGAATTAAGGAAAAAATAAAATCTAGGCGTTAAACTTTAGAAATCCATCTACAGCTACTTGCAACTTATCGACATACCTAAGAATCAATTCATTTATACAAGCATTCCGAAAAATCAGTTTATCATGTGTCACACTTTTGAAACCACTCTTATATAATCTCCAGAACATAACTAATGAAACTGAAAGTCATGAAGTATGTAGTTGTACTCAGAGTGCAGAATTTGCAGAGAGTTTCCACAAATAGTAACATCTGAATAATTATCTTGGGTTAATCTAAAAGTATAGATTTTTTTAAAGTAATTTGTTGAAAAATCTGAGTCATGATTGAGAGGATTATGATTTTAGGAAAGGATAATATTGCATTGTAAAAACTCGATAAATCTCCATATTAAGGTACCCCACAACGTTCAGAGCACTTTTTTTTTTCCAAAAGCTGTGCTTGTGAAAATTTGTGTCTCATTTTTTCGAAGGAATATAGTACCAAAATACGAAAACGAGGAAAAAAATAGACCATAAATATAATTTTTTACGAATATGGGAATTTATTGTCGAAATTGAGCAAATTTTTACATAAACGGGTCTAGGTCTAGAAAAATAAGTTAAGCATATATCATATTAATTTCTTTTTTTATCATATGTACATAAATCACTCGTGAGTGTAATGATCTAAAAAATAATCGATATTTTGAAATCTAAAAAAAATACCGGCGATTTTATGCAATTATATGTCAAATTTCAGTCATTTCTCGTGAGATTTTTTCATAAATGCAGCTATAAATAAACATATAATAGACTGAGAGCTAAATTTGCAGTTCATTATATTCTTAGTATTATGAAAACCGTACCTGAAAAATTTCATACACATACCATGGTTAGATTTTGTTTTATCTTAATAGCTGTTTTCATTTTTGACGAAAAATAAGTTCTTCAGACAACACAAGATAAATAAGTTCTTCAGACATAGCTCATTTCAATGCAAGTTTTCACTTGCATTGAAATTGATAGCTGCTGCTGATGTTTAAATCATCCTAATTTCATTTATAAAGATCGTGCAGAAAAAATAAAATCAGATTTAGAAACAGAAATTCACATTCTTTGAAAAACAGGACTAAAGACAATTTATGTTTTATTTCATCAAAATCGACGTTTTAAAAGCAGTTTGATACCTTAAATTAAAAAAAAACTCCATTGTCTCAAAAAATTTTCTAGAATGTCTGTACAAAAGCTTAAAAGAGAATATTAAAAAAAGAGTATTTTGAAATAAAAAACTAATAACAAATAAATATGATTATAATTATCAAATGATGAACATTTTTTAAAAAAACACGTGAGCTTTAGTAATTATTTGTAATATTAGTGTTCAGGGCTGAGCTGAAATAAAAAAAGAAAAACACTGGTAATAATTCTTAATGCAGATAAGCCTACTGATATGAGAATTTAACAAGTAAATAAATAACAGCCAAGCAGTGACCCTATCCACGCTCAGAAAGAGTTTCAGGAGTAATATATTGCCGTCATTAAGGGCGATATGAGCCATTTGGTCATAATCGAGATTAGTTTGGGCCAGTGATTAATGCCACTTCTATGAGCAGTTCTTAGTAAGACGATGGGGTTTCCTGTCACATGAAGGTGTTTATTATCTGGATGATATTCTATTGTTAAAATGTTTCTTGATATGACCTAAATGTATCATACAATTTTAAACTACTTCCCTAAAAATTGGTACGATTTTAAAACGGAAAAACTCTTTACTTGACAGCTACACAACGTGCAGATCACTGGAGAAAACTTCTTGTATAAGAAAATAAGAAATAGTAGATACTTTACAAAACGTAAACCTATGAACTTATCAAAAAATAATTTTTTTTTATTTATACGTATTCCTTGTGTATTTTTCCCTAAACACGTTCTTATATCGAAATCATTTAGACATTTTGTTTTTAAAAATAAAAAAAAATGTACAACTTTCTATTTTCATATTTGCATACTTTTCTTTTAACGCATAGGAAAGTTTTCAAAATAGTTTATCTGCAGGTATTATTTAAGTCTGATTCAAAAATTTTACCCACAGTAAAAGGAAAAAGAATCATTAACAGAGTAAATTGTTACATGTAGAATGTCATTGTTTAACAAATATTGAGAATTATACCACTGCCACCAATAAAGATGTCTGTATAAATATTTTCTTATATTTTAAAAAGTAGATTACTTTTGAAAATATTTCTAGTATTTTCGCTTCAAAGAATGTTTATTAATAATTATTTTTAATTTAGAGTCAAGTATGCATAATGAAATAAGAATATATATATATACTAGAAGGTAACCCGTCATTTTGACGTCATAATACTAATAATGACGTCATAATGGAAAAAGTATATGAAAGTTAAAAAAGATTTCTAATTATCTAACAATATTGCATTTAATCCACACCTTGTAAAAGCAAACCCTTTTATTATTTTTTTATTTATTTAGTTTTTCATGCGATTGGAGTAGCAGACTGCCATCCAACCCGTCATTTTGACGTCATAATACTAATAATGACGTCATAATGGAAAAAAGTATATGAAAGTTAAAAAATATCCCGAATTATCTAACAATATTGCATTTAATCCACACCTTGTAAAAGTAAACCCTTTCATTATTTTTTATTTATTTAGTTTTTCATGCGATTGGAGTAGTAGACTGCCATCCAGCTTTTTGCAGCTCACTACGCGATATGAATACTTGAGCTACTTGATTCATTCACATTCAAGTTTGTTTACTTTCAGAATTCATCGAAAAAGTAAACAGATTTTTAAAAACTGTTAAACATACAGCTAAAAGCAACCAATTTTTTTTTAGTTCTGAATGTTTTATAGAAAAATAGGCTGAACAAACGTGATTTGATGGAGAAGATATTTGTTTTTAGGTAAGAAAAAATTCTGATCCACATCTGAAATTGAAATTAAACCTAACCGGCTGTTTGTTTACTGAGGGCTTCAATTGAAAGATGAGTACAGCCCGGAAGTGTTATACACAGACAACGGCTATTATATATATATATATATATATATATATATATATATATATATATATATATATATATATATATAATATATATATATATATATAAATATATATATATATAATATATATATAAATATATATATAAATATATATATATATATATATATATATATATATATATATATATATAAATATATATATAAATATATATATAAATATATATATATATATATATATATATATATATATATATATATATATATATATATATATATATATATATATATATATATATATATAAATTTAAAGGTTATTTTAAGTACTGAAAGACATTTTAAACCAAATGTACGTTGGCAACCGTTGGTATTTGTTTCAATAATACTAGCAAAAATCCATATGATAAAAATTATGAACAAAGGCAACCTGATGTGTAACGTATTGCAGCCCTAAATCCGATATTCTGAAAGTTTCCTGCATATGTTTACAGTAATTCGTAAATGATAAATGCGTATAGTACATTTATACATCAAACGTTTAAAACATTTTACTTTAAAAAATATATCTCTTTTTAGAAACGTGAGTAAATTTGAGAAATTCATTTACGTAAAAACTCACAGCAATTACAGATTTAATATTTATTTTGATGTACAGCTGATTGGTATATTTTTTGAATTGAATTGAATTTCTTTGTAACCTTCTCTCCCTCTCAATAAATTGTAAATAATACAAAATAAACTTCCACTCCCGGTCTTGTCCTTTATATAAAAGTATCCATAAAATATACTTATTAATTATTGTAATTATTGATTCCTTTTTTTAAAAAAAATATACCTTTAACATTGTTTCATTCTGTTTCAGGTATGTACTTTCAAACTTTCTCTGAATTTTCATTTATTTGGTAAGTACAAATTTTCAATATAAGCAAATCAGTCTGTTATTCCAAAATGTTTCAGAAGAAATATAAGACCGTGTTTTGAACAACATATTTACTTCCATCGACTTTTTCTTATTTTAAGATTTAGGATGTTTCAAAATCATTTACTTAAGGATATGTAACATCGTTTTTTCAGAATGGATTTCCCTTTATTCATACTGAAATATGTCACATAAAAAATTCAGTAAAGAAAAGACAAATTTCCTTCAAAGAATAATATATTTACCATGTCTTAACATCGAATTTATGAATACAATTACATTATTGTTCATAATTAAACTATAAATGCACTTTTCAGTGAAAAATATCCAAAGTATTAAATAACACGTAATAATAACAAATTAACTTCAGATATTCGATGGCATATAGGCATATTATATGGAAGTTCTATATGAAATGGTAATATGCTATTTAATTTCGAAATCTTGATTTATCTGTTTAAACCAGTTAAGAAATTGAGTGACATGTCTTGATAGTTAAATTGTGCAAAATCTTCTATTCTATCTCATTTAATTCATTTTCCTGAGAAATTACATGAGTTGCAAGACGATTGAATCGAGGGAAAATTAGTTTTACCGCATTATTTCTGATGGAAAATGGATGTAGTATTTATTGTGCAATAACGTTGGAATGCAAATGCTGGTAATAACTAGATAAACAAATTTTAAGATTTTGTATGTCAGTTGATGTGACAAATATGTGAGCATTTTCTATTTTGTGCAGAGAAATGTGTACTTACAAAACATACAAACCGTTTCAGTCCTGTTAGTCAGCTCAACGCATAGGGATATTTTACGTACCAACACAAGATAATAATGCCCATCGGAAAATGCTTCGGAGTCAGAAATTCGACCGACTCCATGGAAAGGTTCAACGCATCCGAGGCAAGCTTACAAAATCTGAAGTAATTAATTTCCACTGGTTGGTACCCGTCAAAACATGATGGCTTGATACTAAATAAATGCACTAATACACAAATTATACTCAACAAGTCATTTATATATATATATATATATATATATATATATATATATATATATATATATATGTGTGTGTGTGTGTAATATAATCATTACATCTCGTTCTTAAAATGCAACCTGAAAAGGAAAACTAGCTCAAATTTACGTGGCTGGAGCTAGACTCAGCCTGAAAGGAATTAGAATTTTGAAGCAGTCGGGTCGAATCATTTTATTAGGAGCGATAGTAACATACGTCCTTTCATTTCAGATGCTCGGAGCGAAGTGCAATATCACCTTTCAACCTTACGCGCTGGAAGCGAGGTACATGTGGCTGTTGTTTTGAAATGTCAGCGGAATTTCGGGCTGGCGATGCGAACTCACGCCTTTCTCGGGACGTATACAAGTGTAGAAATGCAACGTTTGCTGTTTTATGGGAAGTCCTGTTGCTATGGGTTTTTAAAGCGTTAAAATAATGTTACTGGGGATTGGATTCAGGAAAGGGAATTTAACTGATAGAATGGAGGGCCTAATATTTAATTTATTACATATATATATATATATATATATCACCCTTAATGGCCGTTCTAAAGAGGGAATCGGAAAAATGGGCCCCGTAAGCTAAAGGTTAACTGGCCCCGTGCTTAGTGAGTATCTAAAGCCATATTTAAAACTGCCACTGAGCATGCGCAGAAAGCAATTTTTTAGTTGTACATTATCGCTAATTAAACAACGCGAAATAAACAATTTCCATCAGGTTTAATCTTATATTCCACAAACATAATTATCATAAAAATAAAAATGGCAGAGAGAGATCTAGAGAGACTCCTCGGAATAAACGTGTTTATTATTAAAACATGTCACTGAGCATGCGCAGAAACAAAGAGTTTCTAAAGCCAGATTTAAACATGCCACTGAGAATGCACAGAAATAAATTTTTAACTGTAAATTATCGCTAATTGATATAAATTGCTGTTACAAAAACCAAATTTGACAAATCTACAGTTTCCAATCTTTCGTTTAAGACCAAAATGAAGTAAATTGATGCAGTGGTTTTCTCTCACGGACTGCCCAAAAAGTCGGCTTAGCAACTTAAATATATAGATTAGAACAGGTGTAAAAATGTCGTTGTTCCTTTATAGATACTTACTTCGAAGATATACAGGGTGTCTCAAAAAACCTTTACATATTTTACAAATTTATACAAAAAAAGTGCACAAGGTAGGAACACGAATTTCAAATACGTATTTCCTTATATAGAGATTTTTTTTCAGTTTAGTAAATGAATTTCAGTAAGTGCAACTTTTGTGGCATGGAGAACATCTAGTTGGTAATCAATCTAAACCTATGTGAGTTCCAAAATCGATTCCGTAACACGTGAAATTGCAGCAATTATTCGTCTCTGGAGTTAGTTCTTCAACACTACAACCGATTATCAAGGACACTTCCTGTTTCCAGAAACTATTTATAATAAGCTAAAATGTTACGACTTGGAGTATTTTTTTCCAATTTTCGTTCCACTTGCGTAAAAGATTCCATTTTGCAATGCCAGCCAACACATAATGGTTTCTCTGATGGAGTAGCCATTTTACGTACAACATTCGATTTCACGGAACAACTAGCGCCACCTGTTCAATTTTTTTTTCACACAGAAAAAAACTTCAATATATACGGTAACACAGCTGTGAATTTCCCTTTCTTACCTTGTATACTTCTTTTTGTATATTTTTTAAATATGTGTCAAGGTTTTTTAAGCGGACGAGGGACTTTCAATCTCTTTTTTTCAAATATTCAATATTTTACTCTATATACTTCTCTCTATATTTTTTACTACATTGAAGTCATTTATAATGCACGAATAACTGTTTTGTGAAAGAATAATACCTACTTTTCAAAAAAAATCTTCAAAAATGATGGACTTTTTGAAAATTCTCCATGCACATTCATTTTCTTCTAATTTCTTCCAAATTTCTCAGAACTGTTAATTGACGTGTTTGTTATAAAACTGTGCATAGTTCTTTGAAACCACAAATATTTTCGAAATTTATAGACCATGAAATAAAGCAAAAATAAAAAAAATAACACGGTCAGAATTAAATATATATATATATATAATTTATACATATATATATATAATTTTTAGACTTTAGATTCATGCAAAAATTCGATGCACAATTATTTTTATTTATATATATGGTAAACTCATATTTAAAAATTTAAAGTTTTGAATTGACGTGGAATGCGCAAGGAGATTTTGAAAAATGTTAGCATTTTTGAAAAAAAAATTTGAAAAACAGGCATTAATCTGCCAAAAATTCCTTATTTTGATTTCTAGGGGTCTTCAATGTAGTAAAAAAGAATATTAATTACTCCCATTATGTAATATATAGTTAATAATTAGAAATTCAAAAATTCGAGGTTGAAAGTCCCTTGCCCCCTTAAGACACCCTACATTTTCTTGCACCGCAATGGAAATCACGACAAGGGAAACTACCGAATGGAAATACTTGCAGAATGGTTCGCAACCCAAAATTACGTATAATTACATTGTTTTTCTTAGAAAGTTGTCTTTAGGTAGGAGACGAAATGACATAACAGGTAAAAGGCTATGGAAAGAACCATTTCAGGAACACCTGTAACTTGTACCAGACCCTTTTACGTATTGTGGCCCATCCTTAGACGACACTTTTCAGCAAAAAGGATCACTGTCACATGTGTTCCCTTTTACAGAATCTGCTGCTAGCAAACCCAAAATGAAATAATTTTACTCCTTCAGAATCAAACCTACATAAAAAATATTATATATATATATGTATATATATATATATGTATATATATATATAAATGTATATATATATATATATATGTATATATATATATATGTATATATATATATATATATATATGTATATATATATATATGTATATATATATATATGTATATATATATATATATATATATATATATATATACATATATATATATATATATATATATATATATATATATATATATATATATATATATATATATATACATATATATATATATATATATATATATATATAATATATATATATATATATATATATATTGAAATCAACAAGCAGGACAAGCCAGTGGTAAGTACGGTGGAGGGCGCCGAATAGAGTAATAAATTAACGTGAGAAAGTCGAATTTGTATTATGTCACCTATAAATGACAATAATTAATAATAAGCCAAAAATAAATTATGCTACTACTGTGCTGGAGATTCATAGTGTATAGGGTCTAAAATGACATATGTATTTCAATAAAAATATTTAGCTTCTTTTACATATTATGTATACATACATTGCATATTGATACAAACACTGTGCTCTACTAACGAGCCTAAAATACCTTTATCTTTTAAAATAACGAATTGCTAAATACCTAGAGCAATTTTCATAGACATATGTTTTCAACACCAATTCACTTTTGACAGAAGTATAATATTTTTCTTGGTCTAATAACACCATCAATTTTAATATTATCACAGAGCCTTTTTGTTTAGTTTCTTATTCGTTGAATCCTTTTTCTAACACAATATTTGGCCCATTTGTTAATACATTGATCTATACAGGTCATCATATATCTGTTAAGGAAAAAAGAAATGGCTGTTAACCAAACTAAATGTTACAGAAATAAAGTACTTAATACTTAGTAGTTGAAGATGAATTGAAGAGGGTAATTAAGGCACAGATTATTAATTAAATTTTTTGCTATATACTAAATACACGTGTCTAAGAACGTAAATTTAACAGTGCACCCTCAAATCAAGGTGCAGAGCTATATTTAAGTAAAATAACATAAATATAGCTAAGCACCTTCCTTAAATTTCCCAGATGTACTTTCTTCCCTAGGGTGTTTCGAAACCGAAATGATTTCTTAACATTTTCGGGGAATTTCTCTGTTAGGAATATATTCTACGCAAATTGTGTTTACCTATCGCCTAAAGGAAAATTACTAATCTCGCAAGAATTTAATACATTTCACAGAGTACTGAGAGGGACTTCTGAGGCACTTCAAATTTGAAACTAAATTTCAAATGCTCTTCATTTTAATGATACAAATTTCTAAAACATACGTTTACGTAAACATAAAATTTCAACCTTTTACTCCTCAAAATTCCTTTATTTCCTTTTCCATTTTATTTCCTTTCATATAATTTATTCAAATTAAGTATCGCACTTCCTTAATATTTTCTTAGATACTAGTTTAATTCCTTGTATATTTAGACGTTTATGTTTTACACCGCATAAAATGATGTACGAGTACAATAACGTGCACATTTAACTGCATGTCGTATTTCTTTATTTAATATAAATTTACGCACACAGACACACACACACACATATATATATTATATATATATATATATATATATATATATATATATATATATATATATATATATATATATATACATATATATATACATATATACATACATATATACATATATATATATATATATATACATATATATATATATGTATATATATATATATATATATATATATATATATATATATATATATATATATATATATACATATATACATATATATATATATATATATATATATATATATATATATATATATATATATATATATATATATATATATATATATATATATATATATATATATATATATATAGAGAGAGAGAGAGAGAGAGAGAGAGAGAGATATATATATACATACATGAAGATCTAATTTCATATTTTCAGAACATTATTTCATGCCGAAAGGAAACGTAGTCCGTGGAGACACATTTTCCAGCATTCAAAGGAATCTAATATATTTCCAACTGTTTCCATCCATCTAAAATTTCCAATGAATAGGAAAGTTTAATGTTTGACTTCAGAAGTTTCGGTCTATTCTAATGGAACTGGACTTCAAAGTCAGGTTTGGTAGACAAAAGTTATATACTTTAGATCAGTTTCTCCATTATTTTTTAATTCTCAAACTGTTGTTCTACACAAAAGGAAAAGATTTGGAGGAAATTTTCATTATTCCCTTGTTGTCTTGTTTTATGTTCAGAATGGGTTTATAAAAGGGTAGCACAAAAGGCAATATTTGATTTCTTTAACAAATAAATACATTAATTAGTACAGTAGTAAACCACCCGCTCAGTGAGACTGTCGTAGTAATGAAATTGAGAGTAATATGTGTAGATGAAGTACGAAAGATTGTAATGATAATTGAATGAATTAAATATAGGTGTTATGGTGAATTAATTTAGTAGGAATGAAGTTGAGAGTAATATGTGTAGATGAAGTACGAAATATTGTCATAATAATTGAATGAGTTAAATATATGTGTCGTAAAGAATTAATTTAGTAGTAAAGAAGTTGTGAATAATGTGTAAATGCCGGAGGAAATATTTAGTAACTTGTAGCGTATTATTTATGTGTTTTAATAATCAATAAATTAATTTGTCAGTATAAACCAGAGTTGTTTCCATTATTTGGGAATCACAATCAATCAATGTACTAACCACAATCTTTAAGCAACAAAATTACAAAATCAAAATCATAATAATAAGTATAATTAATATCTAATAATCCCCAATTAATTACATTCATTTTCTCACTGCCTGAGACAAGATTTATTTTTTGATAATTTGATGAAGTATATTTCCTCTAATTCGTATCATTTATATCTCAAGTATTGGAGTGAATTTTTTCCTCTTCATTTTCAGAATTAACTTGGAGAATCACCAAAACAAGTGTTTTTTGATGACATTTTTGGTTGATTTGTTATGTCTAAAATTTTATTCGAATTTTTTTTCTGGTCTTAGAACTTCCTTTCTGAGTTCGCGTAATTTTTACTGGAAATAAATATTTTTTATCGTAAGTAAAATGCTTCCCTCTCAGATGACAACCGGCAATAAAGAAATTTGAAATGGAGCTCTTTTTTCCTTCTTTAGAGTTTTTATACTGGAACCAAGTGTGTTGGGATTTGTTGGGATCGTAAGTAAAACGCTTCCCTCTCAGATGACAATCGGCAATAAAGAAATTTGAAATGGAGCTCTTTTTTCCTTCTTTAGAGTTTTTATACTGGAACCAAGTGTGTTGGGATTTGTTGGGATCGTAAGTAAAATGCTTCCCTCTCAGATGACAATCGGCAATAAAGAAATTTGAAATGGAGCTCTTTTTTTCCTTCTTTAGAGTTTTTATACTGGAACCAAGTGTGTTGGGATTTGTTGGGATCGTAAGTAAAATGCTTCCCTCTCAGATGACAATCGGCAATAAAGAAATTTGAAATGGAGCTATTTATTCCTTCTTTAGAGTTTTTATACTGGAACCAAGTGTGTTGGGATTTGTTGGGATTGTAAGTAAAATGCTTCCCTCTCAGATGACAATCGGCAATAAAGAAATTTGAAATGGAGCTCTTTTTTCCTTCTTTAGAGTTTTTATACTGGAACCAAGTGTGTTGGGATTTGTTGGGATCGTAAGTAAAATGCTTCCCTCTCAGATGACAATCGGCAATAAAGAAATTTGAAATGGAGCTCTTTTTTCCTTCTTTAGAGTTTTTATAGTGGAACCAAATGTGTT
This sequence comes from Dolomedes plantarius, assembly GCA_907164885.2. Classification (NCBI taxonomy): domain Eukaryota; kingdom Metazoa; phylum Arthropoda; class Arachnida; order Araneae; family Dolomedidae; genus Dolomedes; species Dolomedes plantarius. Next base: position 40,843,669 of record OU015491.1, read on the forward strand.
GGGATTTGTTGGGATCGTAAGTAAAATGCTTCCCTCTCAGATGACAATCGGCAATAAAGAAATTTGAAATGGAGCTCTTTTTTCCTTCTTTAGAGTTTTTATAGTGGAACCAAATGTGTTGGGATTTGTTGGGATCGTAAGTAAAATGCTTCCCTCTCAGATGACAATCGGCAATAAAGAAATTTGAAATGGAGCTCTTTTTTCCTTCTTTAGAGTTTTTATACTGGAACCAAATGTGTTGGGATTTGTTGGGATCGTAAGTAAAATGCTTCCCTCTCAGATGACAATCGGCAATAAAGAAATTTGAAATGGAGCTCTTTTTTCCTTCTTTAGAGTTTTTATACTGGAACCAAGTGTGTTGGGATTTGGTGCTGAGGGAATTCGGTTTGAATCTCGACGAGCCCTACCGAAGTCTCTCGTCTCTACGCTGGGTATCTCCCCGTGTGCTTTAAATCTGTTTGCCGAAAATTCCACCCTGCCAACAAGCGCATAAGTATAAAGATTAAATAATAAAGTAGGATGTATGATAATAAATGCTTCTCATTCTATTGGCTACCGTACGTGTTTTCAATGCTATTTTCTAGCGATTTTTCTCCATACCTGGCACGATTTCTTTTTTCTTAATGATGATTAAAGATTTTAGCTGTTCTTCAGGCATTCCCCAAAACTGATTTCATCCGATAATATCTGTGAAATAAAATCTAATACAAGTTGCAAATTTAAATATCCCTCTAACTCGTTTTTTTCCCCCGATATATATTATTCGGCGCCCATTCCTTTCAGGTGTGCCAATTCTTGAAAACATGTATTACTGCTCAGTTTTAGCTTCTTTCAATTTTAGACAGTAAAACTCAGAATTTTAGTATTATATAAATGAATTTTAACAATTTATACCTAGGGGAGGGAAAAATTTATTAAAACAACAGTTTCTAATAGAAAAAAAATTACATTTTACCTATTAATAATAATTTAAATTTCTTTTTTAAGTTATTTTATTAATCGATTTCTTATTTTTTTGTAAGTATGTCAGTTTTATGGCCTACCTTTCTATATCATGTTTCATGAACTTTCGGCACATGGCGAATTTAGTGTCTATTGTGAGACACTATAAGTAAAAAATTTTCTTTGACTGTACTCAAAATGCGAATTGTATTATGTTATTTGCTTATATCTCACTGTTTTATTTCGCATATTTCTAGGAAAGAGCATTATTATGGGAGAAAAAGGGATGTTTAAACCGATATGTTTTCTTAAATATGCCATCTAAAGGAGAATATGGTTAAAATTGTAAGGTTTACATAAGATTCGATTCACAATAATCGAACTTTTAAGTGAGTAAAGTTAAAGAAGCCGCATAAAATATGCTAATTGCGGTATACGCGGTTGGTATAAATACCAAGCAGCTAGATTAAAAAAAGAAAGGAGCTAGGAAGTGCGGACGAAGACGTGAAGGACTAGCGAGCTAAGGGAGCTAGGAAGTGAGAGGAAGTGAAAGGAGAAGTAGAGCTGACGAAACGAAGTATCGAGCTGAAGCTAGGTTTAATAATAGTTGAGTTTTGCGAGTAGCCGCTCGAGGCATAACTAGTTTGCTGTGTTGAGATTATATATATTTTGGTTTTGCTGCAAAAGCATTTTTAATAATTGAACTTGGTATGTCGGATATATGTTGAGTAGTGATTACTAGATTGATGGTTATAATGTCAGTGAAATTGCTAATAAATTGTGATTATTAGTTTATAAAGTGATGTCATGTCGGTCCTTGCCTTTTTAGTTAATTTTCTGATTTTCAGCTTTAGGTTTTTTTTTATTTCAGCAGATTCGAAGCTTTTTTTTTAGGTAAAGTAATTTTATTTCTAGGTGTTCTCCAAGGTTAGATAAGTAATTTTATTAGATTTATTTCATTTTTCTTTTGGCTCATTAACCACCACAGTGGTGCAAACAGTAAATCGAACCTAGGGTAAATTTTAATTATATTATTTGGGTTATTGCTACACACAACGCAAGTCCTTAAAATGTACTAACCACTATGGCTAATAGCTATTTTTGAAGTAAATTTAATTGAAACCCAGATAGTAAAGGTAAATTGATTTAAATGAAGTGTAAGGATTAATCTTGATTATTAATTAGTAATTAGTTAATTTATTAATAAAGTTTAAAAATAACCCCCATATACACCAATTTTTACGTAACACCTACGCAAGTTCTTGTTAGGCCCAAAGTTTACGTAGCAGCACTGCTGGTTCACTTTCAAAGTATCTGTGAGTATTGCAAAGTGTATTTTTGTTGAATGAGTAGAATATATTGAATTGTATTTCCCTTGCATGAATGCTATGTATATCTCGTACTACTAGTACGCATGCTTTATGTTGAAAAGCAAAATCTATATGTGCAAATATTTAAATAAACATTGTTGTTATGTAAGAACTGTGTTTGAATGAAATTATTTAGAGTGCCACTGCAAGATATACATACCCAAAGTTAGGGTAAAAGTAGCCAATTCTCTATAAAATATGTAAAAAAATTTGAAAATATTTAATAACTCGAAAATTTAAAAATATTTAATATCTCGGAAAATTTTTAAATATTTAATATCTCGGGCATTATAAGATAAAAATCAAAATATATAAAATGAAATATAAAAAATATAAAAGGTATAAAATATATAAAAAATATAAAAAGTAAAAAATATAAAAATATAAAATATATAAAAGTATATAAAAATATAAAAGGAAAATTAAATTAGTATTTAATATCTTTTGCAAATATTTAATATCTCGAAAAATTATAATTTTATTTCGGTGATCTATCGAGGGATAGATCGGTGATCTATCCCTCGATAGATCACCGATATAGATGGATGATCTTTGACTTCAAGTCAGCATTCTGCTTCTCTGAAAAGCACTCAAGGATGATTTAATTCTCCTACCGAGTAACAATCTCAGAGAATGCGAGGTTCAAGAAATCCAGAGTCCCTTGAAATATTTATCATCTTGAGACCTTAAATGACATTTTCTCTGACCACAAAAATGTGCCTCGTAATCTAAAATGAAATGGATGCACAATTCTGGTTCCAAAATAAGAGGTGTCTATGATATTTCTGGGAAGTCAGTCAATTTCGTTATTTTATGTTTTTAAGAAGAGAAATTGATTTTCGAGGAATTAAATATTTGCAAATTTTTTTACTTATTTTAAACTTATTCCCATTTAGATGATATACTTAGGCGATACATCGGTTTAAATATCACTTTTTTTTCTCCCATAATAATTATTCTCTTTCCTAGAAATACGCGAAATAAAACACTGCGATATAAGCAAAGAATATAATACAATGTGCATTTTGTGTACGGTCAAAGAAAATTTTAAATTTATAGATAAGGGATACTTTATCTAGAATCAATTTCAAATGTAAAAAAAAGTGAGATAGCAAAGAAATTTAAATTTCAAATAACGGCAGCTAGCTGAAATAAAAAATCCACCCCAAAAGTTAGAATTTCAAATTACTGTGGACTTTCTCTGAATTCAGTGAAATTTAGACAGTTCGTTTCACACAGTTTGGTGTTTGATTTAGACCTCTTTTTTTTCAATCACAGAAGGAGATTCCAAGACTCAGACTCATTCTAAATCTTGCATAAGATTTATTGCCTTTCCGTTTGAAATTCCCTCTGTTTTCTGCTTGTTTGTACTTACCTCATACAAATTTGAGAAAAAAGATATGACTTTGACTCAGGTTCCAATTTCTTTATCCCAGCTAGACATTTCAGGTGAGAAATTTTTATGCATTTTACTACGGGAAAAGAAAAAATGTGTAAAGGACATGGAATTGACTCACATACAAGAAGACACATTGAAATAGGGGAAATCTGTTCTTCCAAAAACTCGAGAGTGATAAAATTTTAATTTTGTTTCACAAAACACCATAGTTTATTACACTTAAAAAACAAAAGAAAATTAAGTTTTTTTTCGTTTAAAAAATTATCTAAATAAAATTGATAGGATTATTATAAACGAAGGTTCAGAGATATTCATTAATCTATCAATGTTGTTTAACCCCTTACTTCTCGCTAACGTCAAAATTACGGGGTGTTTCGCCCTCTATTCGGGGCTGGAGTGTTCAAAAGTAACGCACCAAAAAGATTACAAACAATCCATTTCATTAACCCTGAAAATTTTTTATTTCTTATTTTACATACTAGGTGGCAGCACCAGGCATAATGTAATTGTTTTTTTTTTCTTTTTTTGTATTTTTTTTAAATAGATGTGGTAGATTAAGAAATACATGGAATCCTCCCGAAAAAACAGGAACTTTTTTACCTTTTTCTTGAAAATTACGCGACCGTTAAGGGGTTAAAAATGCATTTGTAATAAGAATTTTTTAATGTATTTTTTAATATTTTTATTTGTTCCTTTTCATGATATTTCCATAGAATGTGTACTCCCGTTTGCTTTATCTTCCCTTAACATAATTTACGAACCGAAAATATTTAATAGCTTTCATGAGTGAAGCAAAATGTGATTTTATTGATTTTAGGAGAAATAAATCACGCTATTTAATAGTTGTTAGAGATGAATAGTTGCTATAGTAAAATTTCAATAATTCGAAAAGTATAGACAGTAGCAGGATGCGGTTTTCACAATTTATATGCTCAGAGAGATATGAATTTTTTTTAATAACGAAAAAGAAAACAAAATTAAGATTCCTGTAATTAAATAGTTTAATAAAAGTATGTAATTACCATTAAAAGAGGGATTGTTTTATTCTTAATTTTGCTTACGTATATAAGTTCTCAGATTTTGTAGCTTTTTTTCCTCTTCATTAGGAAAATGCTTTGATTCGTATTTAAATATACAGGTATTATATAAAAATCACTTTCTAAATATTTTTTTGGTTTGTTTTAAAGATTAAAAGTAGCATTTTATCCAAGGCCTTTTGTCAGTTCATTTTCCCTTCATTATATATATATATATATATATATATATATATATATATATATATATATATATATATATATATATACAGTCGAGCCTCCATATATCAAACTTACCTATATCGAAATTTTCTATATATCGAACTCTTAGCAAGTCTCCGTGTTCATTACATAGAAAAACTGTTTCTATATATCGAAAAAATCTCTATATATCGAATTTTTTTCGAGACATATTCGGAGATTTTATTCCACTTTAGACCGTTTACCTCACGAAAAATGAAGGTCAGGGGAAAAAGGAATTTCAGTGATGGTCACTACGAACCCCACAAATCAGCTGGGGTTGGGGGGTGGACAAACAGGTTTTTCTTCCGTTCTGGAATTCCTAAATTCCTCCAACTCGTTTTCAAATTTCGGTTACGACCTGTCCTGTAGTAAAATCAGTTTCTAGCTATCCCTTTTGTCTGATGGTTGTTCCTCACTCCTACAACTGCTTAGTTTCAGGGAAAATTGTTCAAATTAATGTAGTGTTTTATAAATTCGTTTTGAACTTTTACTTTTTCTCTCGAAGTAAATGAATCTGAAAACATTTCCAAGCCATCGAAAAAAGAAATGCGAGAGACGTTTGAAACAATACGTCATGGACTTCAATTCGCGAAAAATGTCCCTGATGAAGGTTTTTTTCAAAATAATGTAACTGTGATCATTGTAACCACTGTCTGGATTATTGTTTTTTTAAAAGGTGCTCAACAATTTTTTTTATTAATTCATTCTTTAATCATTAACTTTCATTTAATGTGATTAGCATATAAATTAGAAATGGAGTTTCGTATGCAAAAATTAGCTTGCATTTTAATGTTTTAGGAAAATTATGATAAAACTATGATCAGTTTTATATATCGAAATTTCTATATATCGAATTTTTTTCCGACAATTTGCTACTTCGATATATGGAGGTTCGAATGTATATATATATGTGTGTGTGTGTGTGTGTGTGTGTGTGTGTTTGTTTGTGTATACGATTGTGGAGAGGTATGGTACATTTTGTTTTAAATTTCTCACTCTTGTTACATTAATTTCGTTTTCCTGTCATAAGTCTTACAGCATCTCATGCTGTTTTTACTCATATTCCGAAAAAATGAACAGGTTATTTTAATAATAGGGCATACGAAATTAGAATTTAAAATACTGGGATAATGGGTAATAGATAGAAGCAGAGAAATATTAGTCTCTGCCGTTGACTTTTGAAGGAAATAGTTAGGGCCTGTTCACATAGGATTCCGTTGCGTTGCGTTAAGGAAAAGATGACGTTGAGACGAAAATAAGCCAATCATATGCCTCCAAATGATTAGCAATGAAATTTTTAACGCCTATGATTGGTTTATTTTCGTCTCAACGTCATCTTTTCCTTAGCGCAACGCAACGGACTCCTATGTGAACAGGCCCTAAGTCGATGAAGCATTTTCTGACGAGCAGAACGTGTTAAATGTCGTACCAAACACAAGTGACGCCACTGTTCAAGTTAAATGTTACAAGTAACTGGAAAATAGAACACAGATGAATCTATCGTATAAAATTTGACATTTAGTCAAAAATTCCTCAAATTCTTTTATAAGGCTCTGTATGATAGAAATTAAGCTGACATGAACTGATATGAGCAATTTAATTTCGAAAGTATTTTAAACAAATATCTAACTACACAGTTTTCTGCTAAATCTACTGAAAAACAAAATTTGTTACTGTTACATACAACCCTCTTTAATTTTATCCGTAATTTGAAATTCTTGGAATTTTATGCTCTTATTCTACCGCTTCTCAGAAATAGTGCAATTAAAAAATTGAGAGTATTTTTTAAAATGGGAGTTTTACGATAGTAGTAGCTTTTGCAAAAATATATTTTGGTCTTTTAATCTTTCAAACCAGCTTCCGTCTCATTAAAAACGTCGATCCCTATAATTGCAAGTACTTTTTGTATATTTTATTTCTAGTTTTAATACTTGTTGAAAGTTTATTCCAGATTTGAATAAGGAATTGTGTTTAATACTGAAAGAAAAATCAGAAAAATAGCAGAAAATAATCCGTTTTCAAGAATTCATTAGGAGTTTAGACTGAAAAATTAAATTAAGATAAGTAAAGGATTACAGCATTTTTTTTTTGTTGTTTTATTTTTAAAATATTTTTGCTCATCTCAACTACATTCCAAATACAATTTTAAATTTTACAACTGTATTAAGTACTAGCGTTTACAAAATTGAAAACCTCGTGGTGGCATTTCACTGAATTGCTTTGGATCTTTGCAAAACAAAGATTACAGAAATGCATAGATCAACAAAATTATGTTTTCGTTATATCTTTTGATGACTCATTAAATTTTTTTAACTGAAAAATACAGAGTTAAGTAATTTTTAGCATAATTTTTGGTTTCTAGGTATTACGAAAAAGTACCTTTACTGCTCAAAATCTACATTTATGTATACACCCATCCCTCGATTTTCGCTGTTTAATTTTTTTATAAATCCACTAGCGGCCGACTTTGTCCAGGTTGAACAAAATATTATACCAAAATATTTGCAATATTGATAGCCAATAAATTGTAAATCTTTTTTTACCTTAAATATCCAATAAAAAGCGTAGTTCCAAATGTAGTTTTCTTCAATAAACCCTTTAACGTTGCCAGTTTCAAGAATCCTTTTTGTTTTTATCAATACCTCCTCTACTTGAATCTTTAAAATATTACAACCTTTTCCTTACGGGGTGGGATAGCATATATCCGAAGCACATACTCTCGAAAAATACGGTGTGATGTCGGCAGAGATATAGTCTCGAATTCCACTTCGTTGTAACTTTCCTAACGACTTTGCCCCCAAAGAACAATTGTGTGACATTCTGAGAACGGAGGGTGAATCTTGCAGAAAAGGACTGAATAATAATCTTATGTCGTTCTAGCTAGAGGCTATTTCTTTTCAGACGAGAGACATCAGAAGGGCGGTTCATCCGCGGTTCATCCATTTTCAGCCTTTTAAGAGATGAAAGAGGCACGAGGTGCCGATAAACTACTATTGAAATTCTTCAATAGTAAGAAAGCAATTAACCACTCTTTCCCCTGACCCCCCCACGCTGAATGTCCCACACATAAAATGGGGATAGGAAGTAGATAACATTTTCCCGTTCTAAAGAGCGATTTCGAAAAACAGACCCCGTAAGCTAAAGGGTGTTGCTATGGTTACTTGACTACGGTTGACAAAGGAAAAATTGTAAGGTACATTGTAATGTACAAAAGTTGTACATTACCCTCCACATACAAAATCTGCTCTCTCTCTTTATATATTATTATAGAAGTATAGATACACATTGGTATCTCAAAATTACAGTAAGAGATGAAATAAAAATACAAAAATAAAAAAAAGGATTTTAAGTAAAGAATGTTTTTTTAATTATTTTAAGCAACTAAAATAATATTCAAATTAATTTTACGTTACTTAATAATTAAAGTTAATTTCTTAAAGGAAAAAGGAGTGCCGGAGAATGGCTAGTTTCGAACCGCTAACGTCAGAACAGAAGCCCACCGCGATAGCACCACGCTAAGGATCCTCCGAGTCTTCGTCACAAAAAGCGGTAGAGGACAGTAGCGGTAACAATGGAAATTGTTAGGATTAAGCCCTTAACTTTATTTCTACTGATCAGATATACATAATATATAGCCTATGTCCATCTGGAATAATGTACCTTTCAAACAGTGAAAGAATTTTTCAAATAGGTGCAGTGGTTCTGTTGATTACCCTCCACGTACAAAATCGCTCTCTCTTTATATATAAGTATAGATAAGAGAATTGGCCGTTAACACTACTTTACAGTAATGCATAAATAATAGAATAATGCATGCAGTAAATACAATAATGCATGCGAGTATAAATATTTTCATATACATATTCTTTTTATGTTCAGTACAACAAATCTAGGTTTTTATTATTGCAAAATAAAATATCGAACCTTTTCTTAACGATTTCTTAGTCTTCAATTTCACGTTGTTGTTTTTTTCTGGACAGTATGTTGTCATTTTTTATATTCTTACGTATACTTTTTGAGGGGTTCGTTATTTATCTTCCAGTTTTATATGATTTCCTAAGATTCAATTTACGCAGTTTCGCTTGGACGTGGAACGTATCTGCCATTTAAATCGAAAGATGAGTGTATATGCAAACTATAATGTACAATGTCATTTCCGTAATTTTGAGATGAGTGTCAAGGTACACAAGAATACCCAAAGGCACAATCCAAATCTTATGACACGAACTGTAATTAGAAAGCAATATTTCGCAGTAAATTTATTGCGTAGTGAGTTTACTATATAAATATTTTGGAATTTTCATTTATAAAGTTATTAAAGCTTAAACAATAATAAATAATCAAAATTTCCCTCTCACTTTACCAATAACGGCAAAAAAGTTCCACGAACATCAAAATGCAATTTAGATATCTGGCGATTTTTTTTACTGTTTAACCCATCAATATTAAACAGGCTTAAGAAAACGTGTACCTATCAGTAAATGTAATTTTAATAAATGCAGTATAATTCTTCCGGATATATAAAAGAACTTATTAATGAGAATACTTTATAAAAGAGTAGAAAATGCTGAGCGTAAAGAGGCAATTATAAAGTAAAAAAGTTTTCAAACATATTATGCTACCTCAGGTTATTAATTGGTTTTATAAAATACTGATGCATATCAAAACTTAATTTACGTAATAAATAGCTCAACTTACATTTTTATTAAATCAATATTTTCAGTAAATCTACAACTTTATTTTAACAATTAATACTTAACAAGGATAATTTCATTTCATATATGAAAAGAGTTGTTACGATACGAAAAACATTTCTCTGTACCGTATTTAGAATTTGGATAAATAAAAAAGGAACAAATTAAAGAAAAGGGAACTCATCGGCAAATAAATGCAGTTTCAGTAAATTTAATTAAATTCCTATAATTATTGTAATAGAAAAGGAGAAGCTGAGCGTTCAAATTGAGTTTATGCCGTTATGCAAACTAACGTTAATGAAAAAACGTTGTTTATAAGCGTTGTAAAACATAGCTATTAGTTAAACGAATAAAGTTAAACACATCCAATGGATAAATCTTTAGAGATAAAAGTGCTTTGAAATGAAAGTAAATATTTGAATTAATGGTTGTAATTTCTCTAAGTATTTCATTTAATACGGTTAAAATATTTATTAAAATTTATTTCCTACGCAATTTCTTATTCTGTCAACAAATTAAAAATACTGTAAATATCAAGAGTAAAAAAAATATATAAATTTTTATGTCATTTCAAGGGGAAAATACTTTGACTTTTCATTCTATTATACGTTTATTAATAATATTGTTGAATAAATTTAATTAACGTTCACTCCACTCCGAAAGTTTTCGAGTATTCAGCATTGAGTACCATTTGAATAAAATTTTGAATATTTTTTTAAGCACGAGATTTCATCGTGTGTCACTTGTCAGATAAGAACTTACTAATTATTATTGATAATAGTTTCTTAGAAGTTTCTTAGTTGGTAACTATTTTTTAGTTCCTTTATGCGTTGAGTTGTTTTTAGGTGTCTTTTTCCCACAAGTACGCTTAAGTGCAGGGATTAGAGATCTGCTAAGTTATAGAACTTTAAACTGAAATGGATGTGAATTTTTCTCCATATTTGGGATTTATCCGATAAAACATTCCAATCTAATACTACACAAGCCTATCAGGGTGTTACACCTTGTAGAGAAATCAAGATTCTCGTAGTTTACTTAAGGGAACGGTGGACCTTTATTTCAGCAAATCTCGTCATTGAAATGCTGATTGTCTTATTGTAAATAATATATGTATTTCTGTAGATTATTAGTACCAAAATAATTTTTTTCAAGTAAAAAATCATTTATGAAGCTTCTACAAAGTAATTTATAATGGGTAAGTGTAGTAATAAATTTTAAATCTGTATTTCTCAGGCCAGATTTTTCAAGGTTTTTATATTTTTTAAATGCTCCGTGCTACTTAATTTTCCTTCAAAATTCATGAAATTAATAAGGAAGAATCCTGATGCTGTTTACAAAAAAAACAGGGTATGCATTTTACAATTCGACTTAATTAAGGTAATTAAATTTGATTTATAACTTTACAAAAAGCAAAATTTTGATGAAAATCGGGATCGAATTCAGAAAAAAATCTCTCAAAAATTAACTATTCAAGGGATTAAATGATTGATACAGAGATTTGTTTGTTATACAGTTTAAAGAGATTAAAATGCAAAATCGAGGAAATATAAAAAAAATTAAGTAGCAAGGAGCATTTTAAAATGTTGTTTATAAATTTCAATTTTTTAAAAAAAATCTTAAAATTATAATGAGATTGGAAATTTCTTTTAAGGTATTCTATTTATTTATAGGGAAATGTGTATATGTACAAAATTTCGTATCTCTATGATGAAAAGTAAAAAAAGTAAATTTTAATGTCCACCGTTCCCTTTAAAATAGTTGTGGTTTTCGGGATTACCAGACCCTAAAATTCTCAAATTAAAGCACATTTTTATCATTTTGGCGTATAATATGTAGAATAACTTTTAGAATTTCACAGACCGTATCTTTCTACGATGTTTTCAAAGACAGATACAGCATTTTTACTCTATACTGTCTATGCGTACCCTGCTATACGCCTGTGCTTTCTCATAACATGCAATTTTTCCGATTTACATTACTGCTTAAATTCCTTTCAAGATATTCCCGAGAAATTTTTTGAAGTCATTTTTTCACTTTTCCTTTAATTGACATCGAAATATTGGAGTCAGAGTAAAAATCCTCAAAATATTTTGCCAAAAACAAAAATTTCCAAGATTAAAATTATATTTCTGGTTAGATTGAAAATTATCATTGAAAAATATGGACAAATAAAAGAAATATTTTTTGTCTTGGACTACCTGATATACGCTTTTATCTTTAACATTTTTTTTTCTCCTCGATCATCTTCTGAATAAATAACCATTTACACTCAGTGGTTAATAAAACTGAACCAAATTTTCTATTTAGGGAGGGGGGTGGAAACGTAGTAACTAAATCAGTATATAAGGGTTTGATAAAACAGCTTCTTTGACCAGAAACTGATATTTTATTTAAATGTAAATTTTTTTTATGGGTAAACTAATTATTGCATTGCAACGGGTAATCCACCTCTGATAAACTTCAAGTACTGTCCGATTTTTTGATGAATTAGTTGAACCATTCGCTTATAAACCAATACGCAACATCGGACGAAATTTTTAGTTGAAACATATTGTTTTTCCTTACGTCATTCTAAAATCACATACTTGGGAACGTATGAGAAATAAGTCATCCCCCCAGTGTGTTGGATATTTTAAAAAATACGTACTGAAAAGTAGTGAAAATTACATTTACTGAATAATAAAAGTATTGATAAAATTTTAAGAATGATTTATTTACTTTATTTCATATGTCATTTATGACATTTATTTCATATGTAATTTATGTCATAATGTCATTTATTTCATGTCATTTATGACAATTATGGTATTTTAAAATGAAAACTGAAAATAAAAAGTGTCAACTGTATAGGTTGTAAAACAACCTTAAAAAATTGTTACGTGCATATGTTGGGGCAAGCAAGGAAACACAGAGAATTGGCCTTTATCATACATTTAATTAATAATAGAATAAGGTTCCCCTTCATATTATCATTTAATACATGAAGAATCAGAAGCAGAGACAAAATAATTGGTCAAAGCAATTATTTCTAGGATATTTCGGGAGGCACTTACTACTGATAAACAGGAAAACTAAATAAATCACAAATAGCAATAAGATGCAATTGTTTTGCATTGTGGCGTCACGACAAGTAGTAAGGATATTCTCTCTGAGGCATTTTGAAGAAATTTCACAACTATTGATCCATACCAAAGGAAGACAGAGTTCTAAATAAAAGCGAAGCCAAATTTTTAAAACAAAAACTTAACAAGTAGATTTATTTACAAAAAGAATTAAACATTAAACTCTTCCGACATAATCACTTAATTTACGTGCAGATTCACAAATGTACTCTCCAGGGCCCATTCTCGGCCCAACAACACCGGAGCCTAGCAAAAACACGTCTCTCCCGCTCGGAATTTATATAGCGTCTCCCTCCAATGTCTGGATTTTCAAAAGAGGTGGGGGGCCGGCAGATTATCGGCTGACAGCATCTTCTTAGACGCCGAACTTTATTACATTGCCGAAACGTTAAGATGACAGCTTTAGTGGCTGCATCTGTGAGGAAAACGGTTTGTAATCCTCCCACGTGTTCCGAACTGGTGGAACCGAACAACACATTCCTCGAAAAACACGAAGCTGTTTTTCAAGCGCTTGTGGAGTCTCGGGAAAAAATAAGACCATTTCCAGTACGCTACAGCATATTGCTGAAAACTAAGCTTGGCTTCGGCTTTTTGAGCTGCCACTAAGTTCGTTGCACTGATGAAGAAGCTCCTTTGTAGTTTCGAAACGGCCGTATGTAAAATAATTGCATCTTATTGCTATTTGTGCTTTATTTAAGTTGGTTTTCCTGTTTATTCCTCTAGCACAAAGGTTCTATCTTTTCTTTTCACTTACTACTGTTGAAGAATACAGCAATGAATGATTTCGCTGACAGGGGCCCACATCATGTCGGATTCTAGAAACTTCCGCTCGACTCCGAGACAGCTCAATCGGCACTCTATATAGTCAGAGCTCCAGGGAACAGCAAGCCAAATCTGTCAACCTTCTCTCTTTTTTTTTCGTGGAGGGGTTGTTGTCCGTTTACCGGGGCCATTTTGGCCCGTCCCTTTTTCTTTCATTGGACAGTGGGCTTCCTTTCTCTTAGCAGTTCCTGCCCTAATTGGTCCCTAATTTCATTGGTCATGTTCGCAGTCTACCAAGCACCTCCCCACCATAATTTTCATTTGAGATACCACTTTGACCATTATCTGAAAGTTTTATTGTGGGCCATAAAATAACGTCACCATCTATCTTGCAATATTTATAGTCTTTTGATCGCTATCAATGGCTACACAGACATATTTTCTTTTACGCCACCTCAGTGTTCCTGAAGTCTTTATTTATTTTTTGCCTCTGGAGTTGTTATAACAGTTTCGTTTTTGACCGTTTCAAAACAACACACCACGGTGAATTATAGCATTCAGCGCTTCTACAAACTGTGTTAATGGATGCTCTTTTCTTTCTAGTAACGTGAAATTTAATCCGTCACATACCATCTGGTATCTTTAGATATTTTCTTTTACAAGTGTTACAGAAAACATACTCCATTATCAAAATGTCTCCTGGCATGCACTAGGCCAAATTAATTACATCATAATTGATAGTCTCCGTCCCTTAATAAGACGAAGACTTTAGCAGAGTTTCAGTGAAAAAATAAGGACACGGGCTTAAAAGCAAAAGTTTAGTTTATTAACATACTAAATTAAATAATCTCATTTACAACTCGAATACTATCGAGTTGTAAGAAAAGCTAGTGCAACTAGGCAGCCTAGACCAGACTAACTCTCGACTGCATGTTGCATTCCTTAAATACAAGTTAGAGTCAGGGTTGCCACTGATAGAAAAGAAAGTAACATAAAAAAATAACATTCATACGTCATTCAAAACTATGACGTCATAAGATAAGATGTGAGACAAGAATGAAAGCTTAAGAATAATTTAAATGATAATTTTGCAATTAATATTAAAACAATAGATTGTAAGTAAAGTTACTCTCTACAGACGTACAAAGGGGATTTTTAATGAGGATTTTTTAAAAAGTTGAACTTTTGTAAGTTTTTATTTTCTCAAAAATGCCAATAAAAGAGTCTAAATTAATTATCTGAAACTCTATTAAACTGAGAAATGCCTGTGTTATAGTAACTAAATTGGCATTTGATATAACGGAATTCTCTCTGAGTATTAAAGCAGAACTACATCTAGCAATCCTCGAGTCTCAGGCTCAAGTTTTAACGAGACTGCAGGAAGCATTCAGGAGTGAAATTAGATTAAATTTCTGCCTGAGGTAATCAATGTATTACACAGAAACGAGCTATAGGTCCTTTAATCGGTTCTTTGAGTTGGAATAACTTGCAGTAGAAGTTTGTTAAAGTCATTGTGATTTTTCTAATACTGTAGGTAATCATTTTCGACTTATGCTGTCAGGCAGTTTCCAAATCAGAGACGGTTGTAGACTTTTTAAAAAAGTTTATGTTATTGAGCTATGCTAGGGGTGTTCAACGAATGTAAATAAATGGTTGTGACGTCAGCAACGAATGCTGGTTGGATAAGTAAAATATGCAGATGACAATACTAATTGTTGTGCTAAATCTCTGATAAATGAACCTTACTGTAATGTAAATCTATTGTGTATTAACAAGAGTAAATAAAATGTTGTTTCTTGTGAAAAAACTAATTTAATTTTACATTTCAACATTCACGTGCATTGAATTTCGAAATGGTTGAATTGTTTACAGTGTATCATGTGTTCATAGGTTACTAATTTCGCTAATTTGAATAACGTTACTTTAATTTTACATTGAAACTTAAAATTGATAACATTCTTCATTTAGAAGAAATTGAAACTGTAATTCTTACTGAAAGACGATGATAATTCATAACGCATAAAAAGTGACTGACTCATAAATTGTTAATTTAATTACTCAACATAAAACCACGCGAAGTCTTGTAAAAAACTGAAGTTATATAAATTAACTTGCATTTTATTTCAAGCGAACAAGAGGTCTAAAAACTTTTATGCATTGCCATTTAAAATGATGGCTAATAAAACTATCTAAACTAAAAATGTCGGCCTGCGGCTGTTTAATCTTAAAACTTTTTTTAAAGTTATTGTTTCGATTTGCAAACATATGATATTTTTTTAGGTTTGTAATAGTTTATGGAGAATGCCTTGTGAAAAGATACCAGCATCTCAAAATTGAAATAAAAGTAAGGATTTCCTGATCTTGTGAGCAGTCATTCGATAAACTGCAGATAATTTTAACTAAAGCCATTAGTACGACGTTTCAAATAATGTTTATTTATCGTTGCGTTCAAACGACAGAATACTTTATTTCAAATTTCACTACTGTTATCTGTCTCGTTTGAACAAAGAAGCTTTTGCGAAGATACGAGCACAAACGCACACAAAAACATATGTTTTTGTTTTATGTGTGTGTGTGTGTGTCTGACGGTCAAATAAGAGTGATTAATTGATTGACATAAGCCATAAATTTGTGTAAGCTATCATTTTTGTACATATTTGTAATTATTTATGTAATATTTATATACAAACAAATATATAAATAGCTATAATTAAAAGAAAAATTGCTTCACGAGAGTCGTAATGGACAACTACTCTTCCAAACATTCTTACTACCATTAAAAGAACTTCATTCTCTCAGGAATCGAATCCTTGTCGCTCCTCTACAAACGAGAATACTGACCTTTGACCTAACATGCCATTCTATTATCTTCCTTAAAGAACGCAACAACAAAAATTTGAATATCTATTGACGGGACAGGTTGCCTATGTCCTTATATGTGCTTTATATCTTCATAAAAAAGAAGTTATTTGAAAGAAAAAGTATTTTACTATCAGAAAAACGGTTCTAGCTTGGTAATATGGTTTCATCCGAAAAAAAACAAGAAATTTTGAAAAATGCCGAATGAAATAAATGTGTTGTCATAAAAAGCGTTCTTTGACGAATGTAGAGAGGTTACTTCTCAAAATTAGTAAGGAATCACTTAATTTCGAGGTTAAATTTAACAGTGACAACAAAAGATTGCAAAGTTTAGTTACATGATCGCAAAATAATCCTTTATTTTAGTGATAAATCAAAACTAATTTGAATCGTTCATAGCTTGCTAATAGTATGGCAACGAACAGTTACGAATCGTCTGATATTAAAATAAAACTAATTTTTCAACAGCATCTAATTTCTAACAATTTCAATTGAAAATTTTCCTAAGTATCAAAATAAACAGATATACAGCACATTTATTCCATTAATTACATCAATTCTCTCGTTAAACGCATTTAATTTTCAAATTATTACATTTATCTCAAGAGATTATCACGTAGTTTTGCTAATTGTCTTTGGTATATCTACTTATAAAATAGAGAAGGGAATTAATTTCAGAAAGTGATTCAGCTAATTTTCACAAAATTTTCCAGTTGTTGCCACAAATAGAACGGTATTAATTGATAATAAACAAACTAATTTATTCTTCGTGTTATGAAATTACAAATATCTCATAAAATTAGCAATACAAATGCATTCGCAGATCAAGGACATGGTGATTTGCTTAGTTATTTTCCGGCAAACATAGTTACGAGAAAATAGTTTACGCTGAAAAGTCAACTTAGAAGATGCTAAAAGTATTGAGAGTAACTAAAGTTTTCGGATTTGACAGTCACTAAGCCTGTTACTATTACTTGATGTCGACTGCCTGAAAAAGAAACTTTATAGATATGACTATGCCTCCACCATATTATAATGATCAGCGTTGTGAACTTCCAAGCAGTGGGCTTGGGTTCAAATCCCGAATACGGCATGGTCGTTTAAGTGTTGTCCCCTCATAGGGAGCAATAGTGACTCACCTAAATGGTGCTCCCACAATAAAGTAGCCAGGAAGATTTCGAGGTGAATATTAAAAGGTGAATGTCTCATAACAAGTGCCTCCGCATTAGAAAAAAATATATAATTATTGCCAATATAAATAAATTACAATTACTAGGGAATCCTACTTTGTCACTGGGAGATTGTTCAGACAAATAAAATATACGTGTTTAATTTGGTTTTAACACTTATAACTTAATTTCGTAACTGTTTTTTCAAAACTACATTAGTCTCGTTTAAGTATTTTAAATTTCAAAATACTTTATACGCAATTTCTTATATACTAAAACACTAAGCACATTTTTAAGTTTTGTATTTTATATTTTAATTACATCACATTTTGTTACATTTTTGTTAGTATTACGTAAGTTCACTTACTTAACTTTCAGCAAATTTTAATTTATTTTTTAGTAATTTATTAGTAGAAAGAAGCACACTTACTATATTTTAACTGTTGTTATCGGAATCTTCGTTTAAGTACATGGATTGTTTAGATTAACTAACAACATATTTTAGCAACAGATGGATAACTTTTACAGTAATAGTCGAATTGGCGGAATCAAGTTTCTGTAATTTATGTTATTATCTTAATGGCGAGGTAATCTGTTTACTTTGTGGTTTTTCTATTTCCTGAAAGAATGTCAGAATCCGAGGTAAGTTTATCTTCAGAATCAAATGTTTAAAAAACATCCCTGCGTTGACTTCGGCAATACAGATAAAAGCATATAGTCATTTGAGGAAATTTCCAAAAATTCGAATTCATTTTTCGGAAGTCAACTCAAATGATTTTAAAAGTATTTTGTGTGTGTATATATATATACATAAAGATAATTTTAAATTATTCCGGATCCTTCTGTTTCGTTCGCATGGCCCTTAACATATTAAAAACTCTGGCTTGGAGCACCGAAACATGTTTTAATATTGTTCTTATAACTCTCGGGGATAGCGTAAAAAACTCTGGTTAAAGCAATTTTAGTCAAAGATTTCCATAATATACCGAGAAAAACGGGTTATGCTTCGATGTCTGAGATGTCCATGATGTTTTCAAAGGCTTAATAGAAATTTACAAGCACTATCGAAAGATGGGTTACTGTGCACAGGTAAACAAACAAACACACACACACACACACACACACACGCACATATATATATATATATATATATATATACAGTGGAACCTCGCTTAACGCGCACCTCGCATAACGAGTATTTCGCATAACGAGCATAATAAATCGTACAAAAATGGATCGCTTAACGAGCAACATTTCGAATAACGAGTGACGTGGAAATAAGTCCCCTCTTCACATCACCAGGAACATCAACGGCTGAAAACTAAGTATTTAAGGGTAGTCATGGATGGTTTAAGAAGCAAATACCATGGGACTGGAGGATAACAGTGATATTGAGGAGCTTGTGGAAGAGCACAACCAAGAGCTGACCACCGAACAGCTAATAGAATTGCAGTGTCTTTCACAGCAAGCAGTTGTAGAGGAGAGTTTGTCAGTGGAGAAGGACAAAGAAACAGTAAAGAAACAATCTTCTGGCGCAATAAAAGAAATGATGAAAGCATGGGAATCTGTTGCATCGCAAGTTACAAAGCATCACCCTGATAAGACGGTGGCTATGCGCGCTATAAATTTATTCAGTGACAATGCGGTGACACATTTTCAGCAAATTTTGAAGCGCCGAGAAAAAGAAATGTCGCTAGATAGCTTTCTAGTAAAAAAATTAGATATGTGTCATAAATTCGTAAATAATAAACGGCATATGGATGATTTTGCTCCTTAAGAATTTATGTATAAGTAATTTTCTTTTATGTATAAGTAATTTTGCTATCGCATTACGAGTAAGACTCTAGAACGAATTATGCTCGTTATGCGTGGTTCCACTGTATATATATATATATATATATATATATATATATATATATATATATATATATATATATATATATATATATATATATATATATATATATACGTATATATATATATATATATATATATATATATATATATATATATATATATATATATATATATATATATATATATATATATATATATATATATATATATATATATATATATATATATATATAGTTTCTTATGCTCCTAACTCATATGATCATATGAGTTAGGAGCTGACGTGTGCGTCTCCGGTTTTAAATACCACTACAAGGGTCGGAGTCCATCTTAGCTAGTTGACACCTCAATTTTGACCGAGCAACCCCCTCCCCCAACGACGACATTTGGGGGGATCGTAACCTCTCCCATAATCGTAACCATAACCTTCATAGATTTACTTTCCGGTCTACGGATTTAGCGTGCCCATATTCGGCCTAGACACGGAGATATTTAACGGCGCGCGCCGGAATTCAATACGGGCACGTTCAGCACCGAAAGCCAGCACGTTACCGCAAGCAAGTATATATATATATATATATATATATATATATATATATATATATATATATATATATATATATATATATATATATATATACATATATATATATATATATATATATATATATATATATATATATATATATATATATATATACATATATATATATACATATATATATATATACATATATATATATATACATATATATATATATATATATATACTTGTATGTATAGTGTGTGCGTGCGAGCGGGTGTGTATTACATTAATTATGCAGTCATGTATGTTATAAATAACGATTAACATTTATAAGAAAATCAAGGGTCGATAGCTAAATAAAAACGATTAATTTGTATCATTTATAATCACCATAAATGTATATAAATTATCGTTTTCATACATATTTATAAATGCTTCAATAGTATTAAATACAGGCATATAGGAAAGACTAAATGTGTAGAAACTCATTCCTTAGAAAGTCATTAGCATGCTACTTTGTCACACATTCTTACACTTTTTTATTTTTATTTTTACATTGAAAGAACTTCACTTACTCAGGATTCGAATTCAGCTCGCCTCCTCACGAACAGGAGAACTGACCATTAGTCAACTAAGCTTTTCCATTAATTTCTTTAATGAACGTAAATATGAATGTTTGAATAGTTATTAATGTGACATAACGTCTAAGCTGCTTAATGCACTTTAAATTCTTTATAAGTAACTGCAGTTTAAAGATGAAAATTACTCTAATACTTCCTGTTGCTTTTTTTTTTCATCATCTACCTTTTTGAAAATCCAATTGATGCACTCTCCCCTTTGTAAAGAAGACTGTTTATACAAGTCATTTTGCTATCTTAGAAAGTTACGTGCAAGCAAATAGAAATAAATGATGTCTGAAAAAGTCTGATAAGAGAATCTCGAATGTAAAATTATTCACAACGTTTACTCTCTGGCACATTTATTTTGTCGCCAGAGACGAGACGGTTTGGGAAAATGTAGCTTATCGCTAAGAGTGTAGCGCTTTCTTTGTTATGATAGTGGATTTTTCTCTAAAAGAGTAAGACTCTGCACACTTTCCTATTTGAATCTTCCAGACACATTTATTCGCTTATAAGATAGTTTTTTTGAATAATATTATATGGATGTTTACTTAGGGGAACATCGAAGTAACTATCTGTGATAATATCTGTAGCAGGAATACTAACCAACGGAATTCGAAAAGACTGGTATAGACTGTCATACTTTGCTTGAAATATAAACATCAGGGTATAAATAATTTCGTTTACAGCGTAGTAGGAGTAACTGTACATTATAATTTAAATACTGCATTGTTAAAACGTGTAGGGCAACATATAAAGAATTTTTGTCGCGTGCTCTTTCCTCACTTTTTATTTTTCATCTTGGAATAATTTCGCTTCTAAATTGGAATCGAATACAGAATCTTTCCCTATTTGACTAATTCATTAACCGCATATCAGGAATTTTTCGAACGAATTCTTTAATATTTTCGTAAAACTTTGAGTAAGAGTTGCATTACAAAAAATACCGGGTGGCCATAATTAAACTGGCAGTGCTCACAGTGTTCTGTAGCGCGATCTATTTGCGAGAATGACGCCACATTTTGTAGGAACATTAAACAAGACGGGGGACGAAGGATTCCATGAAAAAATAAATTAGTTCCAAAAGTCACCGCTAGGGGAATATTTGGCGCTGTGTAATAGAAAATAGAGTGATAACAAATGCAATTTAATACGGAATAAAATTACCTTTTATTGTGCACATTTTCTTATTTAGTTCAAGTGCAATATGGCAACACTTTTAAAAAAGCGTAAAATCTACATAAACACCGATAAAGTCTCGTGATCTGCAATATCACGTACGCTGAGCAGAAGAAAAAGTTCTTTATTCAAATTTCACGTTACATCCATTGGCACAGTGCCAGCTGCTTGGGTTTTAAAAGGCAATGTGTTACGTTTCGAATCAATCGGATTGAATGTTTATGTGCAATGTCTCCTTCTTTAGTCGAGCGTGCGTTACTGGTCAAATTCTATTACCTCAACCAGTGCAACGCGTCAGCCGCTCTTCGTGCTTTTAGAACGCACAAAAAAAATGCGTAAAGGTAACGGTCCTGTGTCAGTTAATGGGCTAAAAGCAATGGTCGCGACGTTTGAGAAAACAGGTTCTCTGAAGGTTCAGTCAGGCAGAGGACGAAAACCTGTACCACAGGATACAATCGAAGCAGTTGGGTAATAAAAGGTAATTTCCGTATTGATTTGCATTTGTTAACACTCTATTTTCTATTACACAGCGCCAAATATTCCCCTAGCGGTGACTTTTGGAACTAATTTATTTTTTCGCGGAATCCTTCGTCCCCCGTCTTGTTTAATCTTCCTACAAAATGTGGCGTCATTCTCGCAAATAGATCGCGCTACAGAACACTGTGAGCACTGTCAGTTTAATTATGGCAACCCGGTACTTGGAATTTCAATTTAAAACTTTTAAAAATATTTCCACATTGAACTTTATAGTTGGGGAATGACATAACTAAACTGCGAACCAAGGTCTTGACCTTCGTGTGCTTTTGTCATACATTTAACCAAGTGGTCAAGTTACTGCTTTGTGCAATATTACTTTTAGGTTCAAATAAACAGAGTAGTAGGGTCCACTTTGCAGTGAAGCGGGTGAAAATGTGAAACCAATCCAATTTTGTTCTCTTCCCAGAATGCCTATGCATTTTGCACCCTGTGATTTTCTATATGCTAACAAGTTCGCATGCAATTCTATCTGATGAAAGTAGTCATATTTTGTGTCCAACAATAATTTTTATAGGATTTAGTTTTATATAACTTGAATAAATTGTAGTCGACGTATTATAATATATTTTACTGTAAAAGTTAACTTTTGTGAGGTATTGAATCGAAATTAACCTCCCTCCAGTCAAAGTAAATACCCGTTTATGTTAAACAATTCGAAGAAGAAACAAACGGGAATGTAAATGAGCGGCGCTTTTCTACTATATGGGAAACCCCATGGTTAGCGTACACGCGCGAGAGTCAAGCGATAGACGCCACGAGCCGAGGTCGGATAGAGGCGAACAGCGAACAGAAAATTTGAAGAAGAAACAAAAAAGATCGGTTTTATCGTTTAGTTCCAGTAGAGCAGTTGGACACTGCCAAGCCCATCGAAGGCGTTTGGAGTTGGTTGCCGTTCCAGCGCAATTGTGATCAACTTTCAAGCAGTTGAAGTCATAGACAGAAAGTTTAGTGTGGCGGAATTTTCAAGAAGTGGCGTGGCTGATTTCTGGCAGGGTTTCCGTAATATTGCTACGGGGATTTACAAGCGCATTAATTTCCACGTTGCCTGCGAGAAATGAGTACTGTACTTATGTTGCTTAATTGTTGTTGTAATAAATAAATTTTAATATAGAAAACCTCGTCATATCTCGTTTATGGTGAGTTCATTGTTTAATATATACAGAGGCTGTTCACACATTTTTTAGACATTGTATATTATATTCACAAAACTAAATTACATAAAATTCTTCTATTTTAAATGTTCTATTTGACATCCCTTATTCTGATCTATCTTTCAACACCGCAATTTCCAGGATAATAATGCCTTTTGAAGTGTCAGAAGAGGTATTCTATCCCATTTCACCTGAACAGCTTTCCAGAGTCCTGTAAGGGTTTTGGGATGACGTTTGGATAAGGCAGATTTTAAAAGTCCGAAAACACAAAAATCCATAGGTGATACATCGGGAGATTTAGTAGGGATATCAGTGAAGGGTATGGCCTTGATACCAGTTTTTTGTTCCATTTCTTTTAGGAAATTTACAGTGGGTTTTGATGTGTGACTGCTAGCTTTGTCCTTATGGAGTCTCACAGATTGATGGCACTGTGGGTAAAGCGATGGTATTTCATTCAGAAAAATTGGCGATAAAATATGTTCCTGATAGCATTTGGAGTTAATCTTGACATTTTTTTCCACTCTATTTATTTTTAACTTGCCATTATAAGAAAAACCAGCAACAATCATGAATCCCTTAGAAAAACTTTCTTTCGATTCTTTGAACCATGTACTTAAATTTTTTTTCTCCCCTTTTATGATAATAAATGGCTCTTTTTTTTTGTTGCAATCATTTAAATACACCCATGATTAATCTATTGTGACAATTGTTTTCCATTTTTCTTTGGATAAGTGTTTCTCATATAGAATTCTGCAGCGTGTCCTGCGTTCAACGATATGATTTGGAAGAAGACGATGCACATTGCGTTTCTTCGCTTTCTTAAGACTTAAATCAACGTTTATCATTTTGTTTACAGTGGACACAGAGCATTTTAAGGATTTTGCAACTGTCCTTTGACTAGAGGGATTTTCTTTTAACATTAAACAACGTACCTTTGCAATAGTCGAAGATGTCCGTTTTTTCCTTGGATACTTGTTTGGAATTTTTTGTCCCACTTGAGGCTCCAATTTGACGTTTTTTTCCTTTCTTGTTGACGATATTACCTATAGACGCTTTAGATATCACAGAACCATGACTCTCACATCGTTTTTGGATAACGGAGTATGCATATTTCTCTTCGGAAAGAGCATAAATGTAGCCTTCGAAAAACTGCTTTGTTAAAAACGCCATTTTGAATAAAAACAAAGCTTTCAAGCAGCAGATGATAATTTTGACTTTTAAAAACGTAGTACAATTGCAATTATTTCTTTTGCAGCAAACTATTTTTTATTACCGCTTACCAAAATCGTCTAAAATATGTGCGAACAGCCTCTGTATATTACCTCAAATAAAATAAGGTAAAAAAAAACAGTGAACTTCACACATTTTTCTCTTTCCCGATGTAGAAAAGTAATAAAAAGCTGCGAAACAGTGAATATGACCCCTCCTCATTACTTGCTTTTGGGACATATAGCCATAATATATGGCTTAAAATTTGTATTAATGTGTGGCATATTTATAAACAGTACACCCGTTTCACTTAATTCATATAGCAGCTATTCACCTGAAGTCTTTTAAACGGTGTATAATTGTGGTTCGTCAAACACCATCTGTTTGGGAGTGGGATTCACACGGGAGTAAAATGTGCGCATGCCTATTTTATTTATACGCTTATCTTTCAGTTATCGCGAGATTCTTTATTTCCGCATTAAAACCAGTATATTGTCAACGTATTGATTTTTAATAACTATGTACTGCCAGTCATAGATCTATTCAACCATCACAGATGGTATTTTCCACAATAATTTCTGTTGTAAACTAGGAAATTATTTTCACGTTAGACCAATTCCGAAGTATAAGTGAGATGAAAGTGAGACTTTTATTTTAGCGACAGTGGTTAAATTCCCAAAGCATTGCGCCCGTAGAAGACTATCTATGTTACGAAACACAGCTATTATCCTTGGAAATTGTCAGTGTGCTGTTTGAACGTGTTTAAGCAAGCTGACTGCGTACTATCGTACCATAGATTCGTCCAAACAGGTCCGGCGAGTGGTTGAATTATACAATTCAAAGTGTTCAGTTTGCAGAGATTCAATTCTAGAATTGCAGTCTAAACCATATATTTTTAGAACATATTTATGCATAAATAGTTTAACACATCAATATTTTTACCATCTTCGACGTGACTGGAGCAATCTTGCTTGCATTCAGTATCAGAAATAAATACATCTAAGAGCTCTCAAAAATTTACTTCTTTCTTAAAAAGGAGTACGCTTCTTTTTCATTATCACTCTGATTTAAGTGATAATTAAAATATGATTTTTTCCTCTTTTTTCATTACGTAATGTTTTAAATACAATTTTTTCTCTTTTTTTTTCAATATCATATAGACAGTGAACGAAAGAGAGCGAGAGAGAGAGAGAAATTTCTGTTTAAATCTAGTTTTACCACGTATAGCGAGATATAATTGCGTGTAACTATATGTCAGCAATAAATGACTACAACAGTCAAAATTTATCCACAAAATCCCACACATGTATACACACACACACACACACACATATATATATATATATATATATATATATATATATATATATACATATATATAATGTGTTTATGCAAACTGTAAGAAAAAAAACCCAAGTATTTAAATATTAAATACAGAGAGTGTATATCAACATCTTCTTCTGTTACGGAAAATTATCAAATAAAATTAAAAATTAAGACATAAATGAGATGCCTTAATTAGATTTTCGATGCAATTATCTATGAAGAGTGACAGTAATTAGTGCTTAAATTCTTGAAAGAAGTATTTGAATAGCATTAAAAAAAAACTGTTTGATTTCTTAGAAATATTTTATGCTCTATTCATAGTAAATATTCCTGTAAGTGAACTTGCCCCCACGAGTCAAGAAAAAAGATCGAATAATTTTTTGCTTAGTTACTTTCTTGTACTCTTTTCCTAAAAGGTATATCTCTAGATAATATCTTCACTGAAAATCTTCTCTATTTGCGTTAATGAACGGGTGAGTATAGAATATGCGGATAAATCTGAAAAGTTTTTTTATTAAATAACACGCAGGGATTCAAAATACCTTTTTATTGTAGTAATATAATTTATGATTTAATCAAAACAATAATATAATTAAAAAAGATTTTGAAATCTTTTTTATTTTGTGTGTGGAAGAAATTCTGCGATATTCCTTTGTTTTCATGAGTTATTTTGGCGTTCCATTAATGGTTTGAGTGCACAAACAATCAAACCATAGATAATCGGGAATACAGTGTTTTACTTATTAAGAAAAATTGTCTGATGTAATAGAAAATAAAGGTTTTTGTTTTATAAAATAGGAAATATCTATAAAGCACAAAAACACCTCGCTACTTTGAAGTGGAACGTAATTTCACAAAATTATTTTGAAACAGAATTATTACTTTAAAGCACGAACATTTACAATGCATTGCGAATGTTCGTGCATTTATTGTAGTAATATAATTTATGATTTAATCAAAACAATAATATAATTAAAAAAGGTTTTGAAATCTTTTTTATTTTGTGTGTGGAAGAAATTCTGCGATATTCCTTTGTTTTCATGAGTTATTTTGGCGGTCCATTAATGGTTTGAGTGCACAAATAATCAAACCATAGATAATCGGGAGTACAGTGTTCTACTTATTAAAAAAAATTGTCTAACGTAATTGAAAATACAGGCTTTTGTTTTATAAAATAGGAAGTATCTATAAAGCACAAAAACACCCCGCTACTTTGAAGTGGAACGTAATTTCACAAAATTATTTTGAAACAGAATTATTACTTTAAATCACGAACATTTACAATGCACTGTAAATTTTCGTGCATTTATTGTAGCAATATAATTTATGATTTAATCAAAACAATAATATAATTAAATAAATTTTGAAATCTTTTTTATTTTGTGTGTGGAAGAAATTCTGCGGTATTGCTTTGTTTTCATGAGTTATTTTGGCGTTCCATTAATGGTTTGAGTGCTCAAATAATCAAACCATAGATAATCGGGAGTACAGTGTTCTACTTATTAAGAAAAAATTGTCTAATGTAATTAAAAATAAAGGTTTTTGTTTTCTAAAATAGGAAGTATCTATAAAGCACAAAAACACCCCGCTACTTTGAAGTGGAACGTAATTTTACAAAATTATTTTGAAACAGAATTATTATTTGAAAGCCCGAACATTTACAATGCATGTCACTTCTTCATATTCTTTCGTTTTATGCCCCAAGTCGCCGAGCAATTTATTTTGCATGTTTTTTTTAACACAATGAATATGCAGATGCTTTATTTATGGGTTATGGTTATTACCTTTTTATAATGCTTTCATGGGGAGCTATAATAAGGGAAGAAATAAGCAAGGCGCGATTGACAAAAGATACCTGGCTCTTACGAGGTTTGATCCATAAATTTCTTTGTTTTTCCAATAAAGGTAACCCTAAAAACAATTTTCTATACCGATGTTAGGAAGAGAAGAAAAGAACGGAGAATGGTGTTGGAAAATTGCTAATCTTTTTTTTTTCTTTGGATAATATTGCCCAAAATTTGAAAATTATTTATTCATGCATTACTTGCAGAGGGTATTCGTGCTGCATCACAAAATTCGAGCTATTTGTGTTCCGAACAATCTGGGTATTCT
The DNA here is from genome assembly GCA_907164885.2 of Dolomedes plantarius. Lineage (NCBI taxonomy): Eukaryota > Metazoa > Arthropoda > Arachnida > Araneae > Dolomedidae > Dolomedes > Dolomedes plantarius. The sequence continues at coordinate 40,871,777 of OU015491.1, forward strand.
ACAATTTCGGATTGAATGGATTTCATTATACATGCAAGATGATTAACAAATCTACATAAATAGGAACATAAATCTCTTAGAAATTACGTTAAATCAATGGTAAATAAATTAATTCGCAACTCTGCTACAAGAGTGTTGTATCTCATGAAAGTTATATTTTCAGGAAGAGCTATTTCATTTCTTCTTTAGCTCTGCCTGAAAATATAGCTATTTTGAAATGTAACACTTTCTAGCAGAGGTGCTATATTACACATCCATTAAATGGCAGAAAGAGTGCATCAGGGGTCGAGGTGGCCTTGTGGTAGTGCGCTGGATTTCGGTGCTGAGGGTGCTCGAATCGAATCCCGACGCACTCCGTTAAAATACCTGCGTGTCTAGTCCGGATATGCACACGTTAAATCCATAGACTGGAAAGTCCCTCTGTGAGGTCAGAGATAGTGGAAGAGGGTACGATCCCCCCCGGATGTCACCATTGGAGGTTCACGATCAAAATTCAGATGGCACATAGCTAAGACGAGACTCAGACCCTTGTTGTGCTATACAAACCGGAGCCGCACTGTTCAGTCCTGAGCCTATATAGTCCTGGTCTTGTACTTATAGCCAGGGGGCATTAGAATCACCACCACCAACAACAACAAGATTGCATCATGTTAACGACAAAAATTATCTTCTAGAGGAATTTCTCTTCAACGCTCTCGCTCCCTCTTTCTAGAAAACGAAAAGAAGATAATAAGGACCGCCGTTACTTCTCTTTGCATCTAACGGCAGTCTCTAACACTGATATTATATCGGTATACTAGATGAATACCCGTACTTCGCTACGGAGTACATTCAAATTAAATACAACGGTCAATGAATGCAATTAATGCCAAAAAAATCACAAACAAATACATTTATAAAAAAAATCTATATTTTTATAGACAAAATAATATAGAAGAAAATATTCAAATTAAATACAACGGTCAATGTACGCAATTAATTTGTATGTTTAATATCCATAAAACATACTAATCTGAATTAAATTCTAAAAAAATTCCATCTCATTCAGTCTAGTGGTTAAATTTGATCTTTTACCGCGTTTTAATATTTTTTTTGCCAATTTATTTCGTTGTTATGCACGTGACGCAAAATTAATTTAAAGTATCACAAAAAGAAAAGAAACCACGTGATCAGCATTTAATAAATTAAACTCTAAAAATTAATCTTTAAAAATTCCCCAATAATCAGAAAATGGAAGTAAAGATTCGAAAAAGATTTCATTTCAAAGGAATTTTTATTATCTTTCTCGTGATATAAATTTTATAATCCTCAGATTAATATTTTAAATACAAACTTTTAAAAAAAGCTACTAAAGCAGCTTAAAAATTTAATTTTAAAAAAATCTAAGAAGAATGTTTCAAAAATCTTTCTTAGTGTACCCCTACACTATAAGAAGAATCGCCATGCAAAATTTCACCCCTTTAGGTCCAGAGGTTTGGTCTGTGCGATATCTGTCAGTCAGTCAGTTAGGGAACTGTTTTATATATATAGATAAAAAAAGCTTGTGCGCAGTCAGATCCACTTTTATCACATATAGAAGCTAATAATGAAACTGTTGTATTACCTTCTTTGGGATATATTCCTTATAATTTCTGGCGAACTAATGGAAATAAGATTCTTTGGAATAATTTGGCATCTGCATAAATCTATAAATGCTTAGCAAAATCAAAATATCAATAAATGGTTAGTAAAATCATTTTCTCCAGTTTTAATTTTTTATGAATAAAATTGTTATTTTTAATGAATAAAATTGTTAATTTTTATTCATTTATTAGCATATTATGAACGTATGAATTATCGTGCACTCCCCAATTATAAACCTAAGTTGCATCTGTGCAACGGATTAAAAAAACGCGGAGAAAATGCGTAAAAAAATTATTTAAATGACCTCAGATTTAGTGGAACTCAGAAAATCGGCTTTGCACTGAATTATTTCATGTGTGAACAAGTCACATTAGCTCAGTTTCTCATATTGAATTATGACGGAAATTTCGAAATGCATATGATAGTTAAATTTCTGTGATGCGATTTTGATTTCTAGAAATCGTGACTTTTTAGTAATTGATAGCGAAAGGAATTTAAATTATAGGATTTCGAGATAATTTGTCACACAAATCAGTGAAGTAAAACATGCAATTCCTGGAAAATGCAGTAGTAATTTATGATACAATGTAGATTCTAATTTATATGATGACGATAAATACCTAACACTTATGTCATAAAACTTTGCAAATTGAACTCCCTTTCTATGATTCTACTGGGGATTTTAACGGGTTGTGTGGGGCAGAAAAATTATTTTTTCACATAAACCATTTTGTCCTCATTTCTTTTCATCAAATATGTCATTAGATAAGATTAAAGTACAGATATAATTAAAAGAAGTTTCAGGTAGTCTCTTCTAATGAAACTGCCGTGGATTATTAACGTAGGATTAATTATCGTTGCTTACCTCTTTTGTATGTATATAATTATGTATGTGTTATGTATATATGTATCTATATATATGTACATATATATATATATATATATATATATATATATATATATATATATATATATATATATATATATATATATATGTCAAAATTTTGACGCATTTTGTCACTTTTATGTTCAACTGCTTACTGCTTGCCCAAGGAATACAGACTGGGTTTGGCACGCTGCTAAAATTCTAACTCCCGACGACGGATGGTTTTAGAGTCTGAAATTTTGTTTTCCGGAGGACCGTTATAGAGGAACTTAATCCCACATTAAAATCTAGAAGTTTTAAATTTTGCATGGAAAATTTTATACTCAAAATTTACGTCATGTTAATTTTTGATAAATCTACGGAACCAGTACCCGCTTAGTTTGGTATATCTGCTGAATTAATGGTATTTGTATAATTTTGAATTATTCTGTAAATTTTTCAAATTAATTTATCTGAAGGATGTATTAAAATTTTATTTACAAAATTTTCAAATACTTTTAACCTTTAAAATTATATTTTCAAAGTAATTTTAGCTTCTAGTACTTAGTTTTCCAAAATTTGTACTTTCTGTCAAAAATTCCCTGTGCTGTTTAAGAAGTATAAAATAAAGGGAACTCTTAATTATGAGTTCCCTTTGAATAATAATGGAAAATTTAATATTCAAAATTTACGTCATGTTAATTCTTTATAAATCTACTGAAATAGTGCCTTCTCAGTTTGGTATATATGCTGAATAAATGGTTATATTCGTATAATTTTTAATTTTACTGTAAAGGTTTCAAAATAATTTTTATGTAGGATATATTAAAATTTTGTTTACAAAATGTTAAACGCTTTAAACCTTTAAAATCCTGTTTTCAAAGGAATTTTAACTTCTAGGGAATTTGTTTCAAAATTTTTACTTTCTATCAAAAATTCCCAGTACTGTTTAAGAAGTATAAAATAAAGGGAACTCTTAATTATGAGTTCCCTTTGAATAATAAGGGAAAATTTAATATTAAAAATTTATGTCATGTTAATTTTGGATAAATCTGCTGAAATAGTACTTGCTCAGTTTGATATATATGCTGAATAAATGGTTCTATTCGTATAGTTTTGAATTTTACTGTAAAAGTTTAAAAATAATTTATCTGAAGGAAGAAATAAAATTTTATTTTCAAAATTTTTAAACCATTTAAACCTTTAAAATCATGTTTTTCAACGGAGTTTTAGCTTCTAGGGAATGTTTTTCAAAATGTTTACTTCTTATCAAAAATTCCAAGTGCGGTTTAAAGAGTATAAAATAAAGGGAACTTTACGAGAAAATTTCTTACCTTGAAAGAAATTTCATATACATCCAATTAAAAATGATAACTATTGAAAATTTTCATTTCGAGAAATATATACATTAATTTCCGATCAACAGCAGGATGCGTATAAGTATACAGCATGAAAATGCTGTATCCGTCAATGCTTAATCTTCGTAAAAACATACTGCAGTATTTGTTTCTTAAAGTTCTATATGATCTTTATAACAAGGACAATAAAAACGTACGTGTTTTGAAAATTCTACTATCCAAACTTCCGTAAAATAAGTAAAAAAAAACTTCCGTGTATAAAAAAGTGACTGATTGAATTTTAGGATAAAGTAAAGTTAAAAATAAAGAAAACTAAAAACCTTTTGTTTCAAGAAAGTCGCATTGATAATACAAATTCTACGCACAGATAATTTTTCAACTTTTGAATCTTTTTTTTCCTTCTTATCCTGCGTAGATAGCTCGGAGAAAACTTAATCTTATTTTTTAAATCCGTCTTTACTTGAAACATGCTACTTCTAAGTTTACAGGACCTAATCATTAAATTCCTCTATATTCAACAAAATTTTCGTGCTGGAACCTTGCCATCTGACTGCTCCTCCGATGCCAACGGGATTCCTCAAAAGTGATTTCCCGTTCTACAGCACAGCTCCCCCAGCGTCGGAAAAGAAAATTTTTGCCAAATCACGTCCTGGCAGAAAATCATTTCGACGTTAAACGACATGCGCTACCTGAATACTGTGAGCTATTCCAGAAAACTGAGATACGAGTTGCGCCGCAATCGAGGTTTGTGGAAAGGCGAAACAAAATATCCCGATTTCGTGCCTATGATGCTAAGCATGCAACAAAACCGCTTCGAGGGAATTCCGTAAGAGCTCTGTTGATTTCACACAAAGCTGCGCTAAGCTGCTAGTGCGAGTGGCATATGATACAAAAGGCACTACGGAGTGCGTTTTAAATCGTGTTACAGATGACTGAACTAGAGAGACGAGGAGGGAATTTTTTTTTTTTTTTACTACGAAAAGGAAACGGTGGTTTTTTTTTCTTTCTATAACTTCAAAACTAATAATCTGCTCTTTTTGAAGAAAATATAGATAACGTGAGGTTTCACTAAATTGAACTCCTGATTATCCATGAAAACGATTGGGCATCCATCACAAATATCTATAAAACAGTTCCGTAACTGACTGACTGACTGACATATAATGCACAGACCAAACCGCTGGACCTAATGGGCTGAAATTTTGCATGGCGATTATTTTTATAGTGTAGGGGTGCACCAAGAGAGATTATTGAAAAAAAAATTTCTTCGATATTTTTAAATTAAATTTTTAAGCTGCTTTCGTATCTTTTTTTAAGTTTGCATTTAAAATAATAATTTGAGGGTTATAAAATTTATATCACGAGACATATCCTAAAAACTCCTTTAAAATGTAATTTTTTCCGAATCTTTACCTCCATTTTCTGATTTTTGGTGAATTTTTAAAGATTAATTTTTAGAATTTAATTTATTAAATGCTGATCGCGTGGTTTCTTTTCTTTTTGTGAACTTTAAACTAATTTTGCATCACGTGCATAAGAACGAAATTTCTTCCTAATGCGCAGACGATTGGACATTATCCAAAAAAAATATTAAAATACAGTAAAAGAGATGTTCCTCAAACTGTACTATATTAACTGTACTATATTCTTTAGTATGTTCTATTAGATTTAATTTGAATATTTTCTTCTACATTATTTTGTCTTTAAAAATATCCGTTACAATTTTTTTATAAATATATGTTTTCGTTTTTTTACATGAATTGCATACATTCATCGTTGTATTATATATATATATATATATATATATATATATATATATATATATATATATATATTTGGCATTAATTGCATACATTGACCGTTGTATTTAATTTGAATGTACTCCGTAGCGAAGTACGGGTTTTCAGCTAGCTAGAAATAAAACAAATAGTTGGTAAGAACGCAGACATGGGTATTGAATGAAATAATTTGACATACTTTTCCAAAAGATGAGCTGAGAATTAATTGTAACTTTTTTTTATTATAAGAATTATCTTATCAATCACAAAAAGTAGTAGGTAAATATTTCTGAATACTTATTTTTTTACGGTGCATACTTTTTTATGATCGAGGTTTCTACAGTTTATCTCTGAACCTTCGTGATTTACTTGACAGCCGTTTATAATTGCAATATATCGTTTCAGTTACATTGCAGTTTAATTGAATTATACTGATATTTCATCAAAAAGATCGGACATTTGTTTTGACATTTTCTCCCTTTAACAAAAGTATCTGGTTATATACAGCTGATTAAAACTTTTCCATCTACAGTTTATCTCTGACTGAAGAAAATCATCAGAATAATTAAAAGGTAACACTTTATTTCTGTATTTATTATTTGAAATGGAAAATATTTCAGTTCTATAACCAGAAAATTACATATATATCTCTACTCTACACTAATTGAATTAAATATAAATAAGCATTTGCAGTTCTTTTTTTGTATATAAAGATATAGAAAATATCTGTGTTATTTTCTATATCTTTATATACATAAAAAATATATACATAATACATAATACTTTATATACATAAATTAATGTTTATGAGACTGGAAACGAAAATTTTTTTATCATTTTTAATTACATTCCGTTATAGAATTATTCTTTTAAGATTTTTTTAAGATTATGAAAATATCCTTACAAACTTTTCATGTATTTCGTGAAGACGATTACATTTCTTTTAATGGTGTAATGTTGTTGCTAACTTCTAAGTTTGAAATAAGAAATTATTTAAAATCCTATTAAAAGAAGCATACAAACAGCAGTTAATTAGAAACATTTTAATTGCACTAGTGCTAGTACACCAATGTTTAGTTATATGAAAGTTCGCTTGTTTAAAACTTGCTAATTACCAACTGCATTACAGGTTCAAGTTAATCGTTAACGAGGAATGCATGAAAACACAGCATAAAAATAATTATATTCGTAAATATTTAATAAAAAGATAATCATGTAAAACTATCTAAAAATGTCAAAAATTTCCATTTTCAGCATTATATATATGAAAGCTGACATATGTATAATATAATTAAAAATTAAATTGCTAATTACCAACTGCACTACAGATGCAAGTTAATCGTTAACGAGGAACACATGAAAACATAGCATGGAAATAATTATATTAGTAAATTTTTCGTAAAAAGACAGTCATGTAAAACTATCTAAAAATGTTGAAATTTTCCATTTTCAGCATTATGTATATGGAAGCTGACGTATGTACAATATAATTTAAAAATTAAGAAAATACAGGACAGTTAAAGGGAAGCTCTCATAAAAGGAAACCACGATGAGGCTCCGTGTGAATGATAGAGTACTGTAATTTCGGGACCGATTTCGAACCGTTTCTAGTTTCGCTTAGATAGAAATTAAGGATATGAACAAATGTTAAGTTCAGGGTGTAAGACATTCTGATGCCACTCAGTTATAAATTTAATGAACTGGAATCGTCCCACAGCACCATGTCATCAACAGGTGAAGGAAAAATGTGTTCTTTTGGAGATATTAGTTCTTGTGTCCGTAGCTGATAAGCTAATGCCGTAAACAGAGGGTATATGGCTTTGTTCCCCAAAAAACTGCCATTGGTTTGTTTTGTTTTGTTTAAAATGAAAGAGAACGTGTTAATCAGACTATAGGGCGGATGTAAAGAAAATGCTTCTTATTTGATTCTTCAGTTATATTTTTACAAATCGATGAGTGTTGTCTTGTGTTGCTAATCTTGAATAAAATTTCTTATTTATTTAAAGGTACAGATCTCATTTTAATAAAAGTTTTTTTCTGTTTCTTTCTCGAAATTTTTATTTTATATAGTCCATGATAGCTGATTTGCTTGAAGAATAAGATGAAAAATTTTCTAGAGCTTCCATAAAAAGAAGTGAGTTTTATCAAAAAAATATTACAGGTAATCTCTTCTAACGAAACTACCGCGGGTTATTAACGTAGGATTACTTATCGTTGCTTACCTCTTTTTTTTTGACGCATTTTGGTGCTTTACTGTTTAAATGTTTACTGCTACTGGGTTTGCCCGCATCCAAAATTATAACTCGCGACAGACTCTGAATTTTTTCTTTCCGGAGGACCTTTATTGAGGAACGTAATCCTACGTTAAAAGAAGTGGGGGTGTTTTTGTTTTGGAATTTATCAGTCATGTGAAAATTCTGTTCAGCATCCACCCTGCATGTCATTTGTTCGTCGGCGTAGTAAATGTTATGTAGCTCTTCTCTTGTAAAATTAAGTTTTGCTGAATGCAGTGCCATGCGTGTATGTATATAACTTTTATTTTGAAGGAAAAAATAATATCACATATGCCCTCATGTCTTTTCTCTTCGTACTTCAGGAACTTGCAGAAATTCAGTGATTCAAATACTTAAGGGGGGTAGGGTCCTGATTTTCGACAAAAAATGCATTTTTCAATTTTTTCATTTATAAAAAGTATGTGCTCTAATGCTTCTGATGACATTTACATATTTGTTCGCTGCATTCATAGCTGCATTAGCTAATTTTTTAAATTCCCGTGCTCCAACCAAAGAAAACATTTTACCAATAGTAGTACTGGATTACATTAAAAACATTTATAGAGATTTAGCAGATCCTTATCTACTTGCCAAATGTCTGCATGGGAAAACACAAAACAGCAATGAGAGGTGTAAATAGTATAGTCCGGTCACGGATCCCAAAGAATATTTTTGTGCAATTAAAAACTTTAAAAACAGGTGAATTTGAAACAATTACATCCTATAATGACAGAAATATTACGAAATGCAAAGTACTTTCAACGTTAGGTATATCTCCAGGATTTTATACTTCTCGAGCAATGCAAACAGCTGATCGGACGAGATTAATAAAAGTTCAATGTGATGTTTCACAGCAAACCAAGGAAGCCAGAGTAAAGAGAAGAGAAAAAAAAATGTAAATTAGAAGACAGTTTTGCTAATGACTCAGATAATCCAAGCTATGGAGCTGGCATGCTCTAAGCACAAGTGAATGTTTCACTAAATGTTGATTTTCTCAAAACAATGTTTTTTGCCAGTTAAGGAACATTTTAAAAATTTTCATATTTAATAAAAGCATAATATTACATATTTTAACGAAGGGATTTTTAGAAAAATTAATTTACAGTAAATTAGTGACATAAAACTTGATGTAATTTTGGTGCTTCGGAAAAAAATTACATATAACCGAAGTTATATATTTCTAAAAAAGTAACAAGGTATTTAAATTATAAAAGCTCTGGTTAAAGTATCTAATATACGTCAAGCAATTTACAGTAAAAAGATTAGAAGCTTATATTCAATAGAATTTTTTTTAATGTTCTTTAAAAATGAGTAATTTTAACATTACTGACTTAGGGAATCTGGATCGTGACCCTACCCCCTTAACATAATTTTTTACAGGGATTTACGTTATGTACAGTCATTTAAATTACTCATACCTACTGCATTACTTCAAATTTTATTTACATAGAATTAATATGATTAACATTAAACTCGTTTTATAGCATTTAAACGATTCACGAAACATTTCTAATTAACAAAATATAGCTGACTGCTCTAAAAATGCTCTTGATATCCTTAGAATGAGTAATCTTTAATGTCACAAAACTACTGCAAGTTGAATCAATGGCACATTTAAAGCTGAGTAACAGACTTCTGTATTTCTTTTTTTTACTCCCAACTAGACGATATCTCAGTAATGGTTGCGGTGTCTTTTCCGCAAATAACTTAGGCTGATTTGAAAGCATTATACTCATTATTACTGATAGTTACCAGAATAGTTTGGGCTTGTTGTAAAGTTAGAGATTCCTTCAATGGCTTACAAAAGCAGGCAATATAGCAGAATATTAAGATAAAACCCCTGCGTGAAGTTTCATGCATGGAAAGTATTTTCATAAAAACATCGACAAATAGGGCATGTATATTTATATATATATTCCTTAAATCTAGAAACTAAGACTGCTATTTACAAAAGTTCCGCTGTTTTACCCTCGTTTGTCTGAGATTGTTATTTTTCTCTAAAACTGTCTTGTAATTTTACTTACTTACACACACACACACACACACACACACATATATATATATATATATATATATATATAAATATATACATATGTGTGTGGCTTTATGGCAGATACTATGTCCGAAATAAATTTTATGTTTTAAGTTGATATGCCACACTTATAATTGGATTGGTTCTTTAATTAGACCGGTCGCTTAATGAAATTACCGTGACCTGGCGGATAAAAGCACCAAATTTGGTATGAAGGTACCTTAGGGTATACTAATAAATATTAGCCTAGGAGCCCTCTGGAATTTCTAAAAATTTTCCTGTATGGCACTAAAATCCAAAATGCCCGACAAATATCACAAAATATCACTTTTGACACAATCTATTTTGCTGTTAATTTGCAATTACAGCTTTAAGCCAACTAAGTACACTACAAACCAAACTTAGGGTAGTCTACATGTTAAATAAAATACAGTAAAATATATCTATATAATTTATTACAGTAATTTATAAGTACAAATATAACGCTAACAAGTGTTCCCAAACCAAAAGAAAATATTTAAAGCTATTCATTCAATAGAATTCAGTATGAAACAGTTATAAATTACACTTGCACTTGCAAAGTAGTGAGCAGTCCAGATTATCTTTCCCACATTTGCAGCTGTTGCAGTCTCCTTTGCAAGAACGTTTTATCAATTCCCTACATGATCGGGAAACCTCTAGAATCGTCATCCAAACTGGTATGAATCTCAAACCTTATTCCAAGCAAAATCCTGGTGCAGCTTGTCCTCTCTGGACTTTACTTGCGCCATTAAACCCCAACCAACCAAGCAAAATCCTACGGAGAAGGAATCACTTGCTGTTTTTGTGTGCTGGTTGTCCAAATACCTGCTTGATAAACTGCCCTTCGGATATGTTGTAGAAGAGAATTAGAAGAGCATCCTCAGTCGATGGAAATTTGTCCATTGCTTGATTTTTCTGACAGAAAAGCTCCTTTCTTATCTGGTTGACACTGCTGAGAGAAGTGGTTTTATCATATGAACAACAGTCAGTCGTTCCAGCTTCTTGAAGTGTGAGTCGGCTTGCAGCAGTTGGAATGGATGAGTGGCCAAATACACAAATGCATTAGTGATGTCTTGAAATGCTTGCCATGCTTCCCAAATGGACTTCTTACTCGGAAGACTTCTTACTTCTTATCTTTGAAGGCGAAGGTTGTGTCGAAACCAGAATATGAGTGAAACACAGGTAGTTCTCGGGATTTTGGCTCCCCCAAGTTTGTACAGATGGAGTTGATGCGGTAAAACCTGTAATGCTTGTCCATTCCAAAGGCCACATCGGCCAATGGTTGAGTCACTATTATTTCATAGAATGCATCAGCAATGATGACAATCACATCTGTGTCTACAGTACGCACAAGGGTACTCTTTGCCCCTTGCTGTAGTGTATGGAGTACATGAACAGGAAGCCTCGTGTTTGCCTCTTCATAATTGCAGTTTTCCATGGTTGTGTTCTAACCGATTTGTGCAAATGCATTCCCTCTTGTGACATATACATCTTTTCCAGATGGCCAGTTGAACTCTACAACTTTGGAAGTCAAAAAATTGAACAGTGCCTTCTTGTTCATTGAGTCACGGAGAAAGTCCATCCAATTTCGTAGCAGTTTGGTGTTGCCAGATACTTTCCTTCGAATCCCCTCACCTCTTTTTTCCCGGGTATACTCTTTAAACTGTCTGGAATGTAGGTGTCCCAAACAACATCTAGCCTTTGAGCATGCTCCAGCTGCTTATGAGAAGGTAAGGTAGAAATACCTTATCAGCATATTGAATGAAGGTGTCTACACTAGAAGTCGGCAGGCAGTGAACGATGACAACAATGTCCAGAAATTTGGAGTCATAGGTTGAAGGGGGCTCCGATTGACCTGGATGCTCAAGACATTGTAGTATCCCAGCCTTGTTGGTTGGCAAATGAAGCTTACCAAAGTCTGAAATGGAAGGAGGGAATGACTGTATCTCATGCGCAAAAAACTCATCCTAATCAGATTCCCGGTTCTGCATAGATATATATATATATATATATATATATATATATATATATATATATATATATATATATATAGTTGGCTAAATAGTTCCACATTGTTCAGAAGCACTTTCAGCCTCTTCCCTTGATGAGATATTGAGATATTACTTTATGCTTTGTTCTCTTCAAAAGCGCAAGATAATTCTTCTTTATTGAGTCATGTATAGAGAGAATGCGATCATCAAGCACATTCTTGACGTCCTGATACTGCCGTTTGCCTATGTCCACCAAGGTGCGTAATGTTACAACCATCGACTCACTTGCGCAGTTGCGACTGTGAAAACTTACTAGATTAGGGAAATCATCCAAGAAGGGATTGCCCATTTCATTGATGGTTTTACATAGACTAACAACCAGTAGCTTAAAGTTCTTCTGTGATGAAAGTCCCTGCTCATGATGTTGTAAATTCTTGGGATTATCTATGTTAACATTATCCAGAATGCATTCTTCTTCAGACTGTTGGATCATTCTGGCAATCTCAGGCCCTGAAAGCAACCATCGTCGAAAAGCAACAGGGTTTACTGTGATCCCAACAACACCATCCGAACCTTTCTCAATCTTGTTCTCTTGTTCGTGAGCCTGATCGAATGGTATTGTAGAAAATGTGTTGAATATTTTTTAAATGTCCCAGTTAGAATAGCGCTCAAATTGATTCTTGATAGCGTCAGGCAATGACTTCATATCCCTGATGTGGAGAGGCATTCATCTTGAGTAGTTTACGTGATCCAAGGCAAAGAATAGTGCTGTAAGTTCCTCTAAAAGAGCAACATAAAGACTAAAGTTCTTTTCCCTGTGAGCTCTAATGAAAATTTGTATAAGGGTTTCATACTCCATGATAATGTCTCAATACATGAAAGTTGGACTCCTTTTCTGTATGCCGTTTCTCCAGTCTATTTCAGACTCTTCATCTTTGGGGCACTTAGAGAGTAGGAAAGCTTCATACTGGAGATTGTGCAGGGCCATTAGAGTGATTTGATGAGCATGCCTAGTTCAAGTTAAGTGTGCTGCCTTTAAGTAAGATTCAGCCTTGCCAAATGATGCCACTTCTGCATCTGCAAGGGCAGTGGTCCAGCCAGATTCTTCCAATACATGTCCCAATTTATTCCAGAGGGTCATTTCAATGTGAAGTCCACCTAAAATAACCCCTTGAAGTCGCTCACCATGAGTGTTCGGCCATTTCTACTGTACAAGCTTAGGGCAAACAGAGATTGATCAAATTAATGACTGGTACTAATCCTGGATTAAGGAATTGAATAGTTTATCTAATGACATCCACGCCCTGTTTAATCAATGTGTTGAGATGGTAAACTTCTGCAACACAACATCACAAATCTCATTTTTTATGGTTTTTGCAGTAGTGGTGTCTAGAAAAAGAAAGATTCACATATGATATTTGGTCGTAGTCGGCAAGTTTGGATTTTAGTGCTGTACATGAAAATTTTTAGAAATTCCAGAGGGCTCGAAGGCTAACTTATATTAGCATACTCTAAGGTACCTTAATACCAAATTTGGTGCTTTTATCCGCCAAGTAACGGTAATCTTAAAATATAGCTCTAAGCTACCGCACTAAATATGGCAAAAGTTGATAGTGGAATTGTGAAATAATACTAAGTTATTGGTATTTGAAAATGCTGTTATATATAAAAGACGTAATACTTGTCCCTACTTGAATATTTTAGTCCCTAATAGAAAATTTTCTTTGAAGACCAGCCATATGCCTGAGGTTAAATATGAGAATTAACTAAAGAATATTTGGATTGAAAAAAATTTATCAATTTTATATTTCACAACAAAAGTTACTTTTTAATTTGCTAAAAACATGAAAAAATTACGTACAACATCTGTCACATTGCCACAGATATATCCTGTCCATGTCAATCAGTTTGATTCTCAAGTATGAAATTTGCCGTTTTCCTGAAATATTACGGCCTGTTTAAACCTAGTGTGAATGCCTGAAAGATTAAATTAATCAAAAACGTTACCATTTGTCTTTTAGTGTTCGTCACGATACAAGAATAAAATGTGGCATTGCTGGCAGATTTATTTAATATGGTAACAAATACAAAAGTAATGCATGTTAACACAATAAATAAATATGTCAACAGCACCACTTTACGGGGATCAGTATTAGGTCCCATTTTTTATCTCAATTTCCCTGTTCTTTTTATCTTTACATTTTCTCTCAACATTTCATGTCGCTCTGGAGTAGTTTCCCGTGACATGTCTCATTCCTCTCTTTTTAAAATCCTTTACTTCTTGCTTAATTATTTTTAGTTATTTTCAGCCATTAAATTCTTTAGTCTAGAGCCCAATGAACTTAGGCATTGGCTTTTGGAGCCACAGTTTAAGAATTTGATCGCAGCATGGTTTTTCGCAGCCGATCGGCTCTAAACTGCAGTTCCAGTGTTTTAAATTCTTGAGCAGCAAAATGTATCGTAGAACTACAAAACCATCAACCATCGGTATCTTAGCATTTGAGTTCTATTGCGTCCTGCTTTTCTCCCTAAACCATGTAATTCAAATATGAGCCGATAACGTTAATTATTTTATCTCTAAACTTCATATGATGCAAAAACTTGTTAAGTGATCTTTCAGTACCAAAAGCTCTCCCCGCCTCCCTTTGAATGAACCTGTATATATATATATATATATATATATATATATATATATGTGTGTGTGTGTGTGTGTGTGTGTGTGGTTGTTGTTGCTTATGGCACTTCACCGACAGCAACATCGGATCAAGTCCCTAGCGCTACAGGCGATGAAGTTGCGTCTCCTGTTTTGACTGGCACCACAAGGGTCGGAGTCGGGACCAGTCCCATAATTTTCAACCAAGTGACGAGATCAGAACACTTGACCCCGCACCTCCTGAGTTAATTTTGAGAACTTGGAGGACATTGGAACCATGACATATTTTACGTGCACCAGCCGCCATTAGCGTACGCGGCGGTGGATTTGTCAGCGACGAGCATCAAACCAGTTACTTTCAGATCACTAGTCCGCTGCCCTCTCCATGTAGGTCACTGGTCCCGCACTATATATATATATATATATATATATATATTTATATATATATATATATATATATATATATATATATATATATATATATATATATATATATATATATATATATATATATATATATATATATATATATATATATATATATATATATATATACAGGGTGTTTCATATTGAATAGGGCAAAAAGAAAACATACCTGTGAACTCTGTAATTATTTTATTTTGATAAATCAAATTTACAGTGAAACTATAGTTATCTAAGTTTCTATAGATGTTCTATGTGTTCCCCTCCGGTGACACGACAAATATTTATGCGGTATTCCAGTTCCTGCAACACTCATGATAGAATAGTCTTTGTTAATGATTCGAGCACTTCAGTTACCGCTTCATCAGTTGCTGTAAGTCCTTGGGAAGTGGAGGCATGAACAGTTTGTCTTTAACAAAACCCCATAGATAAAAACCACAAAGGGTTAGATCTGGTGATCTCGGTGGCCAACAAATCAATGGCATATCGTTTGACCCAGCACGGCCAATACAGCCATGAGGTAGAGTTCAAGCTATCGTTAAAGTACTGACGCACGTTTTTATGCCAACATGGTGGAGCACCGTCTTGCTGCAGGATGAAGCTGGGAACCGCTTCCTCCAACTAAGGGAACGAAGATAAATAAACGAATAAACGAAGATGTTTGGGCGTATTCCAAAACACAGTAATCTTTCTCCTGCATAGATGGCGCCATTTCGATTAACAGTGCCTCTAGCGGCGATTTCGGAATCGGAAGACTTTTCGCTGTTGCCAGATAAAACTTGTACAATTGTAGATTCAGAAATAATTTGTTTCAGCTAAATAAATCAATTACAGAATTTGTCCTATTCTTTTTGTCCCATTCAATATGAAACACCCTGTATATATATATATATATATATATATATATATATATATATATATATATATATATATATATATATGTATATATATATATATATATATATATATATATATATATATATATATATATATATATACATACATATATATATATATATATATATATATATACATATATATACATATATATATATATATATATATATATATATATATATATATATATATATATATATATATATATATATATATATATATATATATATATATATATATATATATATATATATATATATATATATTCTACATACATATATCTATTGCTTTCTATATAGTTTATGGAATGCATTGTTAATAAACAACTATATATATTTATCTTAGTTTTGAACTGGCATTTTTAAACACATGACCGCTCAAAAAGCAACAATCATTTATGTCTGAACCCAAAAAAACACTCTTTTTCCTTTTGTTTTCACAAAGAAAAATTTCACGGATTGTTTTCTTCCAAACAGAAGAAAATTTAATTAAGTTAACGAGTCACTCCTTTTTTTTCTTGTCCCTCAGTATTCCTCAAAACGTTTCAATCAACTAACAGATAACGTTAATTAAAAGGAAAAACTAATGCCTCCCACTTAACCTCAACTCAGAGAAACATTGTAGCTAGTTTCCGTTTATATCTAAAATTATAGCCATTGATAAAAACACTTTTTTTTCCTATCCTTAATGTTTGGTGCGCTCTTTTTAAACATTCAGTTTGTAAATCATGTCGACATAATATTCTGTTGCGGACCTCTTAATTTTCCAAGCGACGTTAAATCGGTCAATAAAAGAACACTCCAGCATTGACTTGACAATTTATTTTCGCTTTCTCTGTTCCTGATGGAGTCCGGACCCATTATTTCCTCGACAAAAGAAATAAAATCTTGTCTCGTGTTATTCACTTCCGATGTGTCTCGCTTAATTCATGTGCTTCCAGCGTGTTTTATTGTAATGACGAGATGAAGAATATTCATTCTTTACAAACTTTGATCACGATGAAAACATAATCGCTGCATTTTAAAATACATATCGTAAGACTAATTTAAATAAATTCTGGTATTGTAACAGGCTTAACTGGTCAGACAGGCTTCTGGCAGAGTCCGAAAATGCTCGCCGAATATACTTAGAGATGTGAATTTTGCTGAATTTTCAAATCTAATGTAAATTTCCGGTTGAATTTCTTAATTTTATTTTTTTTTCTGACAAACTATCAAATGTATATTTTTGAGTTCTGTTTCATATGGCTTTCAGAAAATCTTTAAAGAAAGTCCCTTAGTATTTTGAATTTCAAAATTTCTCTATAGCCCTCATACTAAATAAAAAAAGTTTTAGCCCATAATACATATTCATTTACCTTAACAGCCAGTTTGTTTTGGTAATTGTTTCTTGAAAAAACGCGAAATTTTAGCGTAATCATTTCACATTTTAAATGTATATATATATATATATATATATATATATATATATATATATATATATATATATATATATGTGTGTGTGTGTGTGTGTGTATATGTACATGTATATATGTGTGTGTGTGTGAAGGTATGGAAAGTTCAGAGTTAAAACATTATTACATTTGGCCATTTCGTACTAACACTTTTTCGAATACAGTAAGATCATCCCTTTGTTCAATGCAATAGTGAACCCAGTCCGTAGTATAAGTTTTACGTTATTGAAACAAAAATCAAAGAAAAAAAAATTCAGATAGTCTCTTCTAACGAAATTACCGCGAGTTATTAACATAGGATTACTTATCGTTGCTTACCTCTTTTGTATGTATATATGTATGTACGTGTTACGTATATATATATATATATATATATATATGCACGTATGTATATCTACATATATATATATATATATATATATATATATATATATGTCAAAATTTTGACGCATTTTGGCACTTTTAAGTTTAATTGATTATTGCTTCCCCAAGTGATACAGACTGGGTTTGGCACGCTGCCAAAATAATAACTCGCGATGACGGACGGTTTTAGCGTCTGAAATTTTGCCGTCCGGAGGACCGTTATGAAGGAACGTAATCCTACGTTAAAATCGAAGTCAGTGATTACTTAATACTGTTATTCAACCTAAGATCAGTTTTCTCAAAACTAACTTTAACTCTGAACCCTTCATATATATATATATATATATATATATATATATATATATATATATATATATATATATATATTATATGGACACATTACTGACTTATCTCTGTCCTCCTACAGCATATTTCTTCAATACTAACAACAGATTTTATTAAATCTTTTTTTCAAAATACGTTTCATACATGTGTACTTCACTATAAGTGAAACGCCATCTCCATGACTTTAACATTTACTCTTGAAATTGAAAATTCAGAACCTTAGATATTTTCAACCCTAACTGACTTCAATGTGAACAAAAATGACATTATGAATTCGAAATCGAAATCATTTGCATGTTTCTAAACAGATGGTTCAACAAATTGAATAAGCTAAAGATAAAAGAGTTTAGCCCAAGCAATAACGCATCTCGCGGAAATAGAGTATTTCCGCCGTATGGAAGAATAATTAATGATCTAGAAGACTCAGCCAGTACATTCTTTTCGCAAGTCTCGGGAACATATCATTCCAACATGACCTTAATTAGAAAGATTAATTACATTTACTTCACCCTTATATGAAGAGCGAATTCTGAAAGTATTGTATTTCATTTCATACAGTTATGAATAAATTGCTAAAATAATGTTTGAATTTTCCACCTTTTTAGGAATGCTTAGCGCTTTCCAAAATATTTAGTCTCACACAATAAAAGGTTCACACAATATATCCTGCCTGGAAAATCTTTATTTCTCTGGCTTATTTAATTTGCCATTAAAATGAGTGCATGCTTTAAGCCGGACAGTAAACGGGTTCAAAGCATGAAGTCTGCTTAAATTGCTGCTGCTACCGTATCCGTAATTTTTGTTATTTTTTAACCGTTAACTCTGAAAGTATAAAGCCTTATTCTAATTTTTTTATGAAATTACTGTTTATATATACATATATATATATATGATATATCATTTATTTTGGAAACACTTATTTACCGTTAACACAGGGTTTATTCTATCTGTGACTGAACTAAAACATTGTCTAACTAAGTTTAACGAATACCTCCTGAATTGCTAATGAATTTTCAGCTCCTGAGATTGTCACATTTAACATCCATAGGAATTACAGCGATAACTGTACCCCTTCTTGTAACTGTAATCTGCCTAATTCGGCAGTCTTTTCTGAGACTGCTGTATAACTTCACGTAATGCTGTGTAGCCCTCAAACCAAAATATGATCTATAACGTGTACAAAATAACGTGTTTTAACCACGTATTATGAATGTATGTTTATATCGTGTATTATAGGGCGTTACAATCTCGTCTTTTTACTTTTTTACCGTAAGATGAGCAGTTAGGCACTTGGTCTCCAAATAGCCTTTAACTTTTAATACATTACCAGTAACATTTTTTACCAAGACAGGTTTGAAGCGAAAAGTTTTCTTTTTAAAAAAATAGACTGGTAAAAAATTGATTGAAAAAAAAATCTAAATTCCGGTACTTTTCTCAACTTTCTAGTGCGAACTGCACAGAAACTCTTAGAAGCACGATGGTTGTTTATGGTGAATGAACATTTTTTTCTTTTTATTTTTGATCGATGTATGAAGTTATACGGAAAATTATATCAGAAAAGAGATGGAAATGAATTAAACTCCCATTTCATTAGGCCAAAGTTAGCCTGGTGGTAGGGCATCGAATTTCAGCGCCGATGGTGCTCGGTTCGAATCCTGACAAACGCCATTAAATACTTTATGTTAAAACCGTTATGTTGCGCGAATTGGCGTAACAAGCTTTCATGAGTATTTTAACCATGAATTATACACGAAAATTTGAATCGCAATGAATTAGGAATCTATCGGTCCCTCTGAGTAACATTTAATTGATTAGTTTTGTCTGTTGCTTAGTGTTTATTTTCTAAATATCTTACGAAAAGAATTTCTATTACTTCTTCCCCACATTGGTACAGTTCCGACATTCTGTGAGATTTTTTAATAAAATAAATGGTATTTTTTTAATAAAATAACCCTAGTTTGTTCAATTGTGGCTAGAGCATTATTTATTCTTTAGGTAGGATATGAGAACGTTAAAACCGCAGACAGGAAAATACCTCTATTTGTTCAGTGAGGGTGGTAATAACAGAAATCAAAGTATAAAATTCAAGACTAAAAGAACCCAAAAAATCTAAAAAAAAAATAAATAACTAGGCAGTCAACCGCTCTCTTCATCAGGAGGCCTAACCGAGTCGGTCATCAAGGGGGAACGTTCTGACTAGAATGTAGGTCTAGCCAAAAAACATACCAAGGCCCCGAGATCCCCACATTGAAAACAAAACGTCAAAAGCATTATAAATTACACCACAACATTAAGAACATGAAAAAACAAACAAAACGGAAGTTTACGAGCAAACTCACCCTACCTAGATTGATTGAGAAGTGATAGTATAAAGGGGAAAAACAGCTATTTAACCTTAAAAATTGCAGCACCGCAGTAGAACTACAGTGCCACCTACCTAAATGATTTGCAAAGAAATAAGTTTTAAAAGCAAATTTGAAACCTGACTCTTAACTGGATTTAATTATATCCGACTCTAAATACTATTTTTTTTAATAATTTTAAATTACTAAAGTTTCTAGGGAAATTACTTCTCCGTAGGTTTTCCTCGAAAATATCACATGCCTCTAAGAAATCATTACTGTTACTGCAAATGCTTTTGATTCTATACAGTTGTGAATAAAAGATACTGTAATCAATTTTATAGTTTAAATTGCTGTGGAAACTACTAAACGTAATAACCTCAAAGTTAAATTCTAACCTTTTATTATATACAGTACAACCTCGTTTATCCGGCCCTCGTTTAACCGGATCTCCAGATAATCCGGATCAGATTTGTAGATATTATTTTTATTTAATGTTCACATTAGATAATAATTTATAACTATGATAGCAAGACGTAACTATAAGTACGTCAAATATTCGCCTTTTAGTTTGGTTCAATGTACAGTTCCTGCATAGATTGTACAATAAATTATGATTATATACTGCTTTTTGTTGAGTTTAATAAAGCTCTACTAGACTTACAATTCCTTTGTAAAGAAATGATGTGAAAAGTTATTTTTATATTTTTTAACGTCTTGTACACAATACTATGTAATTTTGTTACAAAACATAGATTTTTATCGTAATAAACGGTAAGTCTGCTTAGTTAACGATTTTGTTTTCCTTATGACCCATATTACCCGGATTATCCAGATTTTCGATTATCCGGATTGCCTATTGTCCCAGTTAGTCCGGATAAACAAATTTCGGAAAAGCTTTGTCAGACGCACCTCCGTTGGCGTCAAGTTGGCGTCAAAAATTTTTTTGCGCCTATTATGAGGGGTCCCAGAGATACCCCATTGCGTTGTGTAAAATTAGGGAGGTGAACTCCAAAGATAACTAACTAAACGTTTATAAATAAAACAATAACATTTATTATGCAATATTATACAAAAAAGTCAGTTTTACATATTGAAAATGAAAATCTTGATAAACATATTTATATCAGAATTTGGCCATGTTATATCCGCGTCCTGCGGCAGAACCATTACGGGTCGAGCGAAATAAAGTTCTATTTATCAAAAACACCAGCACTATTTGAAAGGGAAGAAATGACCAACCTGGGGAGCTTTGATGAGGCAGAAGGGCATGGCATGGAGTCGTTGGGGTACTTCTGCCGGTGGAGGCCGCAGGTATCGGGCTAAGATGAAGGGACCCTTCGGTGGCGGTTGAAAATGGTCATCTCGCTTTAGCGGGGGCGTCTTTTTTCTCTCCTGGTCATTGCACAGCAGTCATCGGACTATCTTCACAGCTCGCCACCCAATCTCTCTCTCACCCTCTGCCTCCGTTCCGATTTTCTTCTCTCAAAAACTCGGGGTTCATTTTTCCCCCTTTTTGGTTTTGACCCCTCCCCAGGTCGGTTTCTCACGTAAATTTATAGCCGTTCCGTGGACTTTATTCGTGGGCAGAATGATACGACATCCCCATGGTTGACCCACCTGGTACTTTTAATTCCGCGAAAATTGGCTGCCCGTTGAGTCTTTCCTCGAATTCCTTCCCCCCGTCCTAAGGAATTCAGGGGGTGGGATGTTTCTTGGAAAATTAGAGCAGGTGCATCCAATGTGGTCGTTTTATGACACGTAAACGTGTTGATGGAAAAACAAAATGGCTTATAATGTTGGAAGGAGTCAAAATATCCAAAATGTGGATCCTTCACAACAGCGCCAAAGCACCTCCGTGGCGCCAACTTTTCCCAATTCCGCACACCTGTTAGACTTAAAGTGCTAAATCTAAACAAAAACATCAATAGCGACCAAGATACAACAAATAAGTTGAAAACATACTTACCGCTGGCTGTATTAACAATCCGTCGGGCGCGTCTCGAAACTTACGTCATCGGGCGCGGTGTAAATGTCAGATACATCTGTTTTATGTGTTTTCTGTTAATTTGTATTACTTTAAATCTTCTATTTTTATTCTTTATAGGTCCAAACTTTTACACCCGGACCCGGTTTTTTTAGTTTTCTTTAGTTTTTTGCAATTTTTATTTTTCACAAAACACCAGCTAATAGAAGTAAACCGATAAAGGCTTTTATTTAAATAGTATCTATTAGTCTTGCATCTCTTTCTCTACTACATAGATTAGAAACTGCAGAAATGTATTTTTTAGTGCATTGCACAATTATTTCCACTAATTCGTCAGAAAAAAAACAGTTCCAAGAGCCGTATATAGATTTTATACCTTTCACACTTCCGATTACTCCTGGTAATTTTGTGGTAATATTCTGCGATCTACCTTTGACATTTTTTCTTCCGATCCATTTTGCCCATTTAGTACTATTGACTTTTCCTACATGAAGATCATGATTATTAGTATCATCATCAAGTTCTCAGCCATTATAATCACTTTCACTGCTATCAGAATCAACTTCACATGATTCTAAAATATCTTCTTCGTCATCATCACTTTAATCAAATTCTTTAGCATTTAATTCCTTATTTCCATCTCTAAATAGAATACTATGAAGTAGCTCAAGGTGTTTTTGATTATTCAAATCTAAAAAGCGTTTAGCACTCATCATGGGAAAAGATAAATCAAAAACGTACAGGGAATCTTGATACTTCCGTAAAGCTTCAAGAGACAAACGTTATTGGGCGCGTGTATCTAATAGATACAAAACTTCAAAAAATCTTCAAAACGGGAAATACTCCTACACGGAACTGGTCGTTACTGCATTCCAAAGGAGCAGGTGGTCAGATGGACAGATACTGATAAGGTCAAGGTCGTAAGACCAAGTTTTAGGGAACAAAAGCAGAGATATTGACACGCGTGTATCTGTCAGATCAACGCCCCCGATGGAGTATTAAACTTCCAAAAACATTACAGAAATCCCCAGCCAGTTATTTGTAGCCGTCACTAACACATCTTCCGCTAGCTGTATTGAACTTCCAAAAACATTACAGAAATCCCAGGCCGGTGGTTTGTAGCCGTAAACAAAAATTCTCAATACACAAACATATTACACACCTGTTTCCCATAAAATACAAATTAAACAACAACCTCAATTCAATCATGTCACTCATTTTGCCAAAAACTACATTCTAGAAAATACAACACAACATTTCTATTGAAAGGTGGAAAATTCATAAATCTTATTTCGGGAAATTAAATTATCGCTGGCTGTATTAAACTTCCAAAAATATTACAGAAATTCCCAGTTAACTTCAACTAGCAAATATATTTCCTACACTATAAAATAGCAATAATGAATGCGCGAAAAAAAAACCACAGCAGAAATAGCAAAAATAAACGAACAAGATACAAAACATACTCAACTCTCCACTAATGTTAAAAAATTAAGAATGCAATCAAAATTATAAATCTCATTATTTATTATTAAATTTAAACTCTCAATCTAATAAGTGCCACAACCGCACACGACTAAATTTGGAGAGGAAAAAAATCTCGCCAAACTCGCATAGTTACCACGCCATACACAAAATCGCCAAACGTGGCACTTGGCAGGGAGGTATGTCTGACAAAGCTGTACCCGAGGCTCTACTGTATTCCACTTTCAGAGAGGGTGGGAGAGGGTATGTTCCCGCCGGAAATGTCGCTGTAGGGGGTGCTCAGTTAAAATTGAAGTGGCGCCTAGCCAAGTCGGACTCTGACCCTTGTGATACTATTGTAAACCAGAGCCGCAGTCCTTAGCCTGCAAAGCCTATATGAACCTGGTTGAGGGGGACTTCCGGATAGGGGGCATGGGCAACAATTACAACAGCAGTCCATTTCAGTTAATGAATAATGTAATTATTATAGATATCCAATATCGAAGTAACTGCATCTCATGTTAAGTAAATATAAACCGAAATTAAACCCTAAGCCTGTGAAATGCCCATGTTGTTAAAATAATGTTATTTAAATAATAAACAGATCCCATATTATAAGCTCAGAAAAATAGTAATTAAATGTTATTGAAAACGTGCAGAATTATTATGTAAATGAATTGGGCTTGTTATAAACGGTAACTCAGACCATGTTAGAACAGTGCAATTAAGGCGATGAAACACCAGCCAAGATTTGAGACTAAAGAAAGCGTTTCTGTTGGGCTCTAAGGATTCCACAGAGTGTTTACTGTGAATAGAAGAATAATTAATGAGCTCGGAGAGAGAGGATCTTCATCCTTCTTGAGTATTCTGAAAACGATTCATTTCATGTTAGCACAGTTAAGTAGCAAACATTTATTACAAACTCCCGATCTTTATGCTATAAGCAATTTCGGAAAATCCTGCTCTATCTCTATAGCTATAATCATAAATTCACGGCTGCCTTCACCTCTTTAGGGAAAGCTAATCTTTTTTTTAATATTTAATCGAGAAAATATGTCGGCAGTACGCTGTATACGATAAAAGCATTAACTCCGGAAGCCGCTTTAAATCAAACCAAAAAATAACCCGAGAGCTTTTGACCGGATATTTTATTTTCAGGTGTTCTTTCAGCTGTGTCTATTATTTCTCTAGCGAAGAAGGGAAAAAAAACCATTTTCGTTTCGTGCTTTTGGTGTAATTTGCTTTATTTGTGGATTGTGAAAAGTATGTTCTTAAGTTAAAGTGGTTTTCTTGAAAATCATTTTTTTTTTGTCTGGGAATTTTTCTAAGAATGTTCGGAAATGTTCTCCAAGATCCGCCATTAATTTGTCAATTAAGTACTTGTTTCCCTTTTATATTTGCTTTAAGTTTTAATTTGGATTTTGGCCGAAGGGAATATTTGTTGTTAAGATATTTTAAAAGGCTAGAAAGCTTCTTTTAAGATAAGAAAAAAAAACTGTCTTTAAAAAATAGGAGAAATCAAAACACTCTTTTATTACCGAACATTAGTTTTGTCGGTAAAAACATTCAACAGATTTTTCTAAACTGAAATTATAAGCATACTCGAATATTGCTTAATTTTAAGATTCTCAACCGTTTTGTTTAATTTCGCTTTTCGGCCGCAACTCTTACAAAACCTACCGCAACATTTCCTGCAGTTTTCACGTGAAAAGTTCATTATGGTAGTTACGAACGTGTTCGTGGATGTTAATTCCAGGCTTGGAGGCCAAAAAAGGTTTCAGTTCTTTAATATTATGTTCATATCTCTCACGTTTTAAGAAATGCTTAGCGCTTTTTGAAATATATAGTCTAAAAAATGCATTCATACAATATCATCTAAAGTGGAAAACGCTAATTTTCTAGGTTTAATAAACCTATTATTTAAATGAGGGTATAATTGAATGGTAGATTATGTGCATCTGATGTACACAGATTTAATATGCTGAAGCATCGGTACCCCTAGCAAAAGACGCGCACAAGTTGTGGTAGTTTGTGATGCCAAAACGCTCACATTTTTTTTATTATTATTAGCTGGCTATTTTTATGTCTAATAAAATGTAATATTTTTCTTACATTTCCGTCATATTACGCAAACTGACGCAACGAGGTTTCATCAGTATCTTAACCATCAATTTTGACGAGAATTTTTAACGGAATGTATTAGTAATCTACCGGTCTCTCCGATCAAGATTTAGTTGGTTAGTTTGGTTTCCTGCTTGGTCATTTTATTTTTGCTAAATACATTAAAAAAGAATTTGTATTACTTGTCTACATTGGTACAGTTCCGACATTGTATAAAAATTTTTTTAATAAAATAAAAAGTGTATTTTTTTAATAAAATTACCCTAGAGGATTATTTAAATTTTTCATCTCGTATGGACTTACAAGGTAACTCGAAATAAGAACAAGCATACCACAGATATTTTTCAGCGACAGGAAAAAGTGAAGGAAAACATTTACCTATGAAGACTCAATTAGGAAAAACGTAAAATAACTATCGAAATATATAAAGAACTGAATAAAAAGCTTCAGGTAGAACAAAAGTTTATTTCATAGTCATCACTTGCATAACAAATTACGTGTCTCCCATAAAATGAATAATACGGTTTAGTATATAACAGGTATTATGTATACTTATATATATATATATATATATATATATATATATATATATATATCGTGTCTTGGCGAATATGGGCCCACTAAATCCGTAGAACAGAATGTCCTTCCACGAGGTCAGTGTGTGAGAGAAGTACGAGCCCCCAAGATATTGCTCCTGTGGACTTTCGTTAAAAATCAAGGTGGCACTAAAGGAGTAAAATTGACTCATCTCTATATGGAGTTCCTAGATAAAAAGTAGTGAACAATATCCGCTGTTATACAGTGCCTCAGGACGAATGCCGCAGCATAAACAAAAGAAAAAGAAAAATAATAATAAAAATATTTAATTTTGAAAGATACCACCTCCTGGGAAACAAAATAAAACTGTAACCGAAACTACTTCCTCGGTATGAGAGAGAGAGAGAAAATGTCAGAATTGAGAACGCGTATAATCTTCTTAAATTTCTGTCTTTATTTTCTTAAAAATAGAGCACGTTTAAAAGTAAAGCAGCAAATGAAATAAGAGAAAGTTCTTCCGCTATACTTCAGTAACTAAAACTTATTCACTTAACGGATTAAACTCTCTCTTTAGAATTCAGATTTTTTTTTCTGGGAAAGAAGCTATACTCCATTTATAGATATATAAATCTGCCAGCATTAATAAGACGATATTATTTTTCTTTATTCACTGAATTCGTGTCTTGAAAAAAAAAATATTTTCCTATAAGCTGACTTAATATAAATGCGCTGGCATTTAAATTCCTTCCACGAAGTACCCCGCATATATATTTTTCTCAAATTAAATCAACAGCGTTCAGAATGCATTTTTAAGTCTGAAAAACAAAAGAAAATTGAAAGGAAGAAAAGGGGGATGTCGCAGAAGTTACATCGAAACGAGACGGGGAATAGCAAAAAAAAAAAGAAAATCTAAATATGTTAAAGCAATAAATGTGAAGTTCCTAGAAACATATGCTTCCTATACGGAACCTTTTTTGAGATTAAACAGCTATTTGAAATGAAGAACAATAGTCTGCTTGCAAAAAGAATATTTCTGAACTTCCATATAAATGGTACTAGAAGCAAACTGATAAAACGCATGCATAACACACACACATACACACACACACACACACATATATATATATATATATATATATATCTATATATATATATATATATATATATATATATATATATATATATATATATATATATATATATATACGGCTGCAATGTCCCCTAAGTTCTCAAATTACCCCTGGGGGGGGGCTAGGTCAGGTGGTCTGGACTCATCCCTCCTAATCTAGCGGTGCTCGATCAGGCTCATGAATCCATATATTCTCAGTATGTCCATCAAATGGGGAGGATCGGTAATAAAATCCTGCCTAGATAAGTTTAGACAAGTTAGGATGTGATCAGGAGTGGCCCGCTCATTATTACACTTTTTACAAGTGGGAAAGGTTTTCTTTTGTCGATCAAATTTTAGGCACCTCAAGTGGCCACTTGCAAACCTAGAGATAGCAGTCTGCTCAGCTCTATCACCCTCGTGGGGAAGAGCCTTACCAGGGCAGATACCAATGTACCAGTCATGGACTGGGGGAGATCTCCAAGTATTCTGGATAAAAGATTTCCTTACTGAATATGCCTCAAGATCAGTAAGAGCCGAAGAATTTGGTGAACTTTCAGTGGTACCCTCCTTTGCTAGGATGTCAGCCATCTCATTGCCAAATAGGCCCAAATGAGAGGGTACCCACTGCAAATGGATATCATGTTTCATAGAGAGACGATCTAGCTGGTGCAGGGTGGACAAGCTGGCTACTCTCGTCCAGTTGCTCAAATGCTGGATGGTACTGCGACTATCTGACAAAATCCATATATTATTGAACTCGACATCAGTTCTAATAGATCTCAAACCCTCCTCTATAGCAAGTAATTCAGCACGAAAAACAGAACATGAGTCTGGATTTTTAAGTTTGATTTTAACTGTATCATACGGATACTCGATGAATATTCCACTACCGGCTCGATTCTGATCATGTACTCTGTTTACCTTCATGGATTCCAAATAAAAATAGTTGGATTCTTTACCTCTGATACACAGGTAAAGAATTTTGGATGGACATGTCATGTTCATCCAAGATTCTTTACCTGTCTTTTTCAGAGGTAAAGAATCCAACTAGTTTTATTTGGAATCCATGAAGGTAACAGAGTACATGAAAATTAAATAAAAGTCGACCGACTACACTGAAATGTCATCAGATTCGAAAATATTAAAGCAATGCTTCAGCTACCAAATAAGTCTTCAGTCCTCGTAATAAGCAATGTGGAAATTTTCTCGGGATTTTTCCAATAACACGATTTTTCTAATCTTCTTTAAGAAATGTGTATTTTAAAATATTTTTTTAGCACTTAAAGTAGAAATTTGAATAAAGAAGAATAGGTAGGTTTTTTTTTATTTGGGATTTTTTTGTAATTTTATACGACATTAAAATATTGATTTTTATCACAAGGAAACTGAAATCATTCCTTTAAAAAGTTAGTATTTTTTTTTAAGAATGTGCTAATTGCATTTGAATTTCTACATTCTTGTGCAATAAAAGCTGAACTCAAAAATAGTATTTGTTTTTGTGTGACTAAAGAAACACCAATAGGAAATCTCCTATAGCATAAGGATCCATAGGTATTAAAGATAAGCGAGGTTAAATTGATTCAAAGAATCTACATTACAAATTTGTTAAACCATATAAATTCCCTGCTGGCTGTTTGATGAATTAAATTTATTTTTATCTGAAGTGTTGAGAGAACAGTTATTTGATTTATCGTTCCTCCTTTAGGTCAATCTTAAAGGCATTCTGTGACACTAAAATAAGTTATACAAATACAAAGGTAGCATAACCATCAATGATTTATTCCACCCATTTACATATATATTTCAAAGTAGTTAACTCCGTAAATCGCGAGGTGTTTCAGAATGTACGCTGTTATGAAAATAAAGTTACACTGAGAAGCTAGTTTGCATTACTTTTCTCCCAAAGGTGTGCAAACATTCTTTTTCGTCGAACACCAGCGAATAATTAGTCGGTAAACTGAATTCTTTGCAAACTGAAATAAATCAAACTACTACTCCAAAGGCAGCAAATTAACGCCGAAATTGAGAAATATTTTAAAGCTTTTCCTATTTTACGGTTCCATTTTGAAACTTTCTGAAAAATTAAGTATCATTATGTCAGATATAATCTAACTTGTTCGTTTGAAAACGTACCGCATTCATTTTAAATATATTCAACATATGTTTTTTTAAATTTTCTATAAATTGGAAAAGTTTTCAATATTTTAAAAACTAACAATTTAAAATATTTCACAAGGATTAAATACAGCTGTTTAGAAATATCTGTTTGCCTATTTAATGAACAAATCCTTATTCTATTTCACCAATTTTCATTTCCTAGAATAATGTAGTATAGACTATAGATATTGTAAGGACTTTGCCTTAAATAAAATACTGCCAGCCTTTTTGTATTAAATGCTTTAATTGTATTTCTCGACTAAATACAGGCTATTTACAAATATCTGTTTGCCTATTTAATGAACAAATCCTTATTCTATTTCACCAATTTTCATTTCCTAGAATTATGTAGTATAGACTATAGATATTGTAAGGACTTTACCTTAAATAAAATACTGCCAGCCTTTTTGTATTAAATTCTTTAATTGTATTTCTCGACTAAATACAGGCTATTTACAATATATATAAAAAATCAAATACGTTGTTCCACGGCATCGACGAAGAAGGTCAGACTTGAGTTGTCGCTGCGCTTATTCAAGACTTTCTAGGCCCGGCAGTATCTCGTTGAGTCCGGCTCCAGCGTCATTCTGAATTACTTAGTCTCTGAATCACTGACTTTTTTTAACTCGCGTTCGGCGAATTTATATACCTTCGCTGAACGTTCTCGAAAGGTCTGGGAAAACGCTGCCTTTCTTTATTCAGTTACGTTCCCAGACGACTTGGCGCCTCCGATCTACAACTTTCTTTTTGTAGCTGACGAACTGCTCTGTGAGCTGAGAACATATATTTCTAAGATATTTAGCAGTTGTGATCCTCGTTAAAGGATCCTGCAAGGTATATTTTCTGAACATATAACAGAGACCTAATATGGTTAGAAGTCTGAACTGAAACTGAAAAATTTATAATTAGACGTGAAAATATAATCTAGTGAAACATGACAAGTTCAAAAGAGATTTCTGTCTGAGGATATAAAGAGCAACAATGACTACATGTGATCGAGTTCTTTCCTAGGTTACTAGGAAATTTTGTAACTACCTGCGACGCTAACACACCTGTTAATAACCGCATTTCTATTCTTTATATTCTCTGTGCTTTGAAATATATTGCGCACTAATTTTAAATTATTTTTCACTGTATTTTTTATGTATATTAATGCAATTATTAATTTTTTATTTATATAAATTTTCTTATTTACTTTTAATTTTATAATTATTTTAAAATTGTTTTAAATGTGTTTATTCCATTTGTTTCTTGTCTCCCAACTTTTTTCCTCTCTACTCCTTGATTCTCGTATTTTTTTAAATGTTATCTTCCCACCGTGCATCTCTAGAGCTCCTGCATTATGGTATTTTCCTGCTTTACACAGTTCTTTTTTTTTACTGTAGGAGGTTTAAAGATCCTCTCTGATATCCGCGTACCCTTTAAGTTTGCTAAATTACATTTCAATGACATGCTTGGAAGAATTTTAATTTGAACGCTTGTAATTCGAATGGAGTTCCCATTTACTACTAAAATGGAGTCCTCAAAATTTTGTTTTGGATTTCTAATCCTTCTCTAGTTCTAAGAACTATCATGAAACTCCTGAGTGATGCTCACTAATTTCCATGTTTGTAAACTCATACTTTTATTTGGAACTCTTTGCTTAAACGCATAACTATGAATCCCCCAGCGTACCCAGAACCTATGGATCAAAGTTTCACCATTCTCGTAGACTCTTCAGCATCGCTTAGCTCATACCTATTTAAGTTTCATCAGCGGAAATTCATCGACAGATAAGTGAAGTGTATGGCCCCCATGCGATGAGTGACAGCAAAGTGCGTATGTGAGTGAGAGCTTTCAAGGAGGGACGGGAAAATGTCCATGATGAACCGCGATCAGGCTGACCATCAGTGATCACAGAAGATTTGAGGTCAATGATGTGGACGGAAAGATTCGTGAAGACCGATGGTTCACTTTTTTAACTTTAGCATTGGACTTTCCGAATGTGAGTAGAACAACTTTGCGCAAAATTGTCTCTGAAAATTTGCGATTTCTCAAATTGTGAAAGAAGCAATAAAAGAGACTGGTTATCCGCACAGACGTCTATGACTTAAGGCATACAAAAGCTCGTAGACGTTATGACAAATGTTTAAATAAATATGGAAACTACGTACAAAAAATCTGTCATGGTTTATGTTTTATAAGAAATCGGACCTTACTTTCCAAATAACCCTCGTACATCTTTAAATAAACTAAATTTTGCCTCATGATTATTGGAGGACATTACTTCTCTCCTTTCTTTAATAATTACTGAACTTATATATACATATACATATATCTATATATAAGTAAGAATATATATATAGAGAGAGATAGATAGATAGATAGATATATAGATAGATAGTTCAGGGTGTCTGTCAACTGAAATTAATTAAATAAATTTACCATTGGGAATTCTTTCTAGCATACTTGCCGAATCGGCAAGTAGAGTGCTATGTACTATGGAACCCATGTAAAGAACGTTACCTGGATCCATAGCTAGTGGATTAGCAAGAGATATTCATAGAAACAGGAATATGATAACAATCAATTTGCCCCAACCGTACGATGGCGGAATTCGGTGCTGAAGTCCCGCTGATGGCATGGTTGTTTTTGCAGCCGATCGGGTTGCCTTTTAACTGCAGATCCCGATATAATACACCCTAGGATAGCAAATGGTGCCCGTGGCATTCACAACCAAGCAAAGACACATTGTCAATCTATTGCAGTGTCAATGGTCGTATTTTATTTTCCCATGAATGATTGAAGTTATATTCTTGCTAAGCTGCATGATCCGATCCTTTTCAATTAGCAGAAAAACCTGTTTCATGACATCCATTGCTACACGTAGACAGCTATCAGATATCAAAATAATCAAACGGTGGAAAATTCCGTGAATTCTATGTGACATTTTAGAAACTTTCTCGCTCAACTAACCCTTTAAATGTGACTTTGCCTCCAACCATCCAGAAATGAATGAATGTTCATAAATTTTCGATCTAAATTGGGAAAAACTTCGGGAAATGGAATTTTGGAATATCCTGTTACGGAAACTCCCATAAAACAGGAAGCAGGGCAATAACGATGAAATATTGTTTACGAGCCGAACATTTTTGTGTTCTCGGTGGGATACCATTACCAACAACTATCACGAACAATGGCAATCAGCAATTCCAAAAAAGAATTATGGTACTTTATCCGTTTTCTTTCTTTCACTCACGAGAAAACGATTTAAAACGGAGACTCTTGGGTTATTTAAAACCGAAAATTGAACTGAATGGCATTTAAAAGGACACATGGCACTCTCGTGGCGCAATAAGACATGATATACACCGACAGATTCTTGTTAAGGTAGAGAAAACTGAATGCACTGAAAAATTAGTTTTAAATGCAAATTAATCAATAAGTATTAACTATAGTTAGTACTTAAAACAGAAAATAATGTTCGCTTTTAATTTTATATTTTTGGAATTAAAAGAACATATTTTTAATATATATATATATATATATATATATATATATATATATATATATATATATATATATATATATATATATAGTGGACACTCGATCGATCGCTCCTCAAATTATCGTCTTTCCCTATGTGTCGTTTGTTTCATCCAATCCCGATCATAATGTTTCTTTGTTCCCGAATCTATAGTTTTCCTGCATTTACTGTTCGGTGCAATATGTCCCTTTAAAGACGATGAATCGTTGTTCCACTGTATGTGTGTGTGTGTGTGTGTGTGTGTGTGTGTGTGTGTGTGTGTGTGTGTGTGTGTTTGTTTGTGTGTGTGTGTAAAACCTCTACTGGTATTCTCTTCTTAAATCCTTATGTTGCAGTCTTCTTCATGGTACAAGTGATGACACTTCATTTATAATTAAACCAATTTATTCTTCAAAGTTATATAAAGTCTCAGCTCCAGCAACGTAATGTTCAAATTCCCTCAAAAGCCTGAACCTCTCACTCTCGAAACAAACGTGTCCTTCCGATTAGAGCTGACCCATTCTTCCGCGTTAAACAACAAAATCCCGTAGTATGTTTTCACACAAAGCGCGTGACAATACACCTCGTGATAGCATGTGACACTGGTTCATGGATGATCTCAGAAGCCCGTTTCGAACAGGCCATGTGAACTCAACTGCAGACTAACTGAAAGCGCGTACTAAAATCTCATAGAATTGCGCGATGCGACTGTCCTTGAATTCCCTTCGATAGTTTGAATTGACTAGTGCTGTCATCGGTTGGCATTTTTTTAAGTATTCTTTGACAATCCGTAATTTCTCATCTACTAATTTTATTTATTCATACTAATTCTGTTAAATTTAGCATAAACCATCCTAATTAAATATATTTAACGCCCATGGGCATTACATACACACAGATATATATATATATATATATATATATATATATATATATATATATATATATTCAATCTTTAGACAAAATGTTGGCCTTAACATCTTTACCTATAAAAAGGTTTCAGGACATAACATTAAAAGAACCCTCTCATTTTATATAGAGATCAATGATTAAATTGCACTTTTCTAGTTTCAAAATTTATAATCGTAGTGTTATTGTAATTTTAACGTGATCAAAAACTCCGTGCCACTTCGTCTAAATTTCAAAATTGAAATTACACGAAATATTGTTCTGATTCCCCACTGCTTTCATTTGTATTTTTTCTTTCAATCAAAATGAATGATATCCGAGAAAGAAATTGAAATTCAATGTCGGTCCCCTATGAAAAGTATCCTAACCACTATATTATCCGGCCATATCGTACCATCAACCATCTATTTATTCACATCCAATTCTCCACCAAAGGCGCCAGAAGGGCATTAAATCTAAGTCGGAATGTTTCAAACTTCCGATGGGTACCACTGTAATGAGATAACCTATAACGTTTTTTTTCCTACTAAATGAAATCTATATTCAGGGTAGTCCTATTTTCGGCAGTTAGGGTCGGTTTTATATGCAACTATGGTGATGTGTCATTGATGGGGTCGGAGACAGAAAATATCAAATAAGTACATTATTTCTCTCTAAAATCTAAACAAATTAACACAAACGTATACTTGAACGAAGAGCCATGTACATTTTTATACTCCACTTTTTACGCATTCTTTGTTGTGATTTAACGTTTAAAACTGTTTCGACATTATAATTGTTCATTATTAGCCATCTTTAAAAGAACATACCTGAAATTCCTTTCTCTTTGATATTTTTTGTACAGTAATCCATTTTCCCATTTTTACTAAACTGACTACATAATTTTCAATTACAAAACCAAATAGAAAATTTTAAAAGCATTTCCCTCTACCAAAATTTATTATAAAAAGCATTTTATTGGCCTTTATAGCGTTTACACATTTTCTAAATTGATTTTTTCCTAACAATTTCAGTATATATAGAGAAAAAAGTTCTCCAAAGACAAATTATTGGCGATAACAACAGAAACCTTTCCTACATACGAAAGTAAATAAATGGGATTAGAGTGGCCATTATAATTATTGGTTTGGCGAATATAAAAAATACTTTATATGCCCTAAATTCTAACTTTTTTTCTTTAAAAACAACATTCTAAACCATTCAAGTATTTTTAAAAGCATGACTCTTTTATAAAAATAAAATACATTTCAGGGTAAAAATCATTACAAAATGCATTAAATAAAAAATAATAATAAAAGTTCTTCCAAGATTCCTGTAAACCTCTATACATAGCAATAAAACATGAATAAATGATCATTCTAAAATTCCCTACCCCCTCAAACACTCACTTAATAGGATGAATCTGATCTAGCCAGCATTGAGAACTATATTTCAAACAACTAAATATATCAAATACACACACACACACATATATATATATATATATATATATATATATATATATATATATATATATATATATATATATATATATATATATATATATATATAAATATATAAATATATAAATATATATATATATATATATATATATATATATATATATATGTATGTATATATATATATATTTCGTGTTTAGTGCTTTAACGCGTCAAACATGGTCTGGACAAATTTCTGAGCTTCAAAGTCTACATTTTATTTTTATCTTATGTAGTTCTCTTTATTTTTTTAATAAGGTTACGTGTTCTATCTAACATTATTCAGTATACTTATATTACACCTTTTCTGTTATGTTTGAGAACTTTTTCATTACGACCTTTCTCTCGATTCCCTTTGTCTTGAATATAACGTGTCTGATTCATTTTTTGTTATTTTTTTTTACATATTTTCCTTTATATTTGATCTATTTATATTAAATACTTTCTC
The DNA here is from genome assembly GCA_907164885.2 of Dolomedes plantarius. Classification (NCBI taxonomy): domain Eukaryota; kingdom Metazoa; phylum Arthropoda; class Arachnida; order Araneae; family Dolomedidae; genus Dolomedes; species Dolomedes plantarius. The sequence goes on from OU015491.1 coordinate 40,907,911, forward strand.
GCTTTTCTCTTCAGTACATTTATAATAAATCTTTTCATTTCAGAGGAATGTAGCTATTATCCTTTTGTTCTCTTTTGTTCTTCAGCTAATATCTTTTTTTGTGCAATTAATACTTTTGTTGCACTATAATATTAATTTGTTGAAGACACACTTTCAAAGACCATGAAGAACATTTTTGTGTGAATTTATATTGATCACTTATTTCTTTTATAGAAGACATATTTCTAGTATCTCGAAACCTTCTTAGCAAAAAAATTTCCAGAGAACATTAATGAATGAATCATTTTGCTCCCTATAGTGTTGCAAAACATTTGCCTACATTGACCCTTAGAAAACATATTTTATAAAACTGTAGAAATATTTCGTGTATTTGAATATCAATGATTTTTAATCTAAATTACTGTGAGTTTAATCTTCTTTTGCACGCCATGCTGCACATTTTATATTTTGTATCAGTAGCTGAAGTCCATCAATTTTATAGAGTAAACAACGGTAATTTCATTCGAATCTTTAAAAAATCTTTAATCAATAGAAAAATTGTCTCCTAATATACATCTTGGAATATGTCACCCTGATGGATGTCACCTCAGTGTTAAACTATGGAGAACATGTGTCTACTATCTACAGCTACATACCGTATTTACTCGTGTATAGGCCGCATGCGTGTATAAGCCGCACCTGAATTTTGAGACAACATTTGGGGAATTATTTTTCTGAATTCCGTTATAGACTCAAAGCAGAATCGTTCTGAGAAATGTGGCAATGTCGTACATTCCTTAGAGTTCATTGCTCACTTAATAATATCAGGTACAGCCTTAGCTGATGGTGGTGAAACTACAGTGTAAAAAAAATGTGATTATATTTATATACTAGTACACTTAGGAATTGTTCCGCACGAAGACAAACTCATGGGAACCCAAAAGAGTGTTATTAAATAGTCCTAAGGTATAATATATACAAACAATATTTATAATACATTTAATTGCCGTGGTCATTATACGGTGTAATAGGTTGTAAGGTATATAGATACTAATGCTTTGTGGTAGTAACGTGTTGTAAACTAAAGGGTGTTTACTGTATTTAATTTTAAAATTCCGTATACAAGCTTCACCCCATTTTTTACCGACCTATTTTATGGAACAAAAGTGCGGCCTATACATACGTAAATGCTAATAATGCAATAAAATTGGTACTTCCAGATACCCTGAACTTTTCTGCACCTTGCAACAGGATTCATTTCATAAATTTTGTCCACAAAAGGAATTGATTAGCGTTTAAAACACGCTATGCTAATTTTTTCCGCCAAATAGTTTACATTTTAAAATATTGTTTGCATTTTTTTGAAATCAAAAAATGCCCCAAAGTGTGAAATTTCTTTCTCTATTACGGAGTACAATTTTAAAAAAAAAAATCTTTATATCCAAGTCGGCAATTCTTGGACACATTTTCTCTATACGTTAACATGAAGGGGATTGAATCCAATAGGGTTAGCACACAGCAGCCTTTATACACAAAATAACTTTCCTCAAGCTAGAAGAATATTGAATATCAGATACTTTTTGCCCTGTAGAACCCCTTCAGTGATGTAGCAGATTTTATTATAGAGATTATAGAAGAAAGGAAGCGTGAGAAAAATCTGTAGAAAAGATTGATGTGGAATGGTTTCTCTTATAAGCTTATTTATGAAAAATATTATTTTTACAGCCTGTTCATACTGAATCCGGAGTGTTACGCAGAGTCAGAGTTAAAAATGTTAATCTATATATATAAAACAGTTCCGTAACTGACTCATTCATTCACTGACTGACTGACGGACTGACATACAACGCACAGACCAAACCGCTGGACCTAAAGGGCTGAAATTTTGCATGGCGATTCTTCTAATAGTGTAGGGCTGCACTAAGAAAGATTTTTTTAAATTAAATTTTTAAGCTAATTTTTAAACTTTTTTTACGTTTGCATTTAAAATAATACGTTGAGGGTTATAAAATTTATATCACAAGAAAGATCATAAAAATTCCTTCAAAATGAAATTTTTTTCGAATTTTTACCTCCATTTCCTGATTTTTGGTGAATTTTTAAAGATTAATTTTTAGAATTTAATTTATTAAATGCTGATCACGTGATTCCTTTTTCTGGTACTTTCAATAAATTTATCGTCACGTGCAAAAAAAAAAAAAATAGGCAAAAAAATATTTTTTTCTTGCTAATGCGGCAGACGATTGGACTTTATTTTGTCTATAAAAATATCCCTTACGATTTTTTTATAAATATGTTTTTTTTACATCAATTGTATACATTGATCGTCGTATTTATTATAAATATATATATATTTATTTATTTTTTGAATTAATTGCATACATTGACCGTTGTATTTAATTTCAATGTACTCCGTAGCGAAGCGCTGGTTTTCAGCTAGTCAATCATTTAGTCCAATTCATTGACCACGTGATATGTCAAACCAATAACAGGTCATGTAACAATCTCAGCCAACGTAGTCACGCTCCGAATGCAATAAGAACACAATCTCATTCATAGCAAACATAGTATTGTTACATCTGTTCAGATTGTACAGCGTGTAGATCATATCTTATTCCCCTAAAATATAAAAACATATCGTCTGACATGACAATCAAAAATCTTACTTTCGACAGAGACTTTCAAATATTATTTGCGCACATAATTAATTGCAATGATAATGATAATTTAAGGTTCCGGAATTATCTTGAAATTTTCCAAAGTACATGCTGACTGCTCGTAATGTACTATCAAGAGTCATTAAGATTCAACGCATGGAAATTTAACTTTTAATTTACCGTCATTTCTCATTTCTGCGACAGAACATCCTGTACTTTGCGAGCATATAAAAAATATTTATGATTGTAAAGTTCTCTGAGCGTTTAAAAGGTATAATTAAACGTCTTTTGGAGATGTATAATGAATACTTCATAAATTTTTACTGAAGGCGAATATTGGAAATGATTTGAACAGAAGTTATCTTTAACGCTAAATATTAGTTTTCTTTCAAGTCGTATTGTTATATTGATTTCATGATGAACGCTCATTTGTTTAATCGATTTTTGAGTTTATTTATACTAAGCGACTTGCAATTTAAATTTTGATATTCGTACAGTGCTGAATTTCCTCAAAAGCAGCATTTTTGTATTAATACAGGTTGAATCCTTTTCCATTTTCCTTTATAATTTTTGAATGAATACTACTTTTATGCTCTTGCAGTGTCCTAGATCATTGCTACTTCAGTGCTAAAAAAATTAATCATTTTCTAAAAGAATTAGTGCTTACTGTTATTTTGATTTTGTTTTTTTAATATATTTTGATCTAAAATGAGATAAAAATCGAACTTAGAAGTTGAAATAACTTTAAAAGCTCGTATAAAATAGCTGATAATTGGAAAAATTGTCGGTAAATATGATGATTATATCGAATAATTTTATTGAGTTTTAAATCATAATCAGTAAATAATCAGTTAAAGACAAATACTTTTTTTGTCGTTCGCAGAGGTATTTTAAAATGGAAAATTGATCACCGTTATTTACAAGTTGTCCATTCCTGTCCTGCATATATTATTGCAGACAGATTTCCAGCATTTCAACGATATAAAAACTGAAACAATTCTTTTTTCCACACATAACAATGTTTGAAGCATTTTTTTAATTAAAAAATACACATAAAATTCCCGTGTACCACAAAGTATCACACGGGACTTACAGAGGTAAGTATAAAACACTAAGAAAACAGAAGAAACAGACAAAACAAAACAAATAAAAGAAACTAAGAAAAATTACAAATATTTACAATAAATTTACAAAATAAGCCGAAAGCACACTTCCCAGAAACGAGCAGAAAGAAATTGGGAGGCCAGTTAATATTTAAGTCCTTAAGAGCCAATTTAAAAATATTTCTCTCCCTGCGGTACTTCGAACACAAAAACAGAACATGTTCAGCATTTTCCTCGCCACCAACGCTGCAGTCACAGGGGGTCGCCGAACACAATTTGAATCTACTCAAATAGCTCTTAAAATTTCCATGTCCTGTGAGGAACTGAGTCAATTTGTAGTTAGCAAAGGAGTGATGGCAGAGAGTCTCATTCTAATGGACGGGAAAATTTTCTTGGTTAAACTACCATTATTTGAGCTGACGTATTCTTGGTTCCATGACTCCACCATACTCTCAAACATGACCTTCTTAAAAAAAGATTTGGGAATATTGACACTAATGTCAATTTCACGCCTTGTTGCGGACTTGGCAAGGAAGTCGGCTTGCTCGTTACCAAAGATACCTGTATGCCCACGAACAAAAGCAAAGAAAACAGAGACGTTTTAACTTTCAAGGGTTTTGAGTTGCCTTTGAATTTCGACGATAATGCTATTGGCAGAAGAAATATATTTTAAGGTCTCCAAGGATGAAAGTGAATCGGTACAAATGAGATAATCTTTGTCAGCACTATCTCGATCCATGATCCATTTAATGGCAAAGTTTAAACATAATAGTTCAGCTATAAAAACAGTGCATTCATCTCGAATTCTAAATTGAAAATGCTCGTGTTCAATGCCATTCTTGAAGGCAACAAAAGCGAAACTAACCTTGCCATCAATTTTACTGCCATCAGTTTGAAGCATTTGTGCATTGCAAAGTGGCTATTAAACTGTACACAAAATAGAATTTAATGTTATATACCTTAACATGCTCATTAAAGACCATACTGATTTAGGGTGAAATTAATTTCCCTGGGGCAAAAAGATAAACATATACTATCGGATGGAGGGAATAAGCGGTAATTGTTGATAATTTTGTTACCTTGAGAATAGAACTTAATGTAATGCATTTGGTTTCATAAGTCATATAAAAAAAACGGGAATTTTATAAATTTTGAAACGAACAAGATATGTTTTAAAGCTATTAGCCCAACAATTATCAACATTAAAAAACGAACCCATTAAAAACCCTAATAGTGTACCACCTTATTCAGTCAATCATATTTTGATTTTAAAACGCAGGCAATTACCACAGTTGAACACGTTTTCTAAATAACAAAGTTGATAATGTTAAATAAAGCATATCTTTCCGTGAATAATTCGAACATTTCATTGCTTTATTTAACTGATATCATTCCTGATAATATTGTACCTTATTTCGTTTACGTTCTTCGCGTTGCGTTTGTTTCGTTAGTTTCGTTTATTTCTTTTTAATTTCAACATTAAAATTTGATTTTTGTAAGCGCAATATTAAACGCATTTATTTTGTGGAATATTTTATTCATCAGCCACAAATACTGACCATGAGATGTCAAAATATATATATTCCGCACTGCTCTTCTGTCGTTTTAAATATTTTATGATATATTTCTTTTGAATATAAATAGAATGATTAGTATTCATACAATGAGTTGCTTTCAAGCAAAATTTAAACTGATGTGTAATAAAGATATATTTTGTTTTCAACTATATTTTTTAAGCTTTAAAATATAAAGTATGATAAATACGTTAAAAGTTTTTATTATTTCAGACGAAATTTATACTTAAATTTAGTCAAAATACATCAAGCTTTTCATCTATACTGATTATATTATATATAGCTTTTACCTCAAATTTAAAACTTTTGTTATCTTTAAGCTAGAATAAGTTAAGAGTAAAAAGAAAATTAATTTAAATCTCATCAAAATGTAGTTAGCTTTGCACCTTTTTATCTGCAATTTTTGTTGAAAAAAATATTAGTAAACTGAAAAACACCATATTTATCATCAATTTTATATTTTTGCAAGATAATATTGAATGATGTCTCGCTTTTATGATAGTATTCGATTTCACTACTTTTCACTTGTCTATATATATAAAACAGTTCCGTAACTGACTCATTCATTCACTAACTGACATACAACGCACAGACCAAACCGCTGGACCTAAAGGGATGAAATTTTGCATGGCGATTCTTCTAATAGTGTAGGGGTGCACTAAGAAAGATTTTTCAAAAATTCTTCTTAGATTTTTTTAAATTAAATTTTTAAGCTGTTTTTTAAACTTTTTTTACGTTTGCATTTAAAATAATACATGGAGGGTTATAAAATTTATATCACGAGAAAGATCATAAAAATTCCTTCAAAATGAAATGTTTTTCGAATTTTTACCTCCATTTCGTGATTTTTGGTGAATTTTTAAAGATTAATTTTTAGAATTTAATTTATTAAATGCTGATCACGTGATTTCTTTTTCTGGTACTTTCAATAAATTTATCGTCACGTGCGTAACAACTAAATAGACAAAAAAAAAATTTTT